>JAKSZU010000007.1:139427119-139887119 GCA_026018925.1 Tupaia tana | reverse complement strand
ATGACTTTGACACTTCATCAGATTTGAAGGTAAAATAGGCGACTTTAGGAAGTTAAAGGTGGAGGGAGCCTAGGCCTTTTCTGCAACCACTGCAAGATGATAAAGATTGTGATGAAATTTTTATGTTAAGTACTGATCTTGGAAAGTTCAATTTTCTTCCCCCCACCCCCCCGCCCCAGTCGGCCCCCACTCATTCTCTGTCCCCACCATGATCTGCTTTCTGGCTTCTTTTAACGGAAGGTCTGAAGGAGACACTTGGATTGCAAATATGTTTATGTATGTGAGTATCATCTTGTCCCAAACACCAAAGCATATCTTTTTTTCAATATGCAGAGAAGCTTGGCACATTGTATATTTGATGTATTACCTTTTGAATAAAGGTCCGAGGGAAATCTAATAACCATAAACTGAAGCATGATAAAAGAATTAAAACTAGGACTTGAGAATGGAACAGAGGAAATTTGGGCATCTCGATCCAAGCATCCAAAAATGTTTTCTAAAATGATATAAATATGTTAGAATTTCAAGTCATGTATGATTTATACCAAATCACAAACAACCCAAAGTGAGAGAAGATGAATGTTTTCAGAAGACAAGCAGAACTTACAGTTTTGTTCAGAAATAGAACTCATGTTGAAATTGGAATTTTGAACATGTGTAAAACATAACCTGTTATATAATAAAATTTGCTCACATGGGAAGTGGAATTCTAGTTCTATTTATATAATGTCAGTTTGGGGTGTGAGTCTTAGTGAAATCACTTGTCCCAAATAATTTAAATATACTTTTCTCATGTGATTGTGCATTTTGGCCTGCAGTTCTGTATATACTAAGGCCATCAAAGATTAAGAGTTTTTTTTTTTTTTTTTTTTTTTTTTGAAGCTGTTATTCCTTGAATCTAGGCCACTGTATGAAAACACACTTAAAAAAACACTGAATCAAAAATGCCTGTGTTAAGGAACGAAACAAATTCTTATTTTTACCTCTAAAACCCAACTATCCATTTCTGAAATGAGACATGTGGGTGAAGAGCCATCCTACAACATGAAGAGACTCTGCTCATGCAGTTGAAGCAAACTTCTTGTTATGAGGCTTATGAAAAAACATACGAGGATGAATAGCGGCAAACTTAAGTAAAATGTGACATTGTTTTTGTCATTTTGAGGGTCAGGTTATGGCACTTATTTGATTAAAATTAAGATGAAATGAAGTCCAGTACCTGACCCAGGTAGGTTTTTAAAAATATATTATTTATTTGTTTATTATTGTTATTATTTTATTTTAACCAGGGAGAGACAGAGAGAGAAAAGGGGAAAAATGAGAAAACAAGCTGTTAGTTCTGGGACTCAAACCATGTGTGAGAGTCCAACACTTTAACCACCACACCACCTGCCGGCCCTACACAGATAAGTTTTTAAATGAACATCAAAGTCTCAGATTAACAGTATTTTATCAATAAGCCTCAGCAACATCCTTCATGAGCACCTTTAATTAAAGATTTGTGATAACTCATAAAGAGTCGGTGCTGAATTCTTTTGACCGGGTCGAACAATGCTTGTTATAGAAATAAGATGGTTCTGAGAGCTTAATGCTAACACACTGAGGAAAATCATACAGGTTACCTAAAACACGTGGTTAAAATGTTTATGACTTATTTTTATCAAAAACTTAAGTAGATCCACAAAGCTTCCAATTGGAAACAAAAACAACAATAATAGATTTTACTTATACTTAAAAGTAGCAGCTCCACTCCTACTGGAACATTTTTCTCATTAATCTGAACTGTCCTTGTCTCAGCTGTTCCAATTAGATTCTCATCTTCCATATCAATTCTTTCCACTCAGTCTAAGGAAAAAAAAAATACAAGAAACAGAGAAACCTATATGTGAAAATACAGTAAATACACCATAGAGTCCAAGAAAACCAAGCGTGAGTTGTAGGTCTAATGGAAGAGACTGGAGGCTGATCCTTTGCCCTGCCAAGACTGGTGGCCTTAGTTCTGGCCAAATAAAGGGTCCTTTTGGCCTAATGTTAGATGCTACTGGATTTTACAAAGATCATATGAACTTATAAATTGTGAATCTAAATCATATTTTTTTTCTTTTATTTTTTTGGAGAGGTTTTTGCTATAGGGTGCGTGCGCTCGCCAGACAGACAGACAGAGACAGAGAGATAGAAAGCGAGAAATCACCCCCCAGGGGGGATGGCCACGCCGCAATCCCTTCTCCTCCATTCTCCTCTCGGGATCTTGGGCACACATGCACACGCGCCCGGCGTGAGTTTAAGCCACCGGGTCCGGGACTCGAACCGTGGTCGACTACGTGGGAGTCCAGCAACATAGCCATTACACTAACTGCTGGTCCCTCTAAATCATATTTTTAACTCAACAAATATTCTATACCCTTTCTATCAAAAAGGTAACTGCCTATCAATGTCACCTCAGTTGCCTACCCGTATATTCTAGGGGCACTGTCATTGCTTAGAAATTTCTGTACCTCTGTATGAAATGCCTTGAGGATCAGTGTCATATACTTAGGGCCAAACTTTTTTTTAGATCATGGATGATATGATATCACTCATGATCAAGTTATCTATCCAATGTTATTCCTACATAACATTTGGCTTTTTCCAAAAAACAAGCTCACCTTCAAAAAAAAAATCAATTTGTCATTAATCAGAACATTCTCAGGTTCTCAAGGTTATTTCAAAAAGGAAGTTATAAATGTTTTTAGAGCAAGGCTGAATTAATGGAATTTAGGTGTATTTTCCCAAAGTGACAACTTTGAAGGGGGAACCACCCATTTCGATAAATTAGTTCTAGCTTATAACTTATTAGCAAAATGTAGTATTTTATATATATATATATATATATACATATATATACATATATATATATATATATATATATATATACACATTTTTTTTTTTTGAGAAGATTTTGCTATAGGGCACATGTGCTTGTCAGAAAGAAGATAGAGACAGAGAGACAGAAAGCGAGAAACCACCCCTCAGGGGGGATGGCCACGCCGCAATCCCTTCTCCTCCATTCTCCTCTCGGGATCTTGGGCACACATGCACATGAGCCCGGTGTGAGTTTAAGCCACCGGGTCTGGCACTCCAACTGTGGTCGACTACATGGGAGTTCAGTGACATAGCCATTACGCTAACTGCTGGTCCCAAAATGTTATAATAATCCAGGAGCTATAGAGAGTAAAAATCTGTTATATGGGTATCTCTACCCCCTTATCATTCTAACAGTACTGAAAGTGGAGGCATAAACCTAATAATGCCACCAACCCCTTCAGTATCTGCTTCTATACCTTAAAATAAAAAATAATAATTGTCAAAGCTTTAAAATTGCATATCTATTCTTTGAGCGTCCTGAAGAGAGATATTAAGAGAATGAAGTTTATTCTGCATAAATGAAACAGTAGGTATTTGGTGACTAAATTATTATTTTTTAAAAGAATTATTTAATTTAATTTCTTGTTATTATTATTACTATTTTAATTTTATCAGAGAGAGAGAGGGAGAGAGAGGAAGGGAAAGTGAGAAAGCAAGCTACTAGTTCTGGGGTTAAACCACAGTTGGCCATGTGGGAGTCCAGGACCTCAACTATCACGCCACTTGCTGGCCCTTGGTGACTATATTATTATGAGAATATGAGTTGATGCTAAGAAACTCACAAGAAAAGTACAGCTATATTAGTAAAAAGATGACTAAACAAAGTGAGATTTAAAAAAAAAAAACTGAATAATATCAGGAGCAAAAGTTTAAGTAAGAGAAATGGCAAGATGTCTGAAGAATAACCAATTGAAGAAAAATATGCTTTAGAAAAGATGGCAAAGAGGCCAGCAGGTGGTCTGGTGGTTGAGGTGCTGGATTCCCACATGGCTGACCATGGTTCAAGTCCCATATTTGGCAACTTGAAAACCATGGCAGGCACATATGCGTGCATGCTCAAAATCCCAGGAGGAGAATGGAGGAGAAGGGATTGTGGCATGGCTGTCCCCCTTGGAGGGTGATTTCTCACTTTTCCTCTAGCTGACTTTTTCCACAAGTGCGTGCGCCCTATGGCAAAAACCTCTGTTATTCCATCCAGTGGGTTGAAAACAATATTAAGGTTTGGTGACCTTATCATATTTCAGTGGTACTTTAGTATTTTAGCTGAATGCGTTAGTTGTTAAAGCTGGACTTTGGGCTATAGTTATAGGTTCTGTTTTCTCATCCCTTCCCATGACTTTAGACTCCACCTGTAATTTCATAAGGCATCCTTGGAAACAAACATTGTTTTACAAGGTTGTGAGTCAGGTACATGTATCATTACTAATTCATGCCCTTTACAGCAAAAGCAGTTCCAAAAGGCAATTCAAAGAATATTTTGGCCATTTGAGGGACAGATAACCATTATAAAAACTTTTAGGAAAAGCAGATTAATCTGTATGCATAATACCAGACATATAGGTACAAGGAATATACTGTGGGAGTTCAGGATCTTCTTTGGGGAGAGGGGGAGACCCACTAATGAAGTCTACATAGTTCATGCTCCCTTTTTATGCAAAATACTAAATACTAAAATTAGGAAACACCAGATATTATCCAACTGGAATTCTAGTTAAAATGAAATGAAAAAATGTTGAAATGAAAAAAATAAAAGTCTATAGCAAATTCTTGGAAAATACTATGACACCTTCTTTATCTCAACTTATAAATTAGAATTAAACAGAAATCTGTACATTGGGGACCAGCAGGTGGCAAGGTGGTTAGGGTGCTAGACTCCCACATGGCTGACCATGGTTCAAGATCTGGACCTGGTAGCTTGCTTTCTCACTTTCTCTCATTCTCTCTCTCTCTCTCCCTCTTCATATGTGCCCTAAAGCAAATTAAAATAATCATAATAAAAAATAAAATTCAGTAAATAATTCTTAAAAAAAATTTCTACATTGTGTTCAGTATTCCCAAGATGCACATTATAGTAGTTTAAAATGTATTGCTATGTATTCTCTCAATAGTACATGACAATAGCCAGGTGGTCACATCTTCCTCTAAGAACAGCCTACATTTGATGAGTATTAGCTTATTCTAAATCACTTCATGCTGTGATGTCAATGGAGAGAGTTTCATTGTGACTTTGGTGAGTGGCCAAGTAGCAGAAAGCCTCCCAGAGAATACAAACGAGTCAAGTCTGAAAAGCCCAGAAACTTGATACTTCGGGAGTAAAGAACAAAAGGACAGGAAACAGTAGATTTGCCATGATACTCCTCTTCATGACAACTCTGTGTCAGAGGGTCCACAGTTCAAAATATGGAGGAAGAGTCCATTTTGATCTTTACTCTCTAGTGGGTGAGCACTTCTTATCTTCTTTTCTCTTTTGTATTTCCATTCTCGTTGCTACATGTCTTTGACTAAATCAGCACTCATCCTGTGCCAGCATGAGTGGGGAGAGACGAGAGTTCTGGCCACCAGAATGTAATGGAGGGAAGCCAGATGCACAGACAGAACAGGCTCTTCAGTAATCAGCCCCTCTACATACAGTGGGTTGTTACTGGAAATTCTAAAAATAGCCATTAAGAAATGAAGGATGGACTTGGGATCAGAAGATCAAGACTTGAGTGTCAACATTGGTCCTTATCAGCTATAAAATCTTGGACACGTAAGTGACTTGATCTCTGAGCCCTAGTCTCCCCATTAATCCTAAATCCCTTCCCAATCTAACATGCTAGGATATTGGGCATTATTTTCAATTCATTTCTTATGTCACACTTGATCTAGGGATGAGAAATTTCATACCATAATAATAACTGCTCATTAAATGATTATTATGTCTGAGTTCTGGGACAGATTTTTCTGTATTTTTTTTTTTTACTTTTTCCAACAATCCTAAATTGTTCCTTGCAGATTTCAAAACTGATCGCCAGGGATATAAAGGAACTTCTCTAAAGTTTCTTTTTAAACATAACTGTTAAAAGCTGGAGCTGAGATTAAATTGCAGGTTTCTCTAATTCTAGTTCCCACACTTTTCCGTTTACACTATCCTGCCTTCTTTTCTAGGATCTCAAATAAGGCATCTCTTAGAAACCCACAAGGGTGCTTTTGCAGGTTGAAAAAGTTGAATATGAATAAATACCCTGAGAAATAGAGGTAAAAATTTAGCACAAGTGACTTTATACACACACACACCTTGTACAAATAATTGCAAAAGCCCTTATAAGTTAGAACATAATGAGATAGTATTTTCCATCTAATACTGAAATCCTCCTCAGAAGGTAATTTAAATATAACTTGAATCAGTACACAATACTAATTATTCATTTATTTGATTCAACAAATATTGCTTGAGCTTTTACCGTCCTGAAGCCATCTACAGCTATGAAAGGATTTTAAGAGAGAAAATAGTGGGACCAGCAGTTAGCGTAATGGCTATGTCGCTGGACTCCCACGTAGTCGACCGCGGTTCGAGTCCCGGACCCGGCGGCTTAAACTCACGCCGGGCGCGTGTGCGTGCGTGCCCAAGATCCCGAGAGGAGAATGGAGGAGAAGGGATTGCAGCGTGGCCATCCCCCCTGGGGGGTGATTTCCTGCTTTCTGTCTCTCTGTCTCTCTCTGTCTGTCTGGCGAGCGCACGCGCCCTATAGCAAAAACCTCTCCAAAAAAAGAAAAAAAAAAAAAGAGAGAAAATAGTATAATTGTTTAGGACAGCTGGGTCCTACTTGGACAGCTGTAGAACTTGGGAAATATGCTGGGTGCACGTGTGTGCATGAGCAAAATCCCAAAAGGAGAGAGAAATGGAGAAGGGATTGCAGCATGATCATTCCCCACAGGGGAAGGGGGCACCTTCTCATTTGATTCTGTCTGTCTGTCTCTTTTTCTGTTTCTCTCTGGTGTTATACACACCCTCTGGAAAACTGGGAAAAAAAGAAAAGTAAAGTAATATGAAGAGATTTTTGGGTAGGAAACTGACCATGGGACGGTTATGAAGGACCACCTAGAATAAGGTAACTTGTGAGACCAAAGTGAAACTAGATTATGAAGACATGACTGTAACTCTTAAAAGAGATGATCTAGGATCAGCATATGACATAATGGTTACGTCGCTGGACTTTCATGTAGTTTATCATGGTTCAAGTCCTGGACAAGGTGGCTTAAAACTCATGCCGGGCATGTGTGAGAGTGTGCTCCAAATCATGAGAGAAGAATGGAGAAGGAATTGCAGTGTGGCTATCCCTTCTGGAGGGTGATTTCTCAATTTCTGTCTCTCTAGTAAGTGCATGTACCTATAGCAAAAATATCTCAAAAAAAAAAAAAAAAAGAGTTGTTCCTAGTTGACCATACAGAACATAGAGGATAATAGTGTGCTGTAAGAAAACTGCTGAAAAACTCTGAAGGAGTTTGACCTACGACTTCACAGGGCTTCATACTCAAAATTTCCCCGGCATAGTTAACATCGTGCATTTTGCAGGAGCAGTCTGATAGGACAATGGACCATGGGCATGAGCAGCAGAGATCCATGCAACATTTTACCTGTGTCTGCTGTTCCTTGATACACATCTGCATGTAGTGTTTTCAATGTCCCATGAGCACAGAATTACAGTGCACTCTTGATGTGTAGGAGTTCAAGATTCAAAGGAAATAGGAGATGAGTGTGTTACATCTATGATTGAGTAAATGTTGTCCTGGATATCCACAAGAGGCTGCTTTCCATTTTAACCAGAAATACTTCAAAATAGAGACAATCTAAGGAACATAAACAACCAGGGAACTCTTACCTGAGTTACTACCTTGTACTCCATTTAAGGTGGAAAAGATGACATAGAGGAAAAGGAAAAGAGAAGAAAACCCTGCAGTTCCTTCTCTTTTCAGTTCAGTACTTTCTTACTTATCCTCAGTAAGCCAAAGGTAGAGAGTGTTAATTAAATGTATATCAAGAAGTAAAATGAAAATAGTTAAGTTTGTGTTGTGTAATGCTTCCATTGTTCTGGTAAGAAGGAAAGATGCATGTTCAAGTTATGAAGTAAGAAATGTGTAATTTTGGTGATTTTGCATATGATTCAATTT
Source organism: Tupaia tana (assembly GCA_026018925.1). Lineage (NCBI taxonomy): Eukaryota > Metazoa > Chordata > Mammalia > Scandentia > Tupaiidae > Tupaia > Tupaia tana. Next base: position 139,879,064 of record JAKSZU010000007.1, on the reverse strand, counting down.
TCTTACGTTTGAATTGAAAACTAGTTTTACACAGTCTAAAGATGAATGGTCAAGTTGCTGCTAATCTAAAATTCTAACTTCTTTATTTATAATGACATTAAATAGCAAGTATATGATGTTATGACAAGTCAGGAAAGGGACTGTGGAAGAAAGAAAGATGTTGACTATTTTAGTTCATCTAGCATCACTTTTTTCCTCTGATTCTCGAAGAAGGTGTATTTTCATTTTAACTGAGTCCTACACATTATGTAGCTGACCTATTCTAGGTGTGCAGAGAGATTCACAGAGATGGTGCAAAACATGAGAATAGTTCCAAGTGATGAAGAGTTACTGTGGATATCAAAAGTGTGGTCTGTAGACTGGAGCTGATGTCTGAAGTGTTAGTTCCATAATGAGATGTTAAGATACAGCAATTGAGAGTGTTTGGAGCAATATTAACAATTTGATAGAGCAATTTTGTCTGTTGAATCTATTAATAAAATACTTGTATTTTGGTGCGGGCAAGTGACATGGTAGTTAAGAGTGCTGAACTCCCATGTGGCTGATGGTGGTTTGAGTTACGGACCTGGTGGCTTGCTTTCTCACTTTCCCTCTCTCTCTGTCTCTCTCTCACTCTATCTCTCTTTGGTCAAATTAAAATAAATAAATAAAGTTAAATAAAATAACTCTTTAAAATACTTGTATTTTATATGCTTTTGAGTTTTTAAATTTATTTTCCAACCATTCATTTTTTATTCTATTTTACAAAAATATATCAAATTAATGAATTGAAAAGGTGTGGCACATATATACCATGGAATACTACTCATCCATAAAAAATGATACCCTGGCATTTGATAGAAAGTGGATGAGTATGGAAGATTTACTGCTAAGCGAAGCAAGCCAGACTATGAAAGAGAGGCATTGTATGTTCCCCTCAATATATACCAAATATCTGCATTCAATGGCAGAAACGGAAAGTTTGGAAAATATTAAAAGCATAGAGAGGGAACAGCAGTTGGTGTATTGGTTATATTGCTGGACTCCCACGTAGTTGACCATGGTTTGATTCCCTGACTCAGTTGCTTAAAACTCAACACTGGGCATGTGTGTGTGCATGCCCAAATCCTGAGAGGAGAATGGAGGAGAAGGGATTGCAGCATGGCCATCCCCCCTGGGGAGTGATTCTCACTTTCTGTCTCTCTGCCTCTCTCTGCCTCTCTGGTGAGTACATGAACCTTCTAGCAAAAATCTCTCTTAAAAGAAAAAAAGAAAAGGCATGGAGAACAATTTGTGGATACTAGAGACAGTGTGGGAGGAGGGTGGGAAATGGAGAAGTGTAAGAGAAGAGAATCAAGGGGAAAAAGAAAGAAGCAAAACATTTAAGGGACACAAAAATGGAAAATTATCTGTTGATGATAAAGTGTTTGATAATATCTTTAACTAGACTAATATGCAGTGTATTCATGTTGGGAAGATTCATTTTGCATACTGTAATAATATACAGTGATTGAATGTATAAAAAATATAAAGAAAATCAGGTTATAACAGTTTCAGAATAAAAGGAAACCAACCAACAAAAATCTGCTTTTTTTCTACAAATAGTTCAAAAACTCCTGATGAAAGGGCTTTTCTGCACTACAGATTGTAGACATTTTGTTCAGGAACTGCTTTTGCTTCAGACATGTCTGTTTGTCTTTGCAGGGATATGATCATTTTGGAGACAGATGGTTAATTCTTTCTAGAAACAGTGACAAGAGGTTTCTATTATTGCACAGCTACTTCTGGAGAAACTGTCCCATAACAATCAAGAATGTCCCTGGTCAGACACAACTTCCTCTCCAGCTAGGTTTGCCTCCTCGGTTTGGTCTCACTTCTACTCTCTCCTATATTCCCACTCTACCTGTTGACCTTTATCCGTCCTCATTGCATGAAGGAAACACTCAAGGACATTTGATTGTCTCTGCCTTTCTGTCTCCATCTGAATTTGCCAAGTTTGGTGATTTCAAACTAGCTACCTACTGAAAATACCTATGAGCTTTGAAAAAATATCCCTGCATGTCCCCCTCAATCTTGACATATTATTACTCTAGTATATACTATTTTTTAAAAGTCCCCCTGGAGATTCCAATGGCCCTGCTCATCCTTGAAACATTCACTGTCCATTTGCTCTTCTTTGACCTTTGGGCCACAGAATATAATCAAGAGTTCCACAATGGGGCCTGGCCAGTAGCCTAGTAGTTAAGGGAGTCAGATCCCACATGACTGACTGTGGTTCAAATCCCACCCTGGTAGCTTGAAAAACACATTGAACTTGTGTGCCTCCTCATGCCCCAAATCCCAACAGGCTGGAAAAATGGAGAAGAATTATGGTGGCCACATTCCAGTGGGGGGGTGTTTCCTCCTTCTCTCTCTCTGGCAAGCAAATACTCTCTAGCAATTAAGAAAAAGAAAGAGTCCCACAATGGAATAATGAATCCCTCTACTAATGAAGTGGTAAGATGTACCTGTATCTCTGTGTTGCTAACCATTCGGTTGCTTGAGCCAATGGATAGCTATCAGGAAAAAGGCTGCCTATTCCAGAGGAAGAAGACAATTAGAACAGGAGTGCATGGAAAATGCTTACTCTGTTGCTTCTTGACTGTGTGACAGCCCCTGTGGACCTCAGATTCCCCATTGGTAAAATGGAGATGATGACAACAGTTAGGATTATGAAAAATGCCAAATAAATGAATATAGGTATAACACTTTGACAACAGTGTTTGGCACATAGTAAACATTATATAAATGCTTATTAAAATAATAATAATAAATCAGATTTTCTACAGACCTACTCCGGTGAACATTGCAACACCTATCTTCAGCTCCTTTTCCCTCTTCATTTAGTTGAATCTCATGTTTTACTAATAACATCTGACACAAGCTGCCTCGTTTTCCCTTAGTTTTATTGAATATTTCTTTTCAGTTTCTCTATTCTTCTCCTCCTTCATGGCAGTCCCTGAGAACTACACGTCCTTGGTTCTTTTCATAGTTAACCACCCTTACCGTGGTGTGTGTTTCCTTTCCCCACTGCTTGTTTCAAGGCCCCACTCAATAAGTTGTCTTCCCTCTCTGTTCATGATTAGATCTTTAGTTTCATCATAAAAATATGCTCAAGTTTCTTTTTTTCTCAAATAAAACCTTCCTTTCATTCTGTGTCTGCTTCTCAGATTCTTATTTCTTTCTTATTCTGCCAAATTTCTTTTGTTATTCTTGCTTAAAGTTTTTTTTAACAAGTTTTTCTTTTAACAAGTTTTTCAAACTTGTTAATCCTCTAAAGAATTCTTTTTCTTCATAAGTCTCCCATGTCTACTCAAGAAGTCATTTTGGGGGACTTTCTTTTAGGTTCTCTATTGACTTAAAAGTAAAGAATTTCTTACCCCATATTAGAGGTCTTATATGGTCTACTCTCAACTTCCTTTCCAGCACCCAAGCTAGAGTCCAGCCCAAGTACCCAGTATCCTCTGTTGCTGGGCTGAAGTATCTTACCTCTGTGTTTTCCTTCCTCTACGCCCCTTCCAAACTCAATTTATCTCACTATGCTCAAATCGTGCCTACTTTTCAGTGTGGATGCCTTGAATGGAATTTAGAAACAAGGCCAGAGGTTTGTCCTCCAGAGATTGGGGTTGCTTGGCAGTCGTAGATGGAAGGGTAGACTTGCTTACTTTAGATCTCCATGATAACAAGGACACAGTGGTCTGGAGGGCTGCTCAGCCTGGATTAATGATTTGACTATGCCCTCTATAATGTCAAGAAATTTCCAGGGTGAATAATGACTATGACTGTAGATGCTAAGAATTTATCTTTAACAGAAACAGTCTACAGTAGTAATAATAGTAGAGGATCGCTGAAAAGTTTACACACACACACACACACACACACACACCCCTTACAACTGCTAATGCTATGATTGAATCATTGAAAATAACATAAAAGACATATAAGACTCTTTGGGACTTTGTGTCCAATGGATGGTCTCATGTTATGGAGGAAGACATTATAGAAATAGAATGCCTGAGTTGTGTCTCATTTTACTTCTGTCCCTTCTTTGCTGGACTGACACATCATGTCTTCTTCCTGAGCTTTGTTTTCTCCAAACAGGAGTAGTCAAACAGTGGAAGAAGAAACTCTACCCCAAATCTCTTCCCTTGCACCCTCACCTTCTACCACAAGTCACACTGGCTGAATATTCATTTTCAATGTGACTCATTGGAGGAGATAAATAGGTATTCTGGTTATACATTGCCTTTGTTTTCTAGTTGATAGCAGAGCTTTCCAAAAGCTCAGTTTTACTTTATTTTATTTAATTTATTTATTTATTTATTTATTTATTTAAGGTTTTTGCCATGGGGGTGCATGTGATTACCAGAGAGGACACAGACAGAGAGAGACAGTGAGATGAAAGTGAGAAAGCATCTTCCAGTGGGGATGGCCATACAATGCAATTCCTTCTCCATTCTCCTCCTGGGATTTTGGGCACACACGTACATGCACCTAGTGTGATTTTCAAGCCACCTGGTCCAGGACTTGAACTGCAGTTGACCAAGTGGGAGTCCAGCACCTTAACTACCATGCCACCTGCTGACCCCTTAGTTTTACTTTAATAAGCACTTCTTTGTGTGTGTGAATTCAATGTCATTAAAACATCCCAATGGTTAAATATATGGAATGATAGGACTAGAGATTAAAAAGGGGAGGAAATTACAAAAGACTCACAAAGACAAAATACTAAGGGAAAACAGAGGAAGGAAAGAGTGAGCAGTGGGAATTAAATAGAGCTTAAGCTGTGTATCCAGCTGATATTTAGGAGAAAAAGACTAATGTCTCCCTCCTATTCTTGTAGTTCTGTAGCCCACAACAAAGCTGGGCCCCTCTTCCTGCACTAGTTACACTCTGGCTTGCAACTTGTTCTCCTAAGTAGAGAACAGCTACTTTACACCTCTTTGTTAGAGGTCAATTTTGTATCTTTCAAAGCACCAAATTAGACCTAGTAGTTAGAACCCTGAGATCTTTAGGTTAAATTACTTCTTCTCAATGCTTCATGATATTAAAATATGACTTATACTTAAAGCAAGAAACTAAGAAGTAAAAATGCCAGGATCACTTGGAAATCCAAAAGTTGACTTCAGGTGTGACCTTGGAAAAGTCATGAAGCCTCTGGGCCCAAGTTTTTATACCATGGAATAATAACTTGGATTTCTCAGAAAACCCTTTGAGCAGCTCTGAAAGCCGGCATGTGACAAGATGGTTTCCCAGAAGCCAAAACGTGTTCTATAACTGATGATGGCTTTATTTTTTTCCATACACAGAAAGACAGACACGAATATTGGAGATCAGTCAGTGATTAAGTAAAGTTTTTTCCTGCATAGAGTAATGCTGAAAGTAGCCAGCACACACACAAGCTAAGTGTAATAATTCCATCAAGGTTTAAATACTCCGGGCTTCCAATGCAAAGCAATTTGAGCAGCATCAGAAACACGTACACCATGGGCGGCAAACAGCCGTTTTACATTTAATTAGGCAAAGAAACTCCAGCTGAATGGGTTAAAAATTGCCACTATTTCACAGTAAGTGATTTTCTTAACCCCCAAGGGTTCAAATTACTTTGGCAGGAAAAGCAATTATGCAATTAATAGGGGAAAAATCTCCAGAGCTCTGTAATTTGCAAAGAGGTAAAGGTTCTACGCTGGCCTGCAGGGGACAGCTGAGCGCTGAAGCTTTTTTTTTTTTTTAATCCTTTTTCTTTCTTTCTTTCTTGTATTTTTCTTTTTTCCATTTTGGCCACACCCGAAATAAAAACCAAGGATATTTTGAGGAGTAGGAAAACACAACAGCTCAGATAATGTCCCTGCCAGTATATTCATGACAGGCTCATCAGAGTGGATGCCTGCAATCGGAAGATTAAATACCCATTTACCAGCATCAGAGGAGAGTTTGGTTTTATAATGTATTGTCCTCTATTCCCCGGGAGGCTGCTTTGTTTGATAAAATGCTGAGTGTGGTGTAAAAATATCCCTCTCTCTGTAATTTGCACTCCTCTCCATTTAAAGCTATTCTTGCTGCAAACCAGAATTGAAAGCTGCTAAAATTAAGTGGTGTCAGTTCTCAATGACACTTTAATGATAGAGCGCTCAGCAAATGAGATGAGAATGAATTCCAGCATCTCCGCCAAAGATAGTAACCAGCCCCAAACACTGTAATGTTCCGACTGGGCCACACTTCACCTGCTTCATTCATATTTAGTAGAACTGAAATAGAGAAACTATAATTTAAGTGGCCATAAAAAGAAGGTGAAAATATCTAATGGCCATTGGTTCAAAGAAATTGAAGTTTGGGGTTGGGAGTCTAAGACACTTTCTCTGGCTGAGTATCCTACTTCTTTTTACCAAGATACTCACAAAGATACAGGACATTGTATTTCTTTTTTTTTAAAAAAAAATAATTATTTTTAATTCCATGTGTTATAATCATTTGATCAGACAGAGACAGAGAGAAAGGGAAAGCGAGAAAGCAAGCCTCCAGGTTCAGGACTCAAACTGCGGTTGGCCATATGGGAATCCAGTGCCTTTAATCACCACACCACTTGCCGGCCCCAATAGAACATTGTATTTCACGAAAGCAAATATCCCATAGTTCAAGAAGGTCTTTTCTGATACTGCTACAAAGAGGACCTGTCACTGTGATTCTTTATATTGAATGAGTAAATGCTCATTCAAATTGTTGGCTTGATAGTCTTTATATTGTGTTCTGAGAGACTGTGTCTGAAACACTTTTGTACTGCCTTGGTATTTTTAAAGTTTAATTTATTATTATTATTATTATTAACTTGCTATAGTCATCAGAGAGAAAGTAAGAAAGCAAGTTGCCAGATCCAGGACTTGAACTGTAGCCAGTCATGTAGAAGTCCAGTACCCCAACCACCATACTACGCACTGCCTTCCCCACCATGGTATCATTGAGGGAGAGGATGAGTCTCCTCCCACAATGGTGGAGAAGGAATTCTGGAGCAATGGCAGCAATCCTCTCAAGGACCTTTGTGCATCACCAATGCCACACAGGAGGCCCACTGACTAAAACAGAACCTAGTTTACTCAACTCCTAATTTGAGCTCAGGTGGTCAGTTTTATATTTAGTCATTTGAACTCTAAACTTGAGCATGAAGGCAAGTTCACTAAATTGTCTCTTGTAGGTATGCAACTCAATTTAATGATTCATTTCAGTGTCTAAGGCTACAAAGGCTACCCTAAGAAATCACGTGGACTCCTATGTACTCAACTGCGGTGTGAGTTCTGGACTCTGAGGCTTAAAACTCATGTTGGGCTTGCATGTGCCTGTGTTCCCAAGATCCCGAAAGGAGAATGGAAAGAGAAGGGATTGCAGCATGGCCATCCTCCTGGTGGTTGATTTCTCACTTCCTGTCTCTCTGGTTGTCTCTCTGGTGAGCGCACTTGGCCCCTAGCAAAAATCTCTCTAAGAAAAAAAAAAAAAAAAGAAGGAATAATGATAGACAAGCTGGCTGTCTAAGGTGCTGTTGTGTGCATACCTTCGTTCTTGTCTAAAGAGTCTAAATGTGATCTGATTAGTGACGAGAAGTCACCGTAGATCCCGGGGCACCTCATGGGTGTATTGTAAAAACCGAATGAGATGGGAACCAGCAGTTAGCGTAATGGCTATGTCGCTGGACTCCCACGTAGTCGACCGCGGTTCGCGTCCTGGACCCGGTGGCTTAAAACTCACGCCGGGCGCGTGTGCGTGCGTGCCCAAGATCCCGAGAGGAGAATGGAGGAGAAGGGATTGCGGCGTGACCATCCCCCCTGGGGGGTGATTTCTCGCTTTCTGTCTCTATGTCTCTCTCTGTCTGTCTGGCGAGCGCACGCGCCCTATAGCGAAAAACCTCTCCAAAAAAAAAAAAAAAAAAACGAATGAGATAACATATGGGAAAGCGACTAGCACCACAGCGCTGGCAGGTAATGCGCAATAAATGCGAGTCTGTTGCCGTGTGACTTCTGAAGAGGGCTAGACGTAATGAACGCCATGCCACAGGAACAGCGATCTGTGCAAGATGAACCAGAGACAGGAAAGACTGTGGCTGTTGTAGCAATCCAGCCACAGGGTGACAAGCCTGCCTCACCACTGTGCATGCAGACCATATGTCACTAGATTGCCAAAAAGCTGCCATCTGCCACCGGAGCAGTCTGATAGAGCTCTGTTGCCTACACGATGCTGGCCAGGGACCTTCTGGACAATGTATCCTACTGTAAAATGTAGTTCGCACATGTTTCTCGAAATCACAGGGTGATTTTAGAAACGGGCAGATGTGGCACATGAGAACTTGGAGAAAATGGGGAGGTCCGTCAACTGTTCTTCTATGCTAGGGCTTCATTAACAGTCTGGAGAACACCGGAATTCCTCATGGCAAGGTGCCATAGCTGTTTGTAAACAATGCTTCCACTCATAAAACGAATACCCACTTTGTGATTGTATCATAGTGGAAAATATGCAGTGATTTTTTATTTCTACATCTCTCGAAAGCATTCATGGTTGGCAGCACAGCAAGGCTGACTAAAATCGTTGAGTTTTCATCTTCTTTCATATCCGTCTATCCACTGCGGAAAGGTCGGCGAGGGGGATACAATGGATTATGACCTAATGGGAGCTAAAGGTCCTAGCGATATGCTCAACTCTAGCCAGGGTGACGATGCTCTTTTACTGTGAACAGTATTGGTAAATAAAGTAGTTACTAGTCTTAACGTCAGGAAGTAAGGGACACCTGAATGAACAGCTTCATTTTGGTTTTCTTGGATTGTCTATAGTTTGGGTTTATTTTGAACTCATGGCAGGTTTTGAACAATTTCATTGATATATAATTTATGCACTATAAACCATGTTACATATGAGTACAATTCAATACATTTTGACCTTTGTATGTATTGCATTTCTAAAACTAACACCACATTCAAAAAATTAAATATTTCCTTCACTCCAAAAGATTCCCCATGCTCTTTCTTTTCTTTTTTAAAGAGGTGATTTTGATTCTTTCTTTTTTTATTATTTAACTTAATTTATTTAATTTGACCAGAAAGGGACAGAGCAAGACAGAGAGAGAGGGGTAGGGGGAGAGAGGGAAAGTGAGAAAGCAAGCTGCCAGGTCTGGGACTCGAACTGTGGTCAGCCATGTGCAAGTTCAGCACCCTTAACCACTACACCACCTGCTGGTCCCTCCCCATGCTCTTTTGAAGTCCATCTTTCTCAGGCAATCACTAATCTATTGTTTAATTGCTATATATTAGTTTGGCAGTTTTTAAAAATATTATGCAAATGTGATCATAGTTATTGATGATCATTTGTATCTTGCTCCTTTCAGGTATAGAGAATTGGAGATTCATCCATATTATTTCCAGTATCAGTTTCTGGTATATCAGTCGTTTGCTCCTTTTTATGATTCACTACATGGGTATACCACATTTCATTTCACTAGGCACCTTGTAATACATTTTTATAGTTTTGTTTTGTCTCAACATCTATTTCAAATATAGTTGACCTCCTCATATCAGAAACAAGACTTTGTTACCCTTGACAGTTTCTAGTTGTCCTTCTCCTCTTCATTTTCAACGTGGTCGATCCAAGTATCTGCCTGATACAACTGCCTGCTAGTGACCACCTCCATAGGGACTGCTCTGTATAATCTGAGACTCACCCCATGGACCCACACACGCCCACATGTGCTGCACAGATAAGCCACAGTGACCTCCTCTTACTTGCAGTGTGATTCCATGGAGCTCATGCCTGCTTATGTGAACCCACCAAATTGAACTGCCCAAGGAAAACCTCCCTGGGTAACACCCTGAACCCCACAAACCCCTCATGCTCTCTTTTTCTCCATACCTATTGGTGAGGCACAGATGTCCCAGATAGCTCTCCCCTTCTCGTTAGTCCTGCGAGATGTGCTGCCCTCTTCTCTCTGGGACCTGCAATAAAAACTGCCTCTGTGATTTCATGTGTGGCCTCCTTTGATTTTCTCTGACTGACCCTCCTAGAGAGTGGCTAACTTGGTAGGAATAAAATGGACACCGGCCGGACAGGAGCCACAAGGCATCTGCCTTCATAAACAAGTTTCTTCTGAGAGGAACTCCCGGTCACAGGGCAGACACTTAGGCACAGGCTGTTTGCCAGGATAAAGAAGTAGCCTAGGGACCAGCAGTTAGTGTAATAGCTATGTTGCTGGACTCCCATGTAGTCGACTGCGGTTCGCGTCCTGGACCCGGTGGCTTAAAACTCACTCCGGGCACATGTGCGTGAATACCCAAGATCCCGAGAGGAGAATGGAGGAGAAGAGATTGCCGCATGGCCATCCCCTCGGGGGTTGACTTCTCTCTTTCTGTCTATCTGGCGAGCGCACGTGCCCTATAGCAAAAACCTCTCCAAAAAAATAAATAAATAAAAAAGAAGTAGAAGTAGCCTGTGAAAGACACACTGTAGACATCCATAATCAGATCCTCTGGAGTCCTATCAGGGCAGGGCCAAAAGTTATAGCCCCTCCACATAGAGATGCTCAAGACCAAATTAGAGGAAAATACAGTACCTGTTGGTGGGTGTGTTAACCTACTAGGGTTTACTAAATTACACAACCTAGATGGCTTAAACAGAAATTTATTCTCTCAAGAGAGACATTTGAAATCAAGGTATAAGCAGGGCCACATTTCTCTGAAAGCTCTGGGGAAGAATCTGTTCCATGACTCTTTCCTAGCTTCCGGTGGTAGATAGCAGTCGCCATCATGGTAGACTCATCCCTCCAGTTTCTGCCTCCATCTTTATTGATGTTCTTCTGTTTATGTTTCTGTGTCCTAAATTCTTTCTTCTCTTAAAGAGATCAGTCATAATGAATTTAGGGATTTCCCTAAAGCAGTATGACCTCATAGTAACTTGACTATATCTGCAAAACAGTATTTCCAGAGAAAGTCACATTTGTAGGTGCTGGGTGGACATAGTTGCGGGGGCAGGGGGTGGGGTTGGCAATTGGGAGGACACTATTCAACTCAGCACAGTGGGCATCGATGTTTGCTGTATGACTATTATGAATAAATCCGATATGTGCGTTGGTCTGTAAGTCTTTGTGTGGATGTGTGCTTGTTTTTTGCCTTTGATAAATACCTAGGCATAGAATATCTGGTTTGCATGATAGATGTGTATTTAACTTGCTAAGACACTACCAACAGTTTTCTAAAGCAGTTGTACCATTTTAACATTTTCACAAGTAACGTATGAGAGTTTAATTGTTCTGACACTTGATAGGGTCCAGTGTATTTTTTATAGAGTTCTTTAGGTTAGTACAAACCCTTTTTCAGACATATACATAAATTCTTACTTTCAATATATATCGATAACATTTTCTTCGTGTCTGTGGCTTGCCTTGTGTCTCCTAACCAATCTTGCTGAGAATGCAAGTTTATCATTTTGATAAAGCCCAATTTATCAATGTTTTAAAAGTTTGCGCTTTTTATAACCTAAGAATTTTGTCTACCCTAATGTTGAAAAATTTTTTCTCATTTGCTTTCTTCCAGAAGTTTTCTGTCTGTTTCATTTTTGTTTTCTTTTGTTGTTGTTGTTGTTGTACATGTCTGGCATGATTTCAAACCACTGGATCTGGGACTCAGGCCATGCAGTAGGCCATCTGGGATCCAGTACCTTAACTGCCATGCTACCTGCTGGGCCCTTCCAGAAGTTTTATAGTTTTAGATTTTTATACTTAGACTATGGTATAACTTTTGAACTCTTGTCATTTTTATTTTGGAATGAAAGTTTCATAGGTGTCTTAGTTCATTTTAACGTGCTATATTCAAAAACCAGAGACTGGGTAACTTATAATGAACAGAAATTTACTGGCTCAGAGTTCTAGAGGCTGGAATGACTAATATCAAGGTGCCAAAATCTGATGAGGACCTTCCTACTGCAACATCATAACATGGAGGAAGGCATCACATGGCAGAAGGACAGAGAGAGGGCAAGAGAGAGTGAGCCCACTCTTGTGATAGGAAATCCTCTTCTGTGATAACCTCATAAATCCATTCTTAGGGGTTGAGCCTTCATGATCTAAAGACTTCTGTAATGTTCTACCTCTTTTTGTTTCTTTTTTTTGAGAGAGAGATTTTTGCTATAAAACATGTGCACTCACTGGAGAAACAGAGACAAAGAGACAGAAAGAGAGAAAACACTCCCTGATAGGATGGCCACACTGCTATCCCTTATCCATTCTCTTGTCTGGATTTTCAGCATGCATGCACATGTGCCCAGTGTGAGTTTTTCAGTCACTGAGTCTGGGACTTGACCCATGGTCAACTACATGGGAGTCCAGTGATGTAACCATTACACCATCTGCTGATCCTAATGTCCTACCTCTTAATACTGTTACAATTATGCTTAGTCTCGGAACTTTTAAAAACCTTCCATAATATATTTATTTATTTTTATGTTACTACTTTTTGGATGATGGAAATAATACATCAGTTTATGTGCTCACTAGAAACAATTCTCAAACTAGATTAATAATGTAAAGAAAAAGATTACAATACTCAAAATTCCACTGCGTTTCAGATGATGGTTTCAGTTGAGCCTAGCCTTCTAGCCATCTCCACCAAGGCATCAGACATGTAAGCAGATCATTTTGACCCTTCAAAGCAACCAAATCATCAGCTGGATATTACTGATGATGTCAGCCAATGCCACATAGACACAAAGAATCACCCACCAGAACTCTGTTTAAATTTCTGGTCCACCAAATAATGAAATATACTAACATGTATTTTTAAAAAGAATGATTTATTTAATTTTATTTATGATTATTCTTACCTTGACCAGAGAGGGAAAGTGAAAAAGCAAGCTACCAGGTCTGGAACTTGAACTGTGGTTGACCATGTGGAAGTCCAGCACCTTAAACATCATGCCACCTGCCAGCTCCCTAACATGGTTTTTTTAAGCCATGAAACTTTGGGAGCAATTTGTTATCTAGTGATAGACAAAAGAAACAATATCTTTAATTAATCCATCAAGGTTTGAAAGTATATTTAGCATGGCCTATAAACCTGAATCCTGGTGATTTAAAAACCTTTTTATAAAAATAGGTTCATCTACAGTAGTGCAGCAGTATGGGGGAGTTTTGTGTGATGCTGGGAAGCACACCAGAAGGCTCTGGGTTCATGTCCTGGGACTACTTGAACAATCTGGACCTGGCCATGAGTACATCACGGTCTTGACTAGCTTCAGGGCTGAGGACCATGGCATGAAGACCCTGTCCAGGATGTTTCTCTCTCATTTTTCCCCTGTCTCTCTCTAAGAAAATTAACTGCAAAATTTTAAATATATATATATATATATATATATATATATATATATATATATATATGTAAATGAACAGGTGCTTTTAGATTGCCTTACATTGTTTGTTTAAGTAAGTAAATGTTTTTTTTTTAGAATGTTTACAGTGACTTTATTTATAAATCCAAAAGCTGGAAATAGCTCAATGCACTTCAACAGAAGAACAAATGGAGAAATCGTGGCATAGTCTCATAATGAACTTTTTTTAAAAAAAATTTTTTTAACTAATTAATTTACATTCATTCACTGAGCACGATCACAGCATACAAAATGTTATTTCCCATCCAGAATATACTGTATAGTGGCTTAATTATATATGTTATCATCAATAATTTTCCATTTCTAGTTTCATATATATATATTCCCCCTATTTTTCACCCTCTGCCAGTTCCCACCTTCCTCCCACATTATCTCAGGTGTCTACAGTTGTTTTCCATTCCTTTTTTTCCCCACATTTTATTGGTTCACAAAATTTCTTAAATGATCCAACTACTTTCAATAGCAAGTTTAGCTGGTATAGACATATCTGTGAATACATGACTGACTTTAGGCATGAAGCTCTGAGTAGAATGAATATACTATAAGGTAGCAGCTAGCCGATGCTATATAGCTTACTACTGTGATTAAATAGGTATTTTAAAATATATTTTTAATTTCGAGAAAAGCTGTTTTAGCTTTAATAAATAAAGAAATGCTAAGGAACTTTGCTTAAAACTTAAAGCCAGGAAACAGGTTAGGATTCTGTTCAAACTGTAGGTACATGTACCTATCAGCAGCTCAAGACAAGACAAAAATCCTTAAAACCAGAAAACAAAGCCTAGAAGAAAATCACCAATGTTTTAGTCAAAAGTCATAAAGTGCTATTTCACCAGTTCAGTCTCATGTACTTTATCTTCTGTTGTGGTCTAATCTTCCTGATTAAATTCTGGGATATAATATTCAACTCCAGACTTGTCCCTACTATTACGTTGGCCATTTTCTTAATTGTTTTTGAACTCATTTCTGTGTGTGTCTGTATTTAGTTTTCCTGGAATAGTACTCCCTTAACTTCTTGGAGATCTGGTCTGGTGTTGGTAAATTCTTTCAGGTTTTGATTATCTGAGCATGTCCTTGTGTTTTCTTCCTATATGAAGATAATCTTGCTGGATACAGTATTCTTGGTTGAAATTGCTTTTCCCTTAACACTTTGAATATATTTTCCCATTCTGTCCTCGCTTACATTGTTTCCAATAAGAGGTCCTCTGTTAGCCTGATGGGATATCCTTTGTAGGTAACTTGACGTTTCTCTCTTGACAATCTTAGTATCTTGTCTTTGTCTGCAGTTTTGGTCAATTTGGCTATAATGTGTCTTGGAGAAGATCTTCTTGGGTTGATTCTATTTCGGGGTCTTCTGTATTTCTTGGGACTGGATTTTTGAATGCCTCTCTAGGTTTGGAAAGTTTTCTTCCAGGATTTCATGGAATAGATTGTCAATGCCCTTTAGTCTCTTTGCCTTCTGGGATACTGATTACCCAGATGTTTGGATGTTTGATGATATCTAGTATTTCTCATATATTATTCTCATTTTGGGGGCAATTTTTCTCAGTGTTCGTGGTGGATTTTTCTAGGCCAGTTTCTCTATCTTCTACATCTGAGATTTCATTTTCTGTATGATTTAGTCTGCTTTTAATACTTACAAGGGAGGTTTCTGACTTCCTGTATTATAGCCTTCATCTCTAATGGTCCATTTGATTATTTTTTATAGTATATATTTCCTCTTTTAGATCTTGCAAGCATTTCCTCACCTCCTGGAACTCATCAGCTCCTTTCTCCTGCCTCTTTTGCAGTTCATTGTCTCTTCTCTTCCATCTCTGTTATCTTTGTCATTATGAATATTCTAAATTTTTTATCTGACATTTCCATGAGTTTCATTGTACTGTCTGATGATTAAGAGGAGTTATTCTTTTTAGTTAGAGGAGAGGTATTTTCTTGCTTTCCCACATTTCTTGTGACCCTGTGGTGATTTCTAGTCATTTCATGGCTGGCGTGTTTCTTCCTAATTCTTGAAGTTCAATCTGAGCGTTCAGAGGCGTGGAGGAGGAGGAGGTAATCTACAATCTCTCTTCCATTCCATTTTTACTCTTTGTGCATCAGATGTAGTGGGAATACAGGAATATTCTGACCCTAATCATATTCAGATGTTTGGATCCTGTTCACTGGACCTGTCTAGACTTAGTGCTTAGAGGCCACTAGAAATGAGTCTTGAGGGAGAAGTCTTTGCCATGTGCAAGTAGAATCCTGTGGACAAAGTAGAGCACCATGTGCAGAGTAGAGCACCTTGTGCAGAGTAGAGCACCATGTGCTACATCCAGGTTAGATCCAAGTGCAGCGCAGATCTGATGACAGACTAGATCCTGACTGCATCAGCCGACTGTGGCATGGCATCCAACCCCTATGTCCAAGCTGCCCAGGCCTCTGGCCTAACAGTACCTGCTGTTTTCTCTGTCTGGAACTCTCTCCTCTATTATTGATTTAGTTAACTAATATTTATCCTTAAGGCCTTAAACTAAACTTTATTTCTTCAAGTCGGTCTTTCTAAAACCCCAATCCAAGGGTTCAAGTAACCCAAAGATTTCCTTTCAGGAACCTGTTGAACATCCTTTCTCACTGTCCACTTTCAACTCACAGCTAGCTAAAGAGAGCAGAGACATGCCCAACTGCAGTAGCAGCCTGATACCAGTTCCCATACTTTATGAGAACCAATGGAAAGGAGTCTGAGCTTCTGGAACCTCTGAATTAATGACATGATAGATGCTGAAAAAAAAAAAAAGTATATTTGAGTAGGTATCATAGAGAATGGGAAGACATTAGTTGAAGACAGCAACTCTTTCTAGGAGTTTTGCTATAAAAGCTCAGAAGCCAATGGAGAAATGAAGTAGAAGAAAAAAAATTTTAAGAGTTTTTTGCCTTAGAGTGTGTGTGCTTGCTTGAGAGAGAGACAGGAACAGTGAGCAGGAAAGTGAGAAATCACCCCCCCCCCCCCCCAAGAGAAATGGCCATGACCCCATCCCTTCTCTTCCATTTTCCTCCAGGGATTTTGGGTACACACACATACAGCCAGTGTGATTTTCAAGTCACTGGATATGGGACTCAAACCATGGTTGGCCGTGTGTGAAGCCAGTGACATAACCCCCTATGCCATCTGCTAACCCCCCAGAAAATATTTTTAATGCAAATTACCTTGACAGGCTGTTATAATAGCTACATATATTGACTGAAAGTTGTACAGATTAGAATATTTACTGTACAGAGAGAGGATTAAACACAATGGACTAGCTAGAAGGAAATGTGACTGGTTAGAGGTTGCACTGTTAGAACTGTGTTGTTTGCAAATAACAAAACCCCTTTGGAGCCAACTTAAGTAAAAAGAATTTGATAGTAAGAATATTTGGGCCAGATAGTGGCACAGCAGTAAAATGCAGTGCTTTGCAAGGCAATCCCACGTAGGAAGGTTGCCAGTTCAAGTCCAGAGACCTCCCCGAGTACACTGGGCGTGCATGTGCCCATGACTGAGGACTAGCTAAAGGTTGGGGATGGATTGCAGTATTAAGATCCTGTTGAGGTTGCTCTCTTTCCTTCTCTCTCTTCCCACTCTTGCTCTTGAAAGAAAGAAAAAAAGAAACTTAGAAAAAAGAATATGAGGACCAGCAGATGGCATAATGGTTATATCACTGGACTCCCATGGTTTGAGTCCCAGACCCAGCAGTTTAAACTCATGGTGGGCACATGTGTGTGCATGCCCAAGATCCTGAGAGGAAAATGGAGAAGGAATTGCGGTGTGGCCATCACCCCTGGGTAGGTAATTTCTCACTTTCTGTTTCTCTATCTCTCCGGAGAGTGCACATACCCTATAGCAAAAATCTCTCTAAAATAAAAAGAATATGAATGTCTTGTTGAATCTGAGGGAACAGATGGCCTTTGGAAAATGTGGGAACTAGGTACTGGACACTTTTAATATTTGTCCTTCATCCTTATTTCTGCTACTCTCTGTGCATCTGTTCTAGCCATTTCTTTTTGTTTTGCAGGACATGGTTCTTTTCATCACAGTTGTTAATGCAGAGAGTTGGCAGTGTCCATAAGAGCAGCAAAGATAGCACGATGCTCACATGCCCAAGTTCCCTTCAGCTCTGGCGTGTCCTCCAAGTGGCAGTTCACCCCTCTCAGACAGTGTTAACAGAGCAGGAATGCTCTCTTGTTGACTGCGTCACAGAGAGCATCTCACCAGCCCAGTTAGCACAAAGTCATCTGTTTCTACATCTTGTGTCACATCTTATTAGATTTAGGATACTACTATCCTACTTACTTAGGAGGTTTAAAGCATCCTTTTGATAACTAATGCCATAGGCAAAATGTTTAACTGTAGGCATTTTAGAATAAAGAATCAGACTGATCTCCCTAAGAGTTATGCGAGAAAGGTCTTAGCACTTCTTTCAAGTCAAGTCTTGAGTTCTAACTCTGCCTTATCTGGGCTTCAAACTGACATGGTATTTAATCTTTCTATACCTTTATTTTCTCTCTTTAAAACAATGAAAGAAGGGGCCAGCAGGTGGCGTGGTGGTTAGGGCATTGGAGTACGACATGGCCTACAGCAATTCAAATCCCGGACCTGGTGGTTTGTTTTCTTGTCCTCCCTCTCTCTTTCTTTATGTTTCTCTCTGGTCAATTTGAATAATAATAATAGATAAATAAGTCTTCTTTAAAAAATGAAAGATGATAGCTACTTGGTCAAGTTGTCTAAAATTAAGTTAGATAATTTACATAAAGTGCCTAGCACCTAACTGCTGCTAAAAAGGAACAACTCATAATGAAAATATATTACAGTCCTTGCCCCCATCCTCCACCCTTACCACATCCTCTCCTACCCCGACTCCTCAAGCAACCTCTTCCAGTTTATGATAGAAAGGGTAAAATTATGTACATTATATAAGATGCCTAGAATATCACTTAGCCCAAAATGTATTTTTAGTGTACACATCTCATCACTTTTTACTTCTTATTTAACACATTATTTTTCATTATTACTGCATAATTCCAAGCAAAAATACAGAATCAATAGTCAAAATGCCCAATTCATTGATTGCTTTCTTAACTGCATAAAAAACCAAACTGTTAATTTTGTAACTGGTTCAGTTGAGAAGAAATATGAATATAACATATAACGAACCACAGCAGAGACCTGACACTGCTGTCCATCTTAGAGCTGCTGTCAGAGAGTCATGGTTGAGCAGGGTGCAGTGCACATGTCATAGAGGCTGTGCTTTTCCTCATCACTCATTCAGCACATTTTATTTGTTACTCCACTACATGCTTATGATAGTTAATAAGAGTTACATCATACATGCACCTTTGTATACACTTATGTATAAGAATAATAGTTCCCTTTATTCAAGAGACTTACAGTCTAGATGAGATATTCCAAAAGTGAAGACTGATTTAAAAAAAAAAAATCTTACTGGGGCCAGAAGGTAGTGTGGTGATTAAAGTGCTAGACTCCCATATAGCAGACTGTGTTTTGAGCCCCAGACCCGGCCTGGAAAATCATGCCAGGCATATGTGTGTGCCTGCCCAAAAACCTAAGAGAAGAATGGAGAAGAGATCATGGCATGGTCATTCTCCCCGGGATGTGATTTCTCACTTTCTCTCTGTCTCTTTCTGTCAGTCTCTGGTGAGCACATGTGTCCTACAGCAAAAACCTAGGAAAGAACTCTTGTAACATAAATAATATTACAATTAAAATTTCAGTAAGATACATTTTTATGATATGATGGACTGCATGTCCAGCAATATTTAAGGTCAAATAAAGATAAGAATGATCAGAATAAGAGAATTTATATAGTCTCATGAAGGGTAATGCAATACGATTTGTAATATCATTGCAATGTGGTATTTTAGTCAATTTCACCTTATAATTTTTTTCATAATAAATCTAGCTCAAGTTCTTAGAGAGTCCCAATAAAATTTACCTATTTATACTAAACAAATAAAATGTATGTGTTAGAGCCAGAGGGTGGCAGAGTGGTACTGTACCTGGACACATACGGGAAAGGTTCTGGTTCTTGTCTTGAGATCTCCTAGTGCACACTGGCATGTGTACCTGTGATCTGGGTCTTCTGAGACTGGGCATGGGTCACCACACAAAAGTCCTGTGGAGAGTGCCTGTCTTTCTGTTGAGCTCTCTTTCTCTTTCTTTCTCTTTCACTGTTTCTCCCATGAAGAAATAAATAAACTTAGGGACCAGCAGTTAGTATAATGGCTATGTTGCTGGACTCCCATGTAGTCGACCATGGTTCGAGTCCTGGACCTGGTGGCTTAAACTCACTCCAGGCACGTGTGCGTGTGTGCCCACCCAAGATCCCAGGAGAATGGAGGAGAAAGGATTGTGGCGTGGTCATTCCCCCTGGGGAGTGATTTCTTGCTTTCTGTCTTTCTGTCTCTCTCTGTCTTTCTGGCAAGCGCACGCGCCCTATAGCATAAACCTCTCCAAAAAAAAAAAAAGAAAGAAAGAAAGAAACTTAAAAAATTGTATGTGCATAACAAGATCAGATGTATTTATTCAGAAGTGAAAGCCTTTAAAAATGGCAGCCTGCTTTTTGTCTTTTCTTTCTTTTCTTTCTTTTTTTTTAGGTTTTTGAGATAGGGCATGTGTGGTTGCCAGAGAGAGAGAGACAGAGAGAAGGAAAGTGAGTAATCATCCCCCAGGGTTATGGCCTATGGTCACACCATAGTTCCTTTTCCTCCATTCTATTCTTGTTATTTGGGGCATGCATGCCCAACATGATTTTCAGGCCGCCAGGTCTGGGACTCTAACCATGGTTGGTCATATGGGAGTCCAGTGCCTTAACCGCCTCACCACCTGCTAGGCTTGGTATACCAGTTCACAGTTTTGGAAAAAAATGTGAATTATTTTACCAAGTAAAATTATTCCAATAAACTTCAGTTGTTTTCTAACTCCAGAAATTATATTGGAAATGTACTGATTTCAATTCATAGATACTTAGGGAGTAAAAAGTAAAACAGGATACCATATGGCTGTTTCCAAATATATAAATCTTTCATTGGCTTTTTATATTTTTATTGTAGAGTATGACTTTGAATAAACATAGCCAAGGAGTTTTTTTTTTTTTTCTTCAAGCATAAGCTATTTATGTAGTGTTTACTAAATTCCCTCAATTGAATTTAGTTTTGGCTTGTTCTATTCTCCTAGTGCATAAATTATATTAATTACATGTAAATATATTTCCAGAGTCCAGAGATCTACTGTGAAAATTCTTTCATTCAGCAAATATTTATTCTGGGCTTAGTAACACCAAGCAGTAAAATATAATAGTGAGCAAAACCAGGTAGAATTCTTTCCTTCAAAGAGCTTCCAGTCTAGTGGGTAGACAGCTATTTGTCAAATAACTATAGAAATACATGTAAAATGCGGCAGTAATAAGTACTATGGGGGGGGGGTTTGTGGTGCTATAGAAGCTTACTTTAGCAGGGTCTGAATTTGTTAAGACATTGGGGAAGGTTTTTCTAGAAAGTAATGCTTGAATTTAACTCTGAGGAAATAGAATGGTCCAGGGAGAAGGACAAGAATATGCAAAAGCCGTAGATATGCAAATCTGAGAAGGTTGGTGTGAGAGAGACCAAGGGCGATCTTTGTTGAAGAGGATGAGGAAGAGGCACATCCACCCAAGACTGCACCCATTGAGGCATTTTATCTTTTAACCTAAAAGAACTGAGAAGCATCAGAGAGTTTCTGTAATGCAGTAGCATAATCTGATTCACTTCTGACTTTTGGATGAGAAGTAAAGTAGATAGGGGCCAGAATAAATACTGGTAAAGCAATGAAAAGACACGTGATCTTAAAAATAAATAAATAAATTTTTAAAATAGCGTAGAGAAACATAAAAGTGATTTTTTGAAAAGAATTACTTCAGTTAACCTGATTTATTTATTTATTTATTTATTTATTTATTTATTTATTTATTTTTAATTTGACCAGAGCAGGACAGAGAGAGAGAGCGAGAGAGAGAAAGTGAGAAAGCAAGCTGTCAGGTAGGGGACTCAAACTGCAGCAAACTACAGTCAGCCATGTGGGAGTCCAGTGCCCTTAACCACCATGCCACCTGCTGGCCCCAAAGTGATTTTGTTTTTTTAAAGCAGAAAAAAAAAAAAAAGATACCTAGGAGATCCCACTTTTGGCCATGACAGCTTAACTGTTTGTTATCAGACTCATCCTTCTACAGAAAGCAAACATAACACTGGGTAAAATATATGATGCGCTGTTCTCAGGTCTTAAGTACCAGAACTTGAAAGTATTAAGTAAACAAACAGAAAACAAGTGGAGAAAAATGGCTGAAAATTTTCAAATTTTGCAGGATAATAACACAAAAAGAAAGGCACATTATAGTTAAACTGCTAAAAATCCAATAATATTAGGAAAAAAATATACATTGTAAGCTTGTACCTTAAGAAGCTAGGAAGAGTAAATTAAATTCAAAATATGTAGAAATAAGGACGTAAGAGAGATGAGAAATATGAAAATTGAGAGATGAGGAACTCATGAAGCAAGCTCCATAAATGGCCCAGCTCTCTACTGCTAGTGCAGAGGTAGCGTTCAAAGAGAGCAGCAGTTATACTGACAGACAGGGATTCTCAGTATAGACGTGGAAATGATAAAAAGAGAACTGACATAGGAAAAACTAGAGATGAAAAGTATAAAATCTGAATTAAAAAAAAAAAAAAAAAAAAACCAGGCCGACCCCACAGCACAAGTGGTTAAATGCTGTGCTCAGAAGTCAGATCCCTTATGGCCAGGCAGAGACAGTTGAAAAAAGCACACAGATGCATGTACACGTGTGCACAAAATCCTGATGGAAGAAGAAATAAGGATTGAGTGTGACCATGCTGCTTTGAGGGTACTTTTCTTTCCCTTTGATGAATACACATGCCCTCTGGCAATTAAGCAAACACTTTCTGAAAGGGCTCACCAGCAATATGAAAACAAGAAAAGAGACAATGTATTTAAGGACAGATCAATAGATGTTGTCTGGTTTGAAGACCACAGAGAAAGAAGACTAAAAATGCCCAATAAAACAGAACAAAATGAAACACAAGAAAACTGAACCCTTGTTACCTGTAAGACAATGTGTAAAAATCCAACATACATGTGTTTATATGTTCCAGAAGGAGAGAAGAGATACAATAGAAAACAAAACAAAACAAAAAAAAAACTGGAGAAAAATGGCTGAATAATTTTCAGGATAATAATACAAAGAAAAAAATAGGTATATTAGAGTCAAACTGCTATAAAAAAAAAGGAGAGATAAAAAAATAAGCCTGGGGACCAGCAGTTAGTGTAATGGCTATGTCGCTGGACTCCCATGTAGTCGACTGTGGTTCGAGTCCCGGACCCAGTGGCTTAAACTCACTCCGGGCGTGTGTGCATGCATCCCCAAGATCCCAAGAGGAGAATGGAGGAGAAGGGATTGTGGTGTGGCCATCCCCCCTGGGGGATGATTCAAAAATAGAAATAAATAAGTCTGCATCTTAAGAAGCTAGAAAAAGAAGAGTAAAAAATTTCAAAGTACGTAGAAATAGGGAAATAGAATAATGGATGTTAATGAAATAAGAGACACAGATAAAACTAAGAAAGAAAAAATTGTTCATTACAAAAGTAATAAAATTAGCAAATATTAATACTATTTGTATCAGAATAAAGAATATACTGGGAACCAGCAGTTAGCGTAATGGCTATGTCGCTGGACTCTCACGTAGTCGACCGCGGTTCGTGTCTCGGACCCGGTGGCTTACAACTCACGCTGGGCACGTGTGCATGCGTGCCCAAGAGAGGAGAATGGAGGAGAAGGGATTGCAGTGTGACCATCCCCCCTGGGGGGTGATTTCTCGCTTTCTGTCTCTATGTCTCTCTCTGTCTGTCTGGCGAGCGCACGCACCCTATAGCGAAAAAAAAAAACCTCTCCAAAAAAAAAAAAAAATAGAATATACTGAGCACATTTGAAGAATAAAAAGAAAATATTGTTTAAAAACAACAACTAACAAAAGTAGATAAAATTACAGATCCCTTAAGTGGTGCACCTAACCAAAATTGACACAAGAAGAAATAGAAAATTTAAATTGACTTATATCTATAAAAGACATGGAATTCATCCTCAAAAACCTTATCACGAAGAAAACTCAAAGCCCCAATAGTTTTATTAGTGGTTTCTGTCAAATATATGAAATGAAATTAATACCATTCTATACAAATGGCTTTAGAGAATAGAAAATGTTCACTCTTCAACTCACTTTATGAGGCCAGCATTACCTTAATACCAAAAATCTGGCAAAGATGTTACAAAAAAAATAAAAAATAAAATTAGAAACATATGTCCCTTGTGGACATAAATGCAAAAAAAGAACTGCTGATATATAGGAAACCATGCAACTCAAAAACATTATATTAAATAAAAGAGACCAGACTAAAAAATAGATATATTCTGTAATTCTTTTTGTAAAAAGTTCAAGAGGATGGGACCAGCAGGTGGCGTGGTGGTTAAGGACTCTCACATGGGTGACAGCAGTTTGAGTCCAGGACCTGGCACTTTCCCTCTATCTCTCTCTTTCACTCTGTCCTTCTCTGGTCAAATTAAAATAAATAAATATAAAGTATGTAAAAAGTTAAAAAAATAATTATTTAAAAATATAAAAAGTTCAAGAGGAAAAATAAATATAATCGATACATAGATACTTATTGTAAGGGGGGAAAGGGGTAGGGATTGGTCAGCAAGGGGCATGAGAGAACTCTGAGATTCTGGGTATGTTCTATATCTTGATGGAAGTAATGATTATACAGATATATAATCAGATGGGTGGAGAGACAGATAGATAGATGATAGACAGATGACAGAAAATAGATAGATATGTAAAAGATGATATGTAAGTAGAAGACAGATAGAGGTGACAGATTTATAATTGATAGAATTTAAAAATTTATTAAATCTTGGGGCTAGCAGGTGGCATGGTGATTAGGAGTGCTGGATTCCTACATGGCCAACCACAGTTTGATTTCTGGACTTGGTGGCTTCCTTTCTCACTTTCTCTCTCTTTCCCTCTCTGGTCAAATTTAAATAAATAAATAAATTTGATGAAAATAATAGAAAAAAACTTATTAAATCTTATGCTTAAGATCTCTGCATTACATGTATTTTACCTAAATTAAAAAAAATATATTTAAAAGGCAAAAACAGATATGATTGGAGTTTGGTGACAAACAACAAATGGTGTGTGGGGAGAAAATTCAGTTATGATGGAGTGTAGATATTCAAAAAAAAAAAGTTTGAAGAAACAATTTTCCTGTCTTAACATTGCTTAAATTTCTCTACCTGGCACTCTGTAGATAATGGGAGGGATACAGAACCAAATAAGCTATCTCTTAAAGAAGTTTCAAAGCAGTGAAAAAGTCGGAAATATAGGTAGTTTGGATGTCAGTTGTAACTGAAATACAGTAACCTACAGGAAATAGGCTGTTGCCATCCTGTGTTGTCAAATATATTATTCTGGAAGCTTGCTGAAGTCTACAATAGATTACCCTGGGTTTTAGACTGCACATCCTGGAAGATTTGGGGGGGGGGGGCTGGCCAAAAAATATGTGCACATGGAAAAATAATTACTGCTAGTGAAGGGGACACTAAAAGAACGAAGGGAAGAAAATACTATGAAAAAGTATTTCTTGATCATTTTACTACATATTGGTTGGTAGAATGGTGTTTTCAAGCTCTGTCATAACTACATCATAAAGCCATGACTGTCCAATATATTGATGAATACTCTAAAACATGCAAATAGCAGGGGAGATTATTAGCCTTGGGTTCCTGAGGGAAAGGAAAAGAAGAGAGGTCAGCCTTGGCATTCATTCAGAGCAAAGCCATGTCACTCCTGTTGAGCGCTGGAAGTTAGGATGTGTTAAACAAGCTCTGTGCCGATGTCCCACTTAGTGTGGGATGGCAATCCACCTACTGCCCCTTCTGCTAACTGGAGAACCCACAGACTCCACTTTAAAAAAATTCACAGGACCAGCAGTTGGCATAATGGCTATGTCGCTGGACTTCCATGTAGTCGACTATGGTTCTAGTTCCAGACCTGGTGGCTTAAACTCATGCTGGGTGCCCAGGATCCCGTGAGGAGGACGAAGGAGAGGGGATTGCAGCTTGGCCACCCTCCCTGGGGGGAGAGGGGGTGATTTCTCGCTTTCTGTCTCTTTCTGGCGAGCACACGTGCCCTATAGCAAAAACCTCTCCAAAAAGAAAATTATTCCATAAAAATGTATTAATGAGATGAATTAGCATAGACACGTTGCGTTCACAGCCATTTGTAGTTTTCTAAGGAAAAGCATATAGTTCAGGGACAGTATGCCTGGTATCATCAATATTGGAAGAAATATGTGAGGATAATATCAGCTATTAGACATTTTTATGTCTGCAAAAGAAAGAGAAAAAACAATATTAATTGTTAAGAATTTAAATAAAGTATATAATTTACCTTAATATCACCCCAAATTTTCCCAGTAAAATAAAATTGTTTTAGGATAGTAAACCCAGAGTTAGAAATTCACATAAACATATTTTTTGTGTATAGGTATGTATGTGTATGTATTCGTAGGTACATAAATAAGTATATACCTAAAACATATATACGTGTTTTCTATGATTATTGATAATGTGTCTTTAAAAAAATAATTATTAAATTAAATTAATTAATTAATTAATTATTTTTAAATTTGACCAGAGAGAGACAGAGGGCATGGTGGTTAAGGGCACTGGACTCTCACATGGCTGATCACAGTTCAAGTCCCAGACCTGACAGCTTGCTTTCTCACTTTCCCTCTCTCTCTCTCTCTCTCACTCTGTCCCTCTCTGCTCAAATCAAGATAAATAACACATAAATTAAATAAAATATTTCTTTATATATATATATATATGTATGTATATACATATATATATATATATATATATATATATATATATATCTTTTAAAATTGAACACTTTAACAAAATATACTTGGAATTAACCAAGGTAATATGTCTCAAGTGATAAAGGATACTCTTTTCCAAGAACAAGGAAAGTTCATGCTCCACTTTTAAGAATGTATGGAGAAAGCAGAGAGCTTTTCCTTTGCTTACTCTCAAATGCCTTCAGCTCAAGATAATCTTTATCCCAAAGTGGCATATTTCAGAGATTGCCTATTACAATCCCATTCACGTAAAAGACATGAATAAAGTGGGAATGTAACCATGAGCAATAGCCAAATATGAGAAACAAAGTTTATCAAAGTACTTTACATATATCTACTCATTTATTCTCCTTATTACTATTATTATGATCCTAAATTTATACACAAGAAGACTAAGAACACATATATGAAGTTTCTCACCCAAGATTGTATACCTAGTAAGGAGTCAAGATTCAAATTTAATCTGCTGTCAGAATCTACCTTCTCAATTACTAGTGAAACCGAGCAAGGACCCCCTAATGTATTTTCTAGGGTTCCTGAAATATAAAGTCCATTTGCATTGTAATGGTCCAGAGCAAGGAGTAAGTCTTCAGACTTTGGTTATGATAATGACCAACATGGACCATGAGTGAGGGCCATTTGACCTCTAAAACTCTCACTTAAAGGAAAGATAAGGTTTTCATTTCAATTTGTAAGATGTTTTATAGGCTGGAAACTGCTGGTTGTGAGCTCAGAGACTCCAGGCTGAAATGACTCCAGACACCTGAAGAGAAATTTGATTATCTAAGACTTCACCAATCAAGAATGTTCACATTGTGTGATCAATGCAATGTGGGTGGGAAGGGAATGAAGGACAATTGTGGACACTGGAGGTGGTGTGTGAGGAGGGTGGGAAGGGACAGAGGGTCAGAAAGAGGGGTGGAAATATTTCTAGGAACTAGAAATGGAAAATGTTTTGTAATGTGCATGATTGAGTCACTGTGCAGTGTGTAAAGTTTCAGGAAAAAAAAATATGTATATTTATTCAATGACTGCAGTAGGATATGTAACCCCTGCTAGGTGCTACTTTATAGGATGCATAAAGTTAGACTTGTGTTCATGGAAAAAAAAAAAAAAAAAAAAAAAGAATGTTCACAAGATGATCATGCCCTTTTGAACCAATCACTGAACTGATCATGCGCCTAGGACCTCTGCCCCTAGTTTTGCCCTTAAAAACACATGTGGAGAACGTCTCGGGGAGACCAGGTCTTTTCAACATGAGCTGCTCTCTCTCCTTGCTTTGTAATGAAGCTATACTTTCCTTCATCACACCATGTATCTATGGTTTTGTTTTATAGCGCTTGGACAAGTGAACCTGATTTGAGTTTGGTAACACTAGGCTAGACTACCTTGACTCCAAGTGCCCTGGATTAGCCCCGAGGCTATTTTTATACAACACTAAGAACATTTTTTTCTTTTATTGGTTAACTTTTATCAGTTGAAATCAGAATGAAATTTTATTTATAGTTGTCTTTTTATATGTGATTTGCACCCAAGATAATCCAACAACACAGATGAATTACATGTCCTAACCTGAAGAGGATTCTGAGAACATACTCAAATCCAGAGGTGACCTTTATGTAATAACCCAAGGCCATGTTCTCCAGAGGTTTCCTTAAAGATAGCAAAAGGGCTCTGTTAGATATTTTCAGTACTTTGAAAGCCCCAGTGGAAATTTTATATGTACCTAGCTCATTTTAAGCCAAACAGGCCAACTGAAATACCAAATTTGTTTTGTGTTGAAATTATATCAACTCAGAAGAGTAAAACTAGTTTCTTAGCTAGTCGAAAACTCTGGTTGTGGCAAAGAACTACATGACTACATGCAAGCTGACTGATAAAGAAGGAAAAAAGAATGCCTTTCTTAAGAATTTAAGTAAAAGAGTTGGGGAGAGCCTGCATAGGACAGGCCTGTGTCATAAACTTACTCCCATAACCTGGGAGTGGAGTCAGCTCCATCTGATTCCAGAAGAGCCATTTACCCAAAAGGCACTGGGCTGACCAAAGCAATATGTCTTCTAGAGGAAAAAACAATGGTTATACAAGTTGGTCTTAAAAGATCTTAAATATCAAAGGTAATCTAACCCTTTGAAATTTAACACCATATTCTATGTAAGTTTTCCTGCTGGCCAGAATTATATGAGTGCTTGAATAAAAGGAACTTACATAATTAAATCATAAAATTTTAGACACCTTGAGACATATTACCTTGGTTAATTCCAAGTATATTTTGTTAAAGTGTTTAATTTTAAGAAATATATATGAAGAATTATTTTATTTAACTTATGTATTATTTATCTTGATTGGAGCAGAGAGGGACAGAGTGAAAGAGAGAGAGAGAGAGGGAGAGTGAGAAAGCAAGCCGTCAGGTCTGGGACTTGAAGTGTACTCAGCCATGTGAGAGTCCAGTGCCCTTAACCACCATGCCAGCTACTGGTCCCATTTTAAGAAATATATTACATTTAAATCTGCCTGTAACCCTCAGTTCCTTCTGCGTGGTCGCTGGGGATAATCTGCTGCTGGGGATAATCTGCCGCTGCACTGACTGTACTCTGCTGGACAAGAGGCCCATGAAATTATAATTTTAGAAACCTCTGTATTTGTCCAGGATTAATAAAATCAGTCCATTTTCGACCCTCAAAACATTTAGACAAGAAGTCATTTTAAATCCGAGGTGTGTCCTGGTGTGTTCAGAGACCAAGGTAACTAAAGCTATACTCTAAAGCTCATGTTTTAAACCCCCAAAATGCTCAGACAAGTAAAGAAGAGATTTTGTCACAGAATGACCAGAAACCACCGCAGTGTCACAGGAAATATGAGAAACCAAGAAAATCTTTCTCCCCTAAGTGAAAAGAACAATCCCTTATCATCCACAGACAGTACAGTGAAATTCATGGAAATATCTGATAGAGAATTTGGAATATTCGTAGTGACAAAACTTAACGAGATGCAAGAGCTGAAAGACAATGAACTCCAGAACATTTAGGAGAAAAGAGACGAGAAGTTCCAGGAGGTGAGGCAGTTCTTGCATGATCAGAAAGAGGAACTACACACCATAAAAAAGAATCAAATGGAGCTGTTAGAGATGAAGGCTGCAATATAGGAAAACAAAACCTCCCTCAAAAGTATTAAAAGCATGGGAACCAGCAGTTAGCATAATGGCTATGTCGCTGGACTCCACGTAGTCGATCATGGTTCGCGTCTCGAACCCGGTGGCTTACAACTCACGCCTGGCGCATGTGCGTGCGTGCCCAAGATCCCGAGAGGAGAATGGAGGAGAAGGGATTGCGGCGTGACCATACCCCCTGGGGGGTGATTTCTCGCTTTCTGTCTCTATGTCTCTCTCTGTCTGTCTGGCGAGCGCACACGCCCTATAGCGAGTAACCTCTCCAAAAAAAGTATTAAAAGTGGATTAGTCCATGCAGAAGATGGAATTTTGGATGTTGAAGACAAAACCTCTGACCTAAAAAAAAGCTAACAAAATAACCCCCAAAAAAGAGAATATAGGAAATAATAGATACCATTAAGCTCCCCAACATTTGCAAACTTGGAATCCCAGAAGGTGAAGAAATTAGTAAGGTCATTGATAATCTATTTCACGAAATCCTGGAAGAATACTTTCCAAATCTAGAGAGGCATTCAAATATCCAGACGCAAGAAAGACAAAAGGACCCCACATAGAATCAACCCAAGAACTTCTCCAAGGCATATCATAGCCAGGTTGGCAAAATTCACAGACAAAGACAAGATACTAAAATTGGCAAGAGAGAAACATCAGGTTACTTATAAAGGTTAGCCCATCAGGCTAACATCAGATCTCTCATCAGAAACAATGCGAGTGTTGATGGAAAATTACCAACTGTAAAAAATTAATAATTCTGTTTATTTTCAAGCAGAATATGAGTGACCTAGGCCCTGAGAGGAGGCAAAATATGACTTTCTCGGGGTGATCAGGTACAGGGGTTCCTTTTATTTGAATTTGAGAGTTATAGACAAAATTACAGAAGAGATTTCCATTGGTCTGGCCCAAAAAGGCAGGACATATGGAAGTAGGGGGGGGGCTTATAGGTTATAGGTGGGTTCCACAATTTTTAGGTTGGTCATTGGAAGGGAAGATCTATGTTTTGGGAAGGGATTAGTAAAAGAAATGCTTAATCTATAATGAAAGGAAAGGGAAGTTCCATGTTTTGGGAGGATTTAAGCAAAGGAATATACTGTAATTGGTTGAAATATACATCTCAAAGATAGTATGCCAGGGACAGAATGTTGGAAGAAACCTGTTAATGAAAAAAAAAATGGTCTGTTAATGTTTGTGGGCATGACGCCCCCCTAGGCCTTTTTGAAATTATTTTGAAAAATAGGAAAAAACAGAATGGGAAAATATATTCTAAGTGTTCATTGAAAAACAATTTTAACCAAGAATGCTATACCCGGCAAGATTAACCTTCATATGGGAAGCAAAGATTAAAACGTTCTCAGATAAACAAAACCTGAAAGAATTTACCAGCACCAGACCAGCTCTTCAAAAAGTTCTGAAAGGAGTGCTTTACCAGGAAAACTAAGGACACTCATACAGAAACAAGAGAACTAAAAACAACCAAGAAAATGACCAATTTAAAGGTAGGGGCAAGAAATATCAATAATAATGTTGAATGTTAACTTCTAGGATTTAAATGGAAAGATCAGAGGACAGTAGCACTGCTAATTCAACAGGAGACAGATAATTACATTAAGACTGAATTGGTGGGACCAGCAGTTAGCATAATGGCTATGTCACTGGACTCCCACGTAGTCGACCGCAGTTTGAGTCCTGGACCCGGTGGCTTAAACTCACGCCGGGTGCGTGTGCGTGCGCGCCCAAGATCCCAAGAGAAGGATGGAGGAGAAGGGATTGCGGCGTGGCCATCCCCCCGGGGGGTGATATCTCGCTTTCTGTCTCTCTGTCTCTTTGTCTGGCGAGTACACGCGCCCTATAGTGAAAAAAAAAAAAAAAAAAGACTGAATTGGTGAAATAGAATTTTAAGACTTTTGAGTAAAATATTACTGATTTTTTCTTTACTATGCTATGGTTTCCCAATTTAAGGATTTTGCCTACTTTTGAGCTGTTGATAGGTTCAGCAATTTGTTAAAATGTTTTTTCTTCATCTTTGTTTGTTTCTTTAAATGGTAACATAAACTTTTCTCCTTTCCTGACCCTTCTGGAATTGGAAAATATTTGGGAGTATTCTTAGTTTGTGGCAGAATGGTTATTTGCATAAGTTCAATAGTATCTGTTGCCTTAAATCAGAAATTGGAAATACTAGTTATTGGACAGGCATTTGCCTGAAATGTTATATCTAAAGATTAAACCAGAAAACTATACAACTAAGGTAGATCTCAAGTAAGTCAACAGAAGTTTCTTGGAAAGATGGCCTGGCACCATAAACAGTTCTGCCTGGCAGAGAGGATTAGAGAAGTTATACGAAAGAATTTCTACCATAAAATAACTTGGACTTTCCCAGCCCAGCATTGTAATCAGTGGAGATTGCAAAAGAGCAGCCACACCAGAGGATTATCTTGAGGGAGACTTTGAAGGAAGAAAAAGACTGATCTTTGCTAGCAGATGGTATATCACAGAACACTTGGTAGGCAGGGCTGAATTGAGAAGGTTTATGTGAATTGTGTGCTGGGTATTTGCTTTTCAACAGTTTGAGTAGTCAACATGTAAATATGTTCTCAAATATATTTAAAACCATACTGTCTCTGTTGTTAGAGAATCACAAACAAAATTATAACAAATATTTCAAACATTATCTTTAAAATTCCGTTTCTGAAATTTTGAAAGTTGTTTACTAACTGTCAAGAACTATGGAGTATGAGAAAAAAAATTTTGATATATAAAGTAAATGTTTGTGGGAAAATATAAAAAAAATAAATAAATGATACATTTAAAAATTTAAAAATTAAAAAAGAAATATGTTACATTTAAATTTTTATTACATTTGACACATTGCTTTTCCATTTCATGTTACGATTTTGGCATTTATCTACTTTCTAAAACAAAGAATAAACTTTGAGATTTACACAGGACTGAGATTGCATTGTTTGAAACTCATCAACATATGAAGAAAGCGACTACTGCTTACTAACTAGGATACTCAGACAATCATTTTATTTCTTTCAGATAAAGTGGGTTGAATCTCAATGTCATGGTAAGTTTTTTTTTTTTTTTTAAATCATACATCCTTTTTATTGTTAAGTCATAAAGAGGTATCAAAATTAAAAGCAAAATTATAGGATAAGACTTAACAGAACTACTAGGAGCATCAAAAGAAGTGAAATGGGACCAGGCGCAGGGCAGTATGAATTAATGAACGTGGGAAGGACAAAGACGGGGAGAACAGTGAGCATGTGCTGAAGATACTAGGGGAAGATCTGGTGAAAATTTTGATCTTAGACAAGCGCCTCAGTAAAGAAATAATGGTTAAGATTTCTAAACCCCACTATGTGCTTAAGAGCCATCCTCGCCATTGGCGCTGTCTCTGTCATCCTCTCCTTCCTCAGCCTCTTTTTCATCATCCTTGATCAACTCCAGCTGGTCATCCCCCCGATCTTCATTATCATCATCATCCAGTAGGTCCCCCTCCTCAGCAGAGTCACCTGCACCCCGCTCAGACTCCATCTTCACCTTAGTCTCATCTTTCTTCTGGGAGCTGCTGCTCTGCTCCTCTTCTGACTTATCATTCTTCACCTCTACTGTTTGTTTGCTCTGTTCCTTTTCGATTTTTTCCAGGTTTTCCAGAAGAGAATCCACTTTTTGTTTTATCTGGGTCAATTCCTCCTTAATGGCCTGAATGTCATCTCCTTAGAAGCAAATATCAGAGTCCACGTTGAACGCTGTGTTTCAGTAAGCCAAATTAAAAACAGAGATTTAAACCCAACAATGAGAATTCTTCCACATTTCCCGTGTTTCTGATTTTCTTCAGAAATGAGCCTCCTTTGCACGGTGACTTTAACCTTCAAACTGTCCTTCCTCCAACAGCCCCACTCCTTGAAAAGATACATGTTTACTTAGAGAAATCTAATTTGTGTTTTGTTAATGTGTGCTGTCTTTACTTGCTATATTACATTAAATGAGAAATAGAGTTACCAAAAAATCATCTTACTTGAAATCATTCATAAGCTATCAACAAGGGAATCCATAGACCAATTTCCTTTTTGCTTTATAACCATCCACAGCACTAACGTGACCTTTACCTAAACAGGACTATAATTGCAGTTAAGATTATATAATTTACAATAACAACAAAAAATTACTTTGGAGGAACTGCTACTGGGCGCAAATGTCTCACAGCCATTAAGTGTACCATTCATCTTGAGAAGAAAATTATTCTTATCCACATCGACATTTTTAACATAAACTGTAGTACTCTCTGTTGGCATCTTTTTACGTACCCATTAATCTCAATAGTAAAGTCTCGGTCTCACCCACCTAGTCTCTGAAGTTTGGATGTCACTACTGTGTACAATAAAAATTGTATATTCATGAACTCCATTTGTTTTATGTCCTTCTCTCTGTCAAAGCCTCCCAAGCAGCATATGCTTTGCTCTGTGGAGAATAAAATCAAATTTGTCTGTCTTGTCATATTGTCATCAAAGTGATAGTATCACAATTAGATTAACATTTTGTGAAGGAGCTGAAGGGAGGGAAATGAAATAGGAGCACATTATAATAAAATCCACTTAACCCTTTCAGTCACAAATCCCTTTTTCTTTAGCACCCGGAGGCAAAGAAGGCAATCAGACTCTAAAATAAGTGACACTGTCAAATTATTATGATCTATGTTGGAATCAAATAGGTCAGTTACTAGGCCTTCAAGGTACACTTTCATTTGAAGGGACCATTAAGATTTTGTGACAACAACAATCTTAAGAAATAAGACACTTCCTGGGGTTCTTTAAAAAGAATCAGTTTGGGATTAAGCAAGTAAGAATTGGGTAGAGTATCTAGTGCTACTATTTGACCTTATATAGTATCTCTCTTAGGCTCCAACGCAAGGAAAATTTTATATCCTGTAATGGTTGCATTGAAATCAAATAACAATTCCAGTATCAGTTATTCTGGCAAGTTCTTCCTCTGTCCCATTATATGGAGAACAAAAGAACTCACACATGCAAAGAAGGGCACTAGTTAAAATGGAATTTACCTATAGTTTTTTTCTCTTACCTAGAGAGGAATGAACTACCTTTAGGCTGTCAGGAGACACAAAAAAATCCATCACTCCATTGCCTACAAGGGTGTGGGGTAAAGGCATTCTACTCCCTGGAGCTGACATGGCCTCACAATCTGCACTGATTCTGGGAGCAAGATGACCTCCTCATGATCTTTTTCTGAGAGAGAAGGCAACAATTAGAGAATTAATACTCGTACGTCTTGGGACCATGTCTGATGTCCATAGAATTACGTAGCCTTTTCCCACTTCTGAGCCATCTCTTGCCTTTAACTACTATAACATCACAGCATTTAACAAGCAATTTAGCATTATATCATGTACTATGTGGTATTGTACTCTTTAAAAAAAAAGAATTATTTTATTTATTATTTTTAATTTGGTCAGAGAGAGAGAGAGAGAGAAATAGAGTGAGAAAGCAAGCCACCAGGTCCAGGAGTAGAACCACAGTTGGTCATGTGGGAGTCCAGCTCCTTAACCACCCACCACACCACCTGCTAGTATCTATGGTATTGTACTCTAATTACCCACCTCTTGAGCATAATTTTCTACCAATTTTCTGTAACCTTATAGACCACAACGACTACATTCTTTGCCTCTTCTCACACACCTTCACCCATTTATATATTCCCTTACAATTCTTCTTATAGTTCCCTATTTGTTCCTTTCACTGGGTTCACTTGTCTTCAGACTTACTTAAAAAATTATGTCCTTAAAGAAACCTCACATGAACTCCTCCTATAGGCCTTCAAGATTCTGTTATAATTTCCCTGTAGGGGATTATGACCACTGACGACCCTCTGCCCAGACTTCATCCTCCTGCCCCCCCTGCCCCAGATCTAGCCAAGAGCCAGGTTAGAGTACCCTACTTATTTTCTGGCTCTCTCCATCTCTCTCTCTCTCTATTTTACATTTTTAAAAAAATTATTGTGAACTTCTTAGGTCTCTGTCGTTCTTTTGTCTTGCTAATTCCAATCCCCCCCCCCCCCCCCCCCCCGTCTCCATAGGACAGGCCAATCAGCAGCCATCTATATTTGAGTTCTGAGTGGTTTTCATTTTTTTTTTTTTTTTTTTTGGAGAGGTTTTCGCTATAGGGCACGTGCACTCGCCAGCCAGACAGAGAGAGACATAGAGACAGAAAGTGAGAAATCACCCCCCAGGGGGGATGGTCATGCCGCAATCCCTTCTCCTCCATTCTCCTCTCGGGATCTTGGGCACGCACGCATACACACCCAGCGTGAGTTTTAAGCCACCGGGTCCGGGACGCAAACCACGGTCAACTACGTGGGAGTCCAGCGACATAGCCATTACGCTAACTGCTGGTTCCCTGGTTTTCATTTTTTGCCATTTTTTTCTTCTTTTTTTAGTTGTTTTGTCTTGTGTTTTCTCTTCTTTGGTTTTTCCTTTTCCTCTTCTTTTTACCTTTCTCACTTTTCTGCACAGTCTCCACACACTGACTTTGTAGATAGGTCTAGGTGCCCAGTAGGCAAATATCTGAATACTTTTAGGGTCAGATTAATCTTCAATTTTCACTAAATCAACTGGGCAAAGGGAGAAAAATGGCACTGCTTAGAGACTGCAGGTCACCTCCTCCTGCATTCCTCTGAAGGCTCAGATTTACCTCCGAAAACTAGAAAAAAGTGTATAATCCATCAGATGACCAGAAACCACCTCAGGGGCACAAGAAATGTGAGAAACCAAGAAAATATCTCTAAGTGAAAAGTATAACTCCTCTTCCTCCACGGAGAATACAAGGGAACTCATGGAAATGTCAGATGAAGAATTTAAAATATTCATAGTGACAAAGGTAATGGAAATGTAAGAGAAGAGAGACAGTGAACTCCAGAAGATGCAGGAGAAAAAAGATCCTGAGTTCCAGGAGGTGAGGAAGTTCTTGTATGATCTGAAAGAGGAGATACACATCATAAAAAAGAATCAAACAGAATTGTTAGAGATGAAGGTTACAGGAAATCAAAACTTTCCTTGAAAATATCAAAAGCAGATTAGATTATGCAGATCAAATCTCAAATATTGAAAGCGAAACCTCTGACCTAGAAAAATTCACCAAAAAGACTGAGAAAATAACCCTCCAAAATGAGAATAATATGTACTACTAGATACCATTAAATGCCCAAACTCCAGATTATTGGTATCCCAGAAGGTGAACAAACTACTAAGGGCATTGATAATCTATTCCATGAAATCCTGGAAGAAAACTTTCCAAATCTAGAGGGGCACTGAAATATTCAGACCCAAGAAATACAAAGGACCCCCACATAGAATAAACCCAAGAAGATCTTCCCCCATGCACATTATAACCAGATTGACCAAAACCACAGACAGAGACAAGATACTAAATCTGGCAAGAGAGAAACGTCAAGTTACTTTCAAAGGATATCCCGTAAGGCTAATGTTAGACCTCTCATTTGAAACAATGTGAGCAAGGAAAGAAAGGGAGAATATATTCAAAGTTTTAAGTAAAAAAAACCAATTTCAACCATGAGTACTATACCCAGCAAGATTATCCTTTATATGGGGAAGAAAAGACAAAGACATTCTCAGATAAACAAAACCTGAAAGAATTTACCAACATCAGACCTGCTCTCCAAGAAGTGTTAAGGGAGTGTTTTACCAGGAAAACTAAAGTTGGACACACAGAAATAAAAGTACAAAAGACAACCAAGAAAATGACCATCCTAATGGTAGAAATAAGTCTGGAATTGAATGTTAACTTTCAGAATTTCAATGTAAAGATCAGACCACAGTGACACTGCAAATTCAATAGAAGAGAGATTAATTACATGAGTCTGAACTAGTGAAATAGAATTTTTTAATTTCAGACTAAAACACTACTGATTTTCTTTGATGCTTTGATTTCGAGATTTAAGAATTTTGGTCTTCTCCTGAACTGCTGATAGGTTCATCTACCTACTATTTGAACTGAATCCTAACCTTTTTTCTGATTTTAAGTTTTAAGCAAATTTCTCTTAACGTTTTTTTATTTTGATCTATTAAAATGAAGACTGTTTTTCTTGAAATTAAAAAGTGCATTTAAAAATACCTATTAATACCTATTTAATGACTGCAGTAAGCTATATAGCTCCAGCAAGGTGCTACTTTATAGTATGTTCACTTTACTCACTAAGATTTATGCCTGAAGTCAGACATGCATTCATAGATATGTATATATCAGCTGTGCTTGCTAGTGAGAGGTTTTAAATTAAGAACTTTATCAAGTCAATAAAATGTGAAAAAAAAAAAGACATGGAAAACAACTGTACCGTAGATATCAGAGACAGTGTGGGAGAAGAAAAGGACCTGGCAGAGGGTGAGAGGTAGGGAATCAAGTGGAAGAAGGAAAAAAGCAAAATATATAAGAAACAAGAAATAGGAAGTGATTTATTGATGATGACATATATGGTAATATCCTTGGTTGAGCCAATAATCAGTGTATTCTGGATGGAAAATATCATTTGGTATACTGTATTGGTGTATAGTGAATGACTGTAAATAAATAAACAAATAAATAGCTTACAAAACAAAACAAAAAATAATAATTTCCCCATAAAATTGTGATGCTTAGTTGTAACACCTTAGAATAATATGAAGCACCCAAACAATAATTTGCACCTATTTCTTTATATCTAACATAAAGATCATTACCCAAAACATAGAACATACCCCTCAAATCAAAATAAAGAGGGGCCAGCAGATGGTATAATGATTAAGGCTCTGGACTCCCACATGGCTGACCATGGCTTGAGTCCTGGACCTGGTAGCTTGCGTTCTCATTTTCTCTCTCTCTCTCTCTCTCTCTCTCTCTCTCTCTCTCTCTCTCTCTGTTTCTTTCTGGGGTGCACATGAGCCTTATCACAAAATAAAAAAGAATAATGATGGTAATAAATGAAATTAAATAATTCTTTTAAAAAATCAAAATAAAAAAAGAATAGATATAAGAAGTGTCTCTAAACATTTATGAAAGGTAGTAATAGTCCCTAGAATGCTAGATATTCACAGAGGAAATATCCTACATAACAAAAATTCGTGTCTTATTTGGATTGAAGTTATTTACTCATATCAGGAGAATGCATGGCACACCCTGGTTTGAGCAACTCATGTGAAAAAACTCAGTTGTATTCTTGTGAGAAGAAGGAGAAACATAGGCTGAGTGCTGGTCTAACTAAATGTATATGTCACCAGATAAATAAGAACACTCAAGTCATTTTGAATATTAGACCACTATTCTCTGGAAAAGATCTGTTCTAGCACATGTGCAGTGACACATGTGGCTTGGTCTCTGCTTGGAACTCCTTATTATTTTTAATTATTTTTGTATAATAATAGCAATACTATTTCAATTATTGAGCATTTGCTATAAATTTTTCTACATTAAGTCATGTGATATCTGCAAGAACCCTTTGTATTAAGTGCCATTATTACCCCCACTTTTGAGATGAGGAACCTGGTTGATCATCTCTTGAGATGACATAAAGCTGAAATAAGGAGTTATCTATTGGATCATAAAGGCAGGTTTCAACAGAGCTCAGTAGACTGGAATAATGGATGAAAAATTCAATTTCTATAGTATGAGGAGTCTTTGGCAGAAGGTTGTTTGTTAAGCAAACACACATTTATTAAAGGTTTACAAAAGATCTGAAAAAATGGTGCTATTCAACATGAGGAAAAAATTGTTAATTTTATTTTTTGACTCTTCTTAAATATCTGTTTATGCCAATAAGAGCCAGGTATATTTTCAATATTATTTCTTCTTGGATATGGAATTCAATAATTTGACACCAGATGCATCAGAAATCTCTCACATGGAATTACTGAAGCCAATCCAAGTGCTATTACAACATTCCATTACTGTATTCCAGGATAACCTGCCAAATTCACCTCTTGTCCTTCAACTTTGTCATTTATCATCCTTAATGATGCAGTTTCCTAGTCTTAGAAAGAGCAGCTGTTAGGTGCCCATAGGATACCCTCCTCAGTTAATTCCTCTCAGGTGGTGTCTCTTCACTCAAAGTAGAGAAGAGAACTGAGAC
This sequence comes from Tupaia tana, assembly GCA_026018925.1. Lineage (NCBI taxonomy): Eukaryota > Metazoa > Chordata > Mammalia > Scandentia > Tupaiidae > Tupaia > Tupaia tana. The sequence continues at coordinate 139,839,339 of JAKSZU010000007.1, read as the reverse complement.
AATTTACTCAAGTTCAATATTTCTTAAGCATCAACATTTAGATAATTTACACAGAAGTATTTGGAACTTTTAGACATACTTTATATGGAAACCTGTAACAATTCTTTGCTTCATTTTCACAAGGAGAAATGATCTACAAAGCAAGCAAATAAACTGAATATGTGTTATTAGTTATTTTTCCGATTATGGTCCTTTTCACCTTATATCCTCCACTCCATCCTTTCTAGTGAGGCCTTGAAAAAAAAGGAAACTTATGTCCCTCAATTAATTTTATGGATTATACTGATTTGAAAGTGGTGATTTCAAGGTGCTTTCAAGGATAGTAATGGGATAGCAAAAACATGATGCAACTCTCAGAACTACTCTTCAAACCCAGTCGAAGAAATGTGAATAAACAATAAATTATCACTTTGATTTTCAAATAATTTAAAATTTACAAAGTCTGCCTATAATTTCCTTTCATGCAATTTGTTGTTATACATCTAGATCAACAGTATGACTAATACTTCTAAAATAATGTTTGAAATTATACTCCTTATTTTATACTCCCCTTGTGTCAGGTAAAGAAAAATTGTTCCACTAGAACTAAATGAAACATTCGACTAAATGGGCAATACTGTTCTTTTTTCATCCTTTCTCCTCCAGTATTTATTAACAGGAATTCTAACGTCTATTATAAGCTGTAGCATCTTAGGCCGATTGTAATATCTAAAGGAAATAGACATGAAGTTATTTATATTTCTTCTTGTAATTGGTAAGTTTTGTTTGCAAGAAATGTATTCATTTGAATTAAGTTGATTAATTTATTGGCATAAAGTCATTCTTAATACTTCTATAATGAAATTTCACATACATAAAGGCAGTGCTTCTGTAATGATCTGTGAGGAAGTTGTTCAACAGTCTTCACAGTGAAGCAAACATTTAGTTAGTAAAAATAATTAAAAAAAAAAAAACTGAAGTGTCTGGAAATTGACCAAAAATGTATAATCAAGTGACAGTAATTCAAGAAAATCTTCTATATTTCAGTAAGACCAATAAGAATCTAGTCCCTATTCTTCCTTCAGCCATCTCCATTTTATGGAAACTTCCCTCAGCTCTTAACTTGTGACTATGGTTTCACTCTAAGAGCAGCTGGCCGCTATTGTTTCTCATCCTGGCTCGGTGTTGCTTAAGTTTTCTCTCTCTCTCTCTTTTAAATTACACTTTAATTCTGATCAAATTTTTGGTGGCACTATTTTTATATTTAATGTTTTTAAAGAGATTTTTATTATAGAGTATGTGAGCTCACTAGAGAGGCAGAGAGAGACAGAAAGCAAACAATCAACCCCCAGGGGAGATGGCCACACCGCAGTCCCTTCTCCATTCTCGTCTCAGACTTTTGGGTGTGCACATATGAATCCAGCGTGAGTTTGAAGCCACTGGGTCTGGGACTCGAACCACGGTCAACTACGTGGGAGTCCAGCGACGCAATCATCATGCCATCTGCTGGTCTCTGCAGAAGTTCTTTTCTGAGTGGGTATGGGTCAGAAGACTTAGCTTCCTTTCCCTGCTCAGCTCTTAGATAATAATCTCTATCTTAGTTTCAGTGGGTCAGTAAATTGTTAAGATCTGATGCTACCCTATCCCTATCCCATATTCCATGTATCTTCCCCAGCTTGCTTGTAAAACAAAGGTTCCATTTGCAGGGGCAGGGCAAGCTTAGAAGACCAGGAGTTACATGGTTCTCAGTGTATGCAGAGCTATCATTTCAGGAAATATGGGCCACTGCCTCCTCCCCCAGATATGACATAGTGACCTTGAGGTTCTGCATAGGGAAGAAGAGGTAGACTGTAAGAACAGAAAGTTCTGAAGTTACGCCTTGGGAGACTAACTTTATTTGGAGCAGAAAGTAGAGAATTCCTTATCTGAGGTCTTTTTAACTAGAGATCTTGGTGGAAAAGGAAGTTAAAAGCTCCATTAAACAAGCAAATTCCCAGTGCAGCCAAATATTTGAAAGAGAGATCCAGGGAAAGAAATAACCAAGAAGAGTCTGACCAGGACCAGTCAGCTCTGAAACCTACAAGGTAGAATGCATGCATTGTGCTGAAATAAATCACACAACCATATTAATCAGAAAGCAAATGTCTGTTTTTAAATCTCATTTTTTCTCCTAGCATCTTTAAAATATGAAAATTATTTTTTTAAGAATTATTTTATTTAACTTTATTTATTTATTTATTTATTTATTTAAATTTGACCAGAGAGGGACAGAGAGAGAGAGAGGAAAAGTCAAAAACCAAGCTGCCAGGTCCGGGACTCCAACGACAGTCGACCATGTAGGAATCCAGTGTCCTTACTACCATGCCACCTGCTGGCCCCAAAATATAGAAAATAGAAAAATTCTATAAGATAGTAATTACAATAATAAACTACTGATTTATTATATGTATGTATACAATACACGTAAAATAGTAATATATGATCAAAGAAGGAATAAAAGGAAGACAAATAAGGTACTGTTTCTATATTTTACTAGAATCTGAAGTACATGGTAATATTCTAAGATGTATATAGGGGGACTTTATTTATTTTTTATTTTTTGGAGAGGTTTTTGCTATAGGGCGCGTGAGCTCGCCACACAGACAGAGAGAGACATAGAGATAGAAAGCGAGAAATCACCCCCCAGGGGGAATGGCCACGCCGCAATCCCTTCTCCTCCATTCTCCTCTTGGGATCTTGGGCACTCACGCACACGCGCCTGGCGTGAGTTTAAGCCGCCGGGTCTGGGACTCGAACCGCAGTCGACTACATGGGAGTCCAGCGACATAGCCATTATGCTAACTGCTGGTCCCGAAATAAGGGGACTTTAATAAATTCATGGGAAAATGAATTTAAAACATGCAGAAAAAATTGAAATCCATGCTTAGATTTTTTTTATAGCATGCATTTTTCTTAAACTTTTTGAAGACTCCTCATTTTTTGTGTGTGTGTGGAAAAATGAAATTAGCATATGAGTTTATTTTTGTGCAAAAATGCTTTTAAATTCATGCATTCTGAACTTTTTTTACATGAACCATTTTTAAAATTTATTTTATACATTCAATCACTGTACATCACCACAGCTTGTAAAATTAATTTTCCTAGTACATATACACTGCACACCAATCCTCATATTTTAAATTCTAGAAAACCACTAAAAAATAACAGATTGAGGGACCAGCAGATGGCGTAATGGCTATCTATGTTGCTGGACTCTCATGTAGTCAACCACAGTTTGAGTCCTGGACCCAATGGCTTAAACTCACACTGGGCGTGTGTGCGTGTGTGCCCAAGATCACGAGAGGAGAGTGGAGGTGAAGGGATTGTGGTATGGCCATCCCCCCTGGGGGGTGATTTCTTGCTTTCTGTCTCTCTGTCTCTCTCTTTCTTTCTGGTGAGCACATGCGTCCTATAGAAAACAATTTCTCCATCTCTCCCCCCCCCCCAAAAAAAGAAAAAAACAGATCAAACACTTTAGTGTCTGTAGGATCTGTAGTAACATCCCTTCTTTCATTCCTGATAGTGAAAATTGATGTTTTTTCTTCTTTAAAAAAATTTTTATAGAGAGATTTTTGCTATTGGGCCTCTGCTCTCGCCGGAGAGACAGAAAGAGACAGAGAGACAGAAGGTAAGAAATCACTCCCCGGGGGGAATGGCCATACCACAATTCTTTCTCCTCCATTTTCCCCTTGGGACATTGTGCATGCACACACACTCTCCTGGCATGAGTTTTAAGTCGCTGGGTCCAGGACTCAAACCATGGTAAACTACATGGGAGTTCAGTGATATAACTATTACTCCATCTGCTGGTCCCAATGTTTTCTCTTTTCTTTTTCCTTGATTAGTCTAGAGGCTTATTAATTATATTAATCTTTTTAAAGAACCAACTTTAACATGGTTTATTTTGTCTTCTAATTCATTGATTTTATTCTTATTTTTATTATTTCATTTCTTTTAGTTATTTAGGGTTTACTTTGCATTTTTTCTAGCTTCATATGATAGCTTTGACTATTGATTTAAAACTTTTGTCTAATCCAATATAAATACTGTAAAGCAATAAATTTCTTCTAAGCACTTCTTTAGGTACTCTCCCAGAGTCTGCCTGGAATTAATATTACCCACTTCATATGCAATGTAAGAATCTTATAACACTATATTTCCTTTTAGTCTCCTTCCCAACCTTTGCAAAACTGCTATCACATATTTTACCTATAAATGTTCTATTATACGACAATGTTGCTATTTTGTTTTAAACAGTTCACTCAATTTTAAATAACTTAAGATAAAGAAGAAAAGTTTATTTTTTATTTATTTACATAGTTATCATTTCACTGCTCCTTTTTCCTCCCCAGATTCAAATTTCCCTTCAACCTGAAGAACTACAGGTGGTTAGTATGTATTGAGGTGGAGTTAAGCTAATGACAAAGTCAGCTTTTATAGTTGAAACTATCCGTACTTTATGTTCAGTTTTGAAAGGTATACTTATTCTAGAAACAATTTTAAATTGACAAAAATATTTAGCACTTTGGGATAACTCAATAGACTACTAGTTAAAGGAGCTAGCTCCCATATGGCTGACCATGGTTCAAATTCTGGCTATCAAGGTTTAAAAAGCATGTTTGGTATGTGCATGTTTTATTCCCCAAATCCAGAGAGGATAAAGAAATGGAGAAGAAAGGATTGCAGCATCACCACACCACACTGGAAATTGCGCTCTCTCCTGGCCCCCTTTATCTCTCTGTGTCTCTCTGTGGTGAGCACACATGTCTTCTGGCCATTAAAACAAAACAAAATGTTACTCAGCAGGATGTCTATTGTATTCTTTCTTCTTCTGTTTCCAATATGCTGATAATCTCATTCAGCCAACTTTAAACTTCAAATATTATTTTAATTTTAGCCCTAGGACTCCAAGTTTGTTCTATTTACAGTGTTCATAACTCATTTGTAATTTCCTACCTTTTTAATCATTAAACTCATGTTTTCTTGTCGATTCTTTAAAATATTTACTGTAGTTTTTTGTTGTTACTTTGCAAAATGGTATAATACTTAACCAATAGACATATAAGAACTAAATGAATTAAAGTATATAGAATAACTATTACTGTATTGGTACATGATAAATATGAGTCTTCTTTCCAATGATCAAATATGATGAAATGGAAAAAACAAAAACAAAAACAAAACTTAAAGGCATGTCATGTAATTTAATTGTTGATCTTAAAACGTTAAAGCCGATGTTAAAATTCACCTATTTCAATCTTTCATTATAGTGGGAAAGAAACTTAAAGAATAGAAAATGTTAGGCGAGGAACTCTTCCTCAGTTCCTCAGGCCAAGTACAATGGGTCATGCATGTGTTGAACACACACTCACTTAAAAGGCAGAAAGAATAAATGCATGAATATATGAGTTGTCAAATATTACATTTACCATTTTTTAAGCTTTTGCCATAGGACACGTGCTCACCAGAGAGGGAGAGAGACAAAGAGAGGAAAAGTCACTTCATAGGGCGCATAGCCACACTGAAATTCCTTCTTCTCCATTCTCCTCTTGGGATTTTGGACACACACACGCACCTGGCATGATTTTCAAGTTGCTGGGTCCTGGGTTCAAACTATGTTTGACCATGTGGAAGTCTAGTGCCTTAACCACCGTGTTACCTGCTGGCTCCCATTTACCACTTTATTGAATCCCATTGCAGACAAACACATGAGTGTGAATTACATGTAAGGGAGTGAGTGTGCGGCACTCCACAGCCAGACACAGGCCAGCAGGGTATGGCAGGGCCATGAGCAGCTACTGAAAGCTTTTGAAATATTTTTTCATCTCTGCAATCATTTGGTAGATTATCACTGGTTCGGTAACAGAACTAATAATGACAGCAATGACCAGATGGATGGCAAAAACCAGGATGCAGATGTTCAGGCAGTTGGTGGTGGAGTCGTAGACCTGGGTCCCCATCACATTGCTCACCAACTTCCTGTCCCTACACTTCACCAAGTAGGCAAATGCGATGAAATCCAGACAGAGGAAGTTCATGAAGACCATGTTGAACAGGGACCAGACCACATGTTTGAGCACCAAGGTCTTGCTGCCGATGTTGGTCACAGTGGATGCCATCAGAGTCACGGTTGGGGGCATCCCTGGCACATGCACCTCACGCTCTTTCTTGAGCATCTCAGAGTTTGGGAGAGGACCAGTATTGGCGTGAGTGAAGAAGGTTTGAGAAGCGTGGTTCAGAGCACAGACACCACCAGTGGCAGGGTTCAGATGTTGAGACAGTGGGAGGGGGTGGCTGCTATCTACAGTTGTTTCAATTTCTAAGAAGTTTCCTTTTCCCCATGTTCTAGTGATTCTAAAATGCCATGCATTATAAGAAGCTCTATTACTATTTTTTTTCTTTTTTTTGGAGAGGCTTTTGCTATAGGGTGCGTGTGCTTGCCAGAAAGACAGAGAGAGACAGAGAGACAGAAAGCGAGAAACCAATGGCCACGCTGCAATCCCTTCTCTTCCATTCTCCTCTCAGGATCTTGGGCACGCACGCACACGCGCCTGGCGTGAGTTTAAGCCACCGGGTCTGGGACTCGAACTGCAGTCAACTCCTTGGGAGTCTGGCAACATAGCCATTATGCCAACTGCTGGTCTCAATAATCCCTATTATTTTAGGTACATTAATAAAGGAAAAACAGTGTCATATGATGCAAATTGATTTCATAGCCATTAAAAGAAGAAAAACCAAGATAATGTAACAAATTTGAGAGGAAAAAATTCAATGTGTATATAATCAGATCAAATTGAATGTATTCATTTCCTAAAAAATAAAAAAATGTATGAGTAAACCAGAAGTGTCAGGCAAATTAGTCAACACCATAAAATGAAATGGAAATCAAACGTGCTTATGGCAGTCTTTGCTAAGAAGCTCCTTCCAATAGAGGAGTCAGATAAGTGTCAAAGTCAAAACTTACCATGAAAATGGAGGAAGAGACATTGCCCCAATGGGCTATTAGGAGAAGGGAGGTAGTGATGAATTATTTCTGCATCCCTAGGAATTGAAGAACAATATGTCTGAGGAAGACTACAGATGAATCTTAGATAATGACTACACAACGGTCAAATGGGTAAGATGGGAAGTGCCAAAGTAATTTCGGATGTGATGTTTACCAACAAAAATATATAAAAGGCAGAGCATCTGTCTTGTGATACATGCTTGACAATTTTTTTCTCTCTTGCTATTTGTAGTATTCCTTCCTTTTCCTTGAAAATGTTAAAATGCTTTGGGAAAAGTTCCCTGTAACATATTTACTCTGTGTTCACAGTATAACTCTTTTTCTGTGCTTCATCTGGGTATTTGGACTCATTGGACATCTGATAAAGTCAGACTAGGAGAACGTTCTAATATCTATCGCCATCCCAGGGCTCCACTTGCTGGGTGCCTTAGTTTCTTGTATCTTGACTCTGGGATGAATCACAAACTCTATTTGCACCTGGAATGTTCAAGGACATGCTGTTGACACGATGGTGTTCTCTAAGCCAGACAGACAGCTTCAGGCCACAGAGCTGCTGTGGAAAACTGTCTACATCTACCTAAATTAGAACTGACAACCAAGCCCTGGATTTATGACGCAAAATTCTACAGTTTGAAACATTGGAAACTATCTAGAGAAGGAAACAGCACAAACTGAGTTTTTATGTTGGTTTGTTTTGCTTTGGGGTACCTCCTTTGTTGTCCTTTGCATAAATGTCTCTTTATTTTAAAGGAAAATGTTTATAAGGCTAAAATGATTAATCAAAAGTAGTTACTTCATTTTATAGTCCAAAGTGACCTGAATGTAGCCTACAGTTAGCGTATGTGCTGCAGAAATAGAATGGCACAAAGACTTCCAAAGTATCTGTTATCTTCCCCACTGCTTTTTGTATTGCTTTTATTAATAGAATTGAGATCATGGACAAAGTTGGCTATTACTAATAGGGAAGACTCATCAATAAATGTTCATCTTTTAGTTTATGCTGTTGAGCTATTTTATGAATTGGGACCATGACTTTGGACAGGTCTATAACCAGTAGTCTCCAAAGCAGGGTGCCTTTATGCAACATATTGGGTTGTCAGAAAAGTCATGATGCATTTTTGCATAGAAAAATAAGTCATGATTTTTCTGATGACCCAATATTTGTGAGACTCTCTTAAGTATATCAAATAATAATAAAACAACTTTTATTAAATTGTATGTTCTGCATAGAGTGTCAAAAATTAAGCTTTATGATCCTTAATATATAAATGGACACCAGTTACCCTATCGGCCCACATGTGATTTTAGAATCTGCTGTACCCTTAGAGAAGAGTAGAACCAAACGTGGAAAAGTTGACAAGACGTCATTTGTCAAATGCCATTTATTGCAGTTTACATGCTTAGAATGTTATCAGTATAGTTAATTGTATAAAAATGAGTCCTTTTAACAATAACACAAGAATTTAGGCTACCCCTATAGCACACCAATTAAACACTGTGTATTGTGAGCTAGAACCCATATGCTGACCACAATTTGAATCAAAGTCCCAGAAATTGGAAAATGCACTGGGTACATGTGTTTATGTGCCCCAAATCTAGAGGGGATGGAGAAATAGAGGTGAAGGGATTGTGGCATGACCATGCCCCACTGGGGAGTGCTTTCTCTCTCTTTGGCAAGCATACATGCCTTCTAGCAATAAAAAAGTATTTCAGATGGCATATACCTTCATATTATATAAAAGTTAAAATCCTTAAGAGCATAACATATGAAAAGTGACACTCGCCCTCTTGTTTTCAATCCTCAGTGCCCATCCTAAAGGTGATCAGCAGTATCAGTTTCCTATGGTTCTTCCAGTGAGGCATCATGCATATACAGTAAGTTGACATACTTCCATATCCTCATTTCTAGCTCCTCTCTTTCATAATAGAAATAACAGCACCTCATAAACATTGATGCCTTAATTTTTTTTCCTTTGCTATCTCTTGGAGATAGTTCCATATCAATAGGTAAAGAGGTCTCATGTTTTTCTTTATGGCTGCTCAGTTTTCCTTTCTATAAATATACCATGACGGATTTACCGGTCCCTAGGTGATTCATATTTATGTTCTGTCCGGTCTTTTGCTATCACAAACAATACTGCATTGGATAATCATGTTTTATAGAACACTTTACACACATGCTAGCATACTATTGGAATTTATTCTTAAAAGGTCAAATTTATGGATTAAGAAGTGTGTGCATTTGGAATTTTGAAAGATATTGCCAAGATACCTTCATAAATGTTGTACCAGTTTACACTCCCACCAGCAATGTATGAAAGTCTGTTTCTCCCCAGTCTTGCCAATGATAAATACCTTTGCATAATTGGAGTCTGGGATTGAAAAATGAGTATCATGATTTAATAAGATGAGCCAAAAATGAACTTCTTCCATTTGGATCAGCCTTGCTTTGGGATGTATCCCTTCCCCAGCAATGACATCCTTTAAAACTCTGTGCTAAAATAAAGACCTTAAAACCAAACTCTCAAATCACTACATTACAAACAATTAACCAAAAGTTGCAAAACTAATGAAGCATATTTAATCATAGTTTCTATTATATTGTGCTTTTTATACCATCAATAAATAGGATAATTTTTTTTAAATATTGTTGATTCTCCTGTCTTATCCCTTTTAAATTTATTTTATGTAGGTTTCATATGCATGTATTAAATAGTTTATATATGTGTATTTTATAGTATATGTATTTTATAGTAAACAAACTATTAGTATATTAGAACATTATATATGTTTTAAGTAACAAGTTTTATACAAGAGGGTTTTCCAGTATATTTTTGCTAATGGAGTCTGGGGCATTTTAAGACCACTGTTCTATGTAATCTAAATGACTCATAAAAGACATTTAAAATGAACAAACAAAGAAAACATGTAACTTTTTCCTCCAGCTCTCTTTCTCCAGTCAACACAATTCTGGCTGGAATCTAAAAGCCAGACTATTGCTTATTATCTATAAGATTTGTAGGCTTTAAATATCACCAAATTTCCAAAAGGAATTTTTTTTTTTTTTTTTTTTTTTTTTTTTACTACAGGAGGATTAAAATGGAAATGTTACAGTCTTCTCTTTTTCCCAAGATCCTTAAAGAAGGCTGATCCTCTTCATTTGAGTGGTATCATCCACAACATAGGAGAGGGTTGGTGGCCTCCAGCTTGAAGACTGTGCATTGCTCCAAAAGCATTTCTCTTTTTCTTTTTTTATTTAATTTTCCTAACAGCTGCTCTTGGAAGTGGCCAGGGCATCCTTTCCCAGCACAAATGCTGCTCTTCCTGGAAGCAGCTCACACAACAACTAGTCTTCTAGCTCATGAATCCTCAGTCCTTGGACCATTCAGCTCAATCTCTGAGAAGTTCCAGTTTTTGAGGGGTCAGCAGGTGGCACAGTGGTTAAGGGGCTGGACTCCCACATGGCCCACCACAATTAGAGTCTAGAGTTGGACTCAGTGGCTTGATAATCACTTCAGGCATAGTTGTGCGTGTGCCCAAAATCCCGAAAGGAGAATGGAGGAGAAGGAATGGTGGCATGGCTTTTCCCCCTCAAGGGGATGATTTCTCATTTCCCCTCTCTCTGTCTCTCTCTGAAGAGCACACATACCCTATGGTAAAAACCTAAATTTAAAAAACAAACAAACAAACAAACAAAACAAAAAAAAAAAAACAGCTCTTGGAGCAAGATGGTAGCTCAAAAGTAATGCAACCGGATCCAGATGGAAGATCCCGGGTTTGTGGTCCAGGTTCTCTGTACACACCATGCATGTGCTAGTGCCTGTGATCTGAGCTGGCTGAAGCAGAGGAGGAAGACTCTGGTGGGGGGGTTCCCCACTCTCTTTCTCTCTGTCTCTCGTGGAAGTAATAGATAAATTTAAAAGCAGCTTTTAGGATCAAAACCATTTTGAGCAACTTTTTCTGTTTTCTTTTTAAAGCTTAGAATATGATGAAGAAAAAATTAAAATTAGCCATAAGAAAAACATTTTTAAAATGTATCATAATTCAGAGATAACTGCCATTAACAGTTTACCTTGATTTCTTCCAGCTTTTATCGGTATATAATATAGCATTTTTCATAGTAGGGCCATATAGTACACATAGGCTTGCATTCTAATATTTGCTCTCAGAGGAATAGCACAAATATTTCCCATGTCATTGAAAGCATTCCCAAAATAAACATCTTTTTGATGACAATTTAATAGTTATTGTATAATTGAATCCAATTATACAATAACCACACCAATGCTGTTGGATATTTGGCTTGTTTCCAATGTACTGCTCTAATTTCAATGAACACTTTAATACCCAAATTTTTACCCAAATTTCAGATTGATTTTATAAGATGAATTACTGAAATTAGGCAGACTCTACTGATAGCTCTTGATTATATGGTCACACTATAAACTTTTACCTGGATTTCTGCCTCAACATACCCACATTTATTCACTTCACTAAATTGGTAGGAAGAAAGAATCTAATGCTGCTACGATTCTTGTTTTTTTTTAAAAATTAATTTTTTAATTTTATTTATTATTATTATTATATTTTTAATTTGCTAATGGGCTTATGAACCCAACAGAGAGAGAGAAAGTGAGAAAACAAGCCACCAGGTCTGAGGCTTGAACCACAATCAGCCACATGGAGTCCAGTGCCCTAACCGTCATGCCACCTGCTGGCCCCTGATTTCTGTTTCTTTAATCATGAGTAGATTGAATTTTTTTGGGTATAGTTTTCTTATTTTTTGTATAGTCTAAGCTCATTGTAGAAAGTTGTAAAACAGAAACACATAAGTAAAAATCATTTGTGACTGCAAGCTAAGAGATCTTACTTATGAATATTTTACTTGTTATTATTCCAAAGAGAATTTGTCTGTATTTTACATAATTGGATCATATGGTATATATAATTTAGGAGCTTTTAATTTTTTAAGAATTGTTTATTTAATTCTATTTATTATTATTATTAAATTTGAGCATAGTGAGAGAGAGAGAGAGAGAGAGAGAGAGAGAGAGAGAAAGTGAGAGAGCAAGCCACCAGGTTAGGAATCAAACCATGGTCAGCCATGTGAGAGTCCAGCACCTTAACCACCATGCCACCTGTCAACTCCCATAGGAGACTTTTTTTTTTAAGAATTATTTATTTAATGATATCTATTGTTTTATGATTTTTAAACTTGCTATAGGGTACATGTGCTCACCAGGGAGAGACAGAAAGAGAGAGAGGAAAAGTGAGAAAGCGAGCTGCCAGATTGGGGACTTGAAACATGGTCAGCCATGTGGGAGTCCAGCACCTTAACCACAATGCCATCTGCTAGCCCCAGAAGCCTGTTTTTATTTACAGCATTTTTCTCTTCTTAAAAATAATTTGAGGCCTGTGGCATGGTGGTTAAGGTGCCTGAATCCCACATGGCCGACTGTGTAGTTGGAGTCCCAGACCCAGCAATGTGAGGCACATGCCTGGTGCATGTGCATGAATGTCCAAAACCTTAAGAGGAAGAAGAAATGAAGGAGAAGGGATTGTAGCTAACCATTCTCCATGAGAGGTGCTTTCTCACTTTCTCTCTCTCTCCAACAAGTGCAGGCACCCAGTTTAATATTAATAATAATAAATGGAAAATACAGTTTTAATTACGTAACTTCCAATGCATTGACTGCAAAATACTTTATTTAAGAATAACTATCTTTTTGAGCATCTCATTTTTTTTATTACAAATATAATCATGTGAACGCAATGATATTTTGGCAATAGACAGAGCAGACAACAGAAGTCCAATAAGGAGCATATGAGCTATTCCATATAGCCTAAGTGTGTAACAGGCACCTTAACCACCATGCCACAGGCCTCAAATTATTTTTAAGAATAGAAAAATGCTGTAAATAAAAACAGTCTCCTGGGGCTAGCAAATGACATTGTGGTTAAGGTGCTGGATTCCCACGTGGCTGGCCATGTTTCGATGGTAGGCTATACCATCTGACCAGGTTGTGTAAATATACGCTATTATGTTAACGCAACGGCAAAATTGCCTAACCACACATTGTATTTCTCAGACTGTATATCCATCCTTAAGCAATGCATGACTGTAATGCATTTAATTGTTACTATTATTAAAATGCATGATTTAATTGTTATTTAATTAGCATGTATTTGATTACAAAGAAGTTCAGATCTGAAATACTTCCACTGTACATTTGCTTCAATGGATTTTTCAGTTTATATCCATTCTTTTATTTTCTAATTTAAATTAATGTTTCTCTCATTCATAACAGCTTTTTATTTTGATTTTAAACATAGTAACTCCTTATCAGCTATATTTATTATCAATAGCTTTCCCATTTTAGTTTTTAGACTTTTATTTCTATTTATTTTACACTCAAAGGCTTTACATTTTTTTGGTTAAATTTACCTATGCTTTCTTTTGACTCTTTGACACTTTTTCCCTTCTTTTCATGAATTAAAATTTTTTTTCCCAATCCAAGCTCAGTTAAACATTTAACTGTGTTCTATTTCTGTTTTGTTTTAGTGTTTTCATGTTTTATATTGAACTATTTAATTTATTCAGAATTTATTTTGGCATATGGTGTAAGAAGATGATAATTTTTTTAACAAAAAAATATATTCCAGGTTTTCCTTTAGTTTAAGAACTTCTTTTTTCCCCATTCAGAGAGGTATTATATATGGCAAAACTCATACACAGTGAAAACCATATATAAGTCATATATGGTCAAAATTATCCTAGGAAAATCCCATGTACAATAACAAAATATTATAGATAGACATATAGTCTGTCTCAAAATGTAACAATCTTCTCTAGCGTTGGAAAAATTGTTATTTTTTTGGAGAGGTTTTTACTATAGGGTGCATACGCTCGCCAGAAAGACAGAGAGACAGAGAGACAGAAAGCGAGAAATCACCCCCCAAAAGGGGATGGCCACGCCACAATCCCTTCTCCTCCATTCTCCTCTCCAGATCTTGGGCACGCATGCACATGCACCTGGTGTAAGTTTAAGCCACCTGATCTGGGACTCGAACTGTGGTCGACAACATGGGAGTTCAGCGACATAGCCATTATGTTAACTATTGGTCCTGAAAAATTGATATTTTTAATGTGTGGTATGAGCCAAGCAAGCTACTTGAGTTAGTGTTCTTTAAACTCTAGAGCAACATTCAACAAGCAAGATTCTTAGATTGTGGGAATAAGTCAATCATTTCAACATGTACTCAACACAAAATTATTAATGAGGTATTTTATATCCCTTTTAAAACATACTGTCTTGGGACCAGCAGTTAGTGTAATGGCTATGTCGCTGGACTCCCAGGTAGTCAACCGCGGTTCGAGTCCTGGACCCGGCGGCTTAAACTCACGCCGGGCACGTGTGCGTGCGTGCCCAAGATCCCGAGAGGAGAATGGAGGAGAAGGGATTGCAGCGTGGCCATCCCCCCTGGGGGGTGATTTCCTGCTTTCTATCTCTCTGTCTCTCTCTGTCTGTCTGGCGAGCGCACGCGCCCTATAGCAAAAACCTCTCCAAAAAAAGAAAAAAAAAAAAAAAAAACATACTGTCTTCAAAATCTGGTGATCACTTGGTACTTGCGGTATTTCTTGATTTGGACTAGGGACATTTAAAGTGGTCACTAGCCAAATGGGAATAGTGCAGATCTAGAGGGTTTGCTGAATTCATCATTCAAGTTTTGAGCACTTATGTGTTTCATGTAAATGCTCTGGATATCCTATATATTCCAAGGCATATTAGAAAGCTAACTCCTCAATGACCCTATGAGATATCATTTAAAAAGTCAGTCATGGACCAGCTCATGGTTTGGTGATTAAGGTGGCTAGATCTCATAGGGGTGACTGTGTGGTTCTGCTGTGACCATGCCCCATGGAGAGTGCTTTCTCTCTCTCTTTCTGATGAGTGCATGTGTCCTCTGTCTTTTTTTTTTTTTTTTAATAAGTCAGGGAGCAAGCAGGTGGCATGGTGGTTAAGGTGTTGGATTCCCACGTGACCAAATGCAGTTTGAGTCCTAGACCTGACTAATTTTCTCTTTCTTTGGTGAGCACATGTGCCCTATAGAAAATTAAATAATAATAATAAATAAAACTAAATAAAGAACTATTTAAGACTAAGCCAGAGTTAAGAATAAAATGCTCAGGACCAGCAGTTAGCGTAATGGCTATGTCGCTGGACTCCCACGTAGTCAACCGCGGTTCAAGTCCTGGACCACGCGGCTTAAACTCACGCCGGGCACATGTGTGTGCATGTCCAAGATCCCAAGAGGAGAATAGAGGAGAAGGGATTGTGGCGTGGCCATCCCCCCTGGGGGGTGATTTCTCACTTTCTATCTCTCTGTCTCTCTCTGTCTTTCTGGTGAGCGCACGCGCCCTCTAGCGAAAAGAAAATCTCTCAAAAAAAAAAAAGAAAAAAATGAATAAAATGCTAATTTCTTTTTCTTATCTCTTCTTCTGTGCCATCATTTCTTCTCTCTGAATCCACATCCTTTAAATTCCATGTTTTCCACAGAGCTGATCGCTTTGTGTTGAGCACAGGCAATGCTGGCTCAAAGTAAATGGATAAGACTCAAAACTCAGATGAGATTAAGAGGCCAGAAGAGAGCTTGCAATGAAAAACATGAGTCAGAAACATTAAGATGTATTTCCTTTTCTTGAGAGCTTAACGTATTCCTTTCCCTAGTTCCAAAAGGATGCAAGATTTAATTTTATTATTAACTAACATGTGCCAAAAATCTGCATTTCCTGATTTCTGCTTATTTTAAGATTGTCAGCCTTAGTACACAGACTATCTATCTTTAATGGTATCCTATTTTTTTAAAGGAGCGTGCAAATGTGGGTTTTGTTTTGAAATGAATAGAATGATTTCAGTAAACTTTTACATTATTCCGCAACATGTTTTGTTAGAAAAGCCTGTGGTAGTATCTAAAATTGTGTAAATCATCAGTTTTTAATCTGGCAGGAAGTAGATAGTGGCCCATTAAACTTTCGTAATTAAATTTTCCCTGTACTCCCCCATAGAACCATTATCTGAGTTTTCTAATTAACACAAGAGGAGGGAGTCAATTCAGATTGATGGGATCTAGAGCCATCCCCTTTCATTTTAATGACCTTTAATAAACTTTTATTACTATTGATATTGATAATTATAATACACCCTTTAATTCTGCAATGTGATTCTAAGGACCTTTTCAAAAATTGCAAAATTCACCTTTAAAGCTAGAGTAGACAGAATTATTATATTATATTCCCAGATGCTGCACATTTAAGGCAGCGGTTTTAAGTGAGCCAAATGGTAGTGTCATTCATTGTGTCAATGGCTTTTCCTTTCTTTGAGCCACAGGCTGGACCTCTGTCCTTAGCCTCCCAATTTCACAGCCCAGCTCTCCCCAGGAACTGAACTGAAGGATGATTTTTGATAAATAATCCACAGGGTGTTAGAAGAAGTTTACTTGTTTTGTTTACAATTGGAAAAGCATTGAGACCAGTAGACCAGATGCCCAAGAGGATAAGTTGTTAGGCAAGCAGGCTGATTTCCCAGAATGCTTTCATATCTTGCCAGAGTTTTACATAATTCTCTTTACATCCTTTCAAAGCTGCCATTCCTGTCATTGGAACTGATCCTTCCAGGTGAGAAAATTAATTTGCCAACATGAGCACACAAACATGGAGAAGAACATTTCCATGTTTACTTACAATTGGCTTCACAAATTGAGGTACTGATTCTGAATATGTTACCAAGGTCATGTGTCCAGTAAGCAATGGAGCCAGGGTTTAGCTTATATTGTAACTCACTAAGACACATTGTCTGCAAACCATAGTGGGCAACCTTTATCGAACTTCTGGTGCACCGATTAATAAGATCAAAAGTTGTGAACATATGATTACCAAACTCAAGGTGTTTAGATAAGACTGGATACCACGGTTTCACAATTCCCTTATTAATAAAGTGAGAAATAAAATACTTAATGCCACTAAAAATGTTGTGAAGATTAAATGAGATAAGGTTTAAAACTTGCTTACCATAATACCTGGATCCAGTGTAATGTTTTAATCAGGTCCTTGTTATCTCTCCCCTTGGGTAAGTCTAAACTTAAAAATTCACACACACACACACACACACACACTATATATATATATATATATATATATATATATACACACACACACACACATATATATATACACACACACATATACATTTTAAACGTGCATTTACTTTAAACATAAATATTTGTTTTAAATATATTACATATATATATATATATATATATATATATATTGTTTATTTATTGAAAGATCAAAACTCCAAAATACTTGAACTTTGTTTGAATAGAGGAATAAGTGAGGGACTATGAAGCAATATTTATAATAAAAATGGGAGATGATAATATTTATTACCAGAAGAGAGAAATCTGAGAGATTTTTGAAATGGTAATAATCATGCTTTAGCTTATGTTTCTTTTTGAATTTGGTTTTCAAGAAAAATTAAAATAGACATGCTTAAAAATACTTGTGGAGAAGCTCCATTTCATGACATTGTAATACCTGGGACCAAACATCTCCTACTGAAACTCCTAGAAAAGCAGAGGTAAATACATGCAGCAAGGGATTTTGAACAGCACAGAACTATAACCCACAGAGAAGGAAAATAAATGAAGTGAGCCATACAGCCCTAACTTTCCATTTGTAGGCAGAGTCCAGACTATGTGACCATCAGGAGATCCAAAAAAACACAGGAACCTCCATGAGTTGAGGAGATACAGATCAGACTTTGGAGGATTGAGGTAGAGAAAGCTGTCCAGAATGAGTTCTAGAAATATTCACAGGGGTCCATGGATCTGATGTTGAATACGAAACTACACATCGATAAGGTAAAAGTCATGAAGCTACACAAACATCATGTCAAGAGTTTGATGCTGAGCAGTTTGTAGAGCTAGTTCATATAGGGCTGAAATACACTTTTTTTTTTTTTTTTTTTTTTTAGAGATATTTTTGCTATAGGGGGCATTGTGCTCACCAGAAAGACAGAAAGGCAGAAAGTGAGAAATCACTCCCCAGGGGGTATGACCATGCCACAATTCCTTCTCCTCCATTCTCCTCTTGGGATTTTGGGAACACACACACATGTACCCGGCATGAGTTTTAAGCTGCCCGGTCCAGGATTTGAATTGCAGTCAACTACATGGGAGTCCAGTGATATCACCATTATGGCATTTGCTGGTCTTGAAACACACCTTCAGTGGAGACCCTCAAATAGACACACTTGAATGGTGAAACTAAACTAGCCCTAAAATAGAGGGTACTCTAGATCAAGGATCAGTTCAATTTGGTTTGTGGGCCAGATTCAGTTCGTGACCTGTTTTTATATCACCTACAAGATAAGAATGGTTTCTGCGTTTTAAAAATGTCCAAAAAAGGGGAGGATGGGTCCAGAGGTTGGCGTATTGGGTATGTCACTTGACTCCCATGTAGTTGACCGTGGTTCGAGTCCCAGACCCAGTGGCTTAAACTCACGCTGGGTGCGTGTGCATGCATGCCCAAGATCCCAAAAGGAGAATGGAGAAGGGATTATGGCATGGCCATCCCCACTGGAGGGTGATTTCTTGCTTTCTGTCTCTCTGTGTCTTTCTGGAGAGAGCATGCAACATATAGAAAAAAACCTCTTCAAAAAAAAAAAAAAAAAAACACAGGGAGGAGCAGGGAGGTAGTGGGGAAGGAGAATATATAACAGAGATTGCGTATAATCTATAAAGCTTAAAATACTTACTACCTGGATCTTTATAGGCAAAGTTCATGGGCCCTCATCTAGACTTGCATTAAAAAGTCTGAAACATAGTTCCAGAAATAATTAAATGGATCCTAAGTTAATTTAACTTCCTGCCAAAACAAAGTCCAATGCACTTTAAATAAATAAAATAAAATCTACCACCTAATAACAATTATTAGACATGCTAATAAACAAGAAAGTCTTATCCAAAATTAGAAGAAAAATCACTCCATAAAAATGACTCAGAGGAACCAGCAGGTGGTGTGGTGGTTACGGAGCTGGACTCCCACATGGCTGACCATGGTTCGAGTCCCAGGTCTGGCGGCTTGCTTTCTCTCTCTCTCTCTCATTCTCTTTCTCTCTCTCTCTCACTCTGTCCCTCTCTGGTCAAAGTAAATAAATAAATAAAGTTAAATAAAATAATTCTTTAAAAAAATAGAAATGACTCAGAAATGACGGAGGTGATGAAACAAACCAACAAGGACTTTAAGTAGCTCTAGTAAATATGCTAAATAATTTAAAAGAGAACAGAGATAAAATGAGGAAAGAAATAAGGAACCATGAATGAACTAAACTGAACTTCTAGGGATGAAAAATAAGTGACAAATATACTGAGTGGGATTAATAACAGATTAGATTCTGTTGAAGAAAAGATCAGTGAATTTGTAGACAAATCCATAGAAATTATACAATTGAAACACAGAAGAAAAAGTCCAAATAAATGAACAGAACTTTACTAATCTTTAGAACAATATGAATAATTAGAATCTCAGGAAAGAAGGAAATTCAGTAAAAAAAAAAAAAATGACCCATTACACATATGCAAAATAAATCTAAAATAAAAATGAAAGCAAATCTTTCATCTCAAACTATGCAGGCATGTTTTGGAGGAAAAATTGTTAATCTAGAATTCTATACCCTCCAAAAATGCCTTTAAAAAATTATGATCTATGTAGTAGTGAACATTTGGAGTTTGAAATTTAAAAAATATACCATAGCACCAAAAAGTTTAAAATCTTAGGTATGAATCTATCAAAATATTTGTAAGCTATCTATACAGAAAGCAATAAAATTTGATTAAAGAAATCAAAGAACATTTAAATAAATGAAAACTTATCCTGTTGATTCATGGATTGGTAGACCCAATGTTGTTAAGATATTGTCTCTGTCCAACTTGACCTTTAGGTTTGAGGTGATCACAGTCAAAATCGCAGTGAGTTTTTTTTGTAGATATCAACAAAATTAATATAAAGGTTATATGGAGTGGCAAAAGACTTAAAATAGCTAACACAATAATGGAGAAGAAGAGCAAAGATGCAGGACTTATACTACCTAATTTCAAGACTTAGTGTAAAGCTATCAGCTTACAGGAATACATGGCTAAATCTTAAATACATATTTCTAAATTAAGAAAGCTAATCCCAAAAGGCTAAATACTATAATTTAAATTACATGATATTCTGGAAAAAAACAAAGCTACAACAGATAATTTTTAAAAAATGTTAGTAATTGCCAAGGAGTAGAGAGGAGAGGAAATATATAAGATAGAATTTTATTTTTTTTTGCTAGAGGGAATGAGCACTCCTCAGAGAGATAGAGAGAGAGGGTCAGGAAAAAGCACGCCCCACCATGGGGAATAGTCATGTCAAAATCTCTTCTCCATTTCACCCTTCTTTTGGGATTCTGGGCACACCTGTATATACATTCACCATGTTGCTCAAGCTGCTGGCTCCAGGACCTGTATTAGGTTATGTGAGGTCCAGCTGCTCTAACCACCAGGCCACAGAGCTTGCCCAAGATGAAGGATCTTGTAGTGCCAGAAAAATAAGATCTTTAAGACAAATAAACAACTAGCTGCCACAAAAAAATGGGGGGAATGTCAAAGCAATAGAGAACAATTTAAGCAACAAAAAGATTCTTAGTGTATTAAATTGATAAATAAATTATTCAAAAAATAGACAAGGGAGTTTTTCTAAGTCATTTTGTAAGGGAATATTATTTTGATTTCAAAGCCAAATAAATAAATTTCCAGAAAAAGATATTACTTGCTAAATACCTCATGGGTATCAATGCAAAAGTCATTAACAGAATAGTACTAAATCAAAGCAAGCAATCTGTAAAGAGAATAATTGTGATGGGCTTGTACTGTATCACCTTAAACTAGAATTGCATTTTCCAGAATACTTATCCATCCATAATTTAGCATTAGCCTGAAGAGACATTTTCATGAGATTTGGAGGGTAGAAGTGATGTAGCAATCATACTACCTTCAAAAAGTTCATGAAAATGCATATTCTGAAAAATCTTTGTGGATTTAAATATTTTTTCCTACACCAAAATAAACCTATGTTTTTTTCATTGCAAAGGGTACATGCACTCATAGGAGAGGGTGGGGAGAGGGGGGAGAGAGAGAGAGAGAGAGAGAGAGAGAGAGAGAGAGAGAGAGGGAAACAGTACCCTCAACACAGGGTGTGGTCACACTGCAATCCCTTCTCTTCCATTTCTCATCCCATTGGGATTTGGGGCAGGCAGGCACAGCATCTGACATGTTTTTCAAGCAGCTGGGGGCTGGGACTCAAGTTCTGGTTGACCATGTGGGATATAGCTTCTTTAACTATAAAGCTACAAGGCTAGTCCTAAACTTGCACTTTAATTCCATTTCTCCATGGACTCCTTGAAGTCCCCTCGCATTGTTTTTATGCATGGAAAGTTGATATGGGGTGCCTGATGCTGTTGCTGTGCACACATCGTCAGTGAGCCTCTGGCTGACCTTGCTGGCACTGGGCTACTGCCCAGTGGGCTCGGCCCTCAGCACCGTTGGCTCCTACTGGATCATTTCCTTTAGCTATCCTAAATCCAGTGCCAGAGTGTGCAGTCTGGAAGCAGAAGCTCAGGTTGCAGCTTCTCCAGCTCTCTTCAGAGCTCCTTCTTTAGGTTCTTTGAATCCTTGGCCAACATGTGCAACTCCTGGGGCAGCTGCCAAGCCCACGACTATTCCAACTCATAATGAGTCTCTTCCTTCAGGTTCTCCAACATTTGAGTTGTTCTCAGCACCAAATATAGAAGTAATAGCAATGCATAAAACATTTAACTAGTTCCAAACAATTATGTAAAGTCAAATTCCTATAATAAATCCCGTAGTCTAAATTAAGTATAGTGGTTCTTTTCCTCTGATCAAACCTTGTTCGACACAATAATGCATCATGACTAAGCAGACTTTATCTTCGACATGCAAGGCTTGTTTAATACAAAATCCTATCAATGTAATTAACCATCTTAACAGAAAAATATTAAAACTGTATGATAGTCTCAATAGGTACAGAAAGAGGTGTGAAAAAATTTAAATCCACCACCTATATGATTATTATGACCAGCACACTAGTTATAAAAGGAAACTTCTTCAGCCTGATAAAGGGCATCTAAAAAAACCCCAAAACCTATACCTAATACATACTTAATAGTAAAAGGCTAAATGCCTTTCCTTTATCAGGAAGAAAGAAAGAATACCCAGTAGCACTACTTCTATTTAATGTCACACAGGAGATTCTAGTCACTGGAATTAAATAATACAGAGAAACAAAGACTGGCACATTGGAAAAGAAAGAATTAGAAGAGTCTTTACTTAAATTAAATGATAACCATAAGGGGTCTACAAAACACATCCTAGAACTAAAAAGTAAATTTAGCAAATTTGAATGATCTATAAGCAAAAATCAATTTATACTAGCTTTAAAACATGAAACATGGAGGGATAAGTTTAATAATTTCTTTTTTGGAGAGATTTTTGTTATAGAGCATGTGAACTTACCAGAGAGTCAGAGAGATAGAAAGTGAGAAGCCACCCCCTAGGGGGATGGCCATGCTGCAATCCTTTCTCCTCCATTCTCCTTTCAGGATTTTGGGCACACATACACACATACTCACCTCCGGGTCTGGGACTCAAACCACAATCAACCACATGGGAATCCAGTGCCTTAACCACTGTGCCCCTGCTGGCCCTAGTTTAATAAGTTATATACAGGATTGTATGTCGAAAATTCTCTCCAGTTATTACTGAGCTATTTCAAAGAAAAATCTAAGAAAATAGATTTTCTATATTAATTAATTAGGAAGATTCAACATTGCAAAGCTACTAATTCTCTCTAAAATGAACTGTAGATCATCTCAATCAAATTGTCAGCAGGATTTTGTAAAAATTGACAAGCTGGTTCTAGAATTTATGATTAAAATGCAAAGGACCTAGACTAACCATAGCAATTTTGAAAATAAAGAATAAATTGGAGGGTGTGCATTACTCTGATTTCAAGACTGACAATAAAGCTGCACTATTCAAGACAGTGTGGTATTCTGATTAGAATCCATGGAATGGAAGAGAGTTCAGAAAGAGTTCCATGCACATAGGGGCAATTGATACATGACCAAGGTAGAAGGTACTTCAGTACCAAATGAGGATCCTTCTCAACAAACTGTGCTTTATCAAAACAAAAAAGTTAACATCAATCTTTACTTCACACCACACACTCAAAACAGCCTGAAATGAATCACGTATATACATAAAAGTTAAAACCATAAAATTTCTAGAAAAAAGAAGTTTTATAGTTTTGTTTTCCTTTTTCACTCTTGGAGTAGGCCACATATTAGATAGCATACCAAAAGTAGAAAGAAAAAAATGACAAAATGGGTTTCATAAGATGAAAATTGTTTTACTGATCAAATACATCAGAATAAAATGAAAAATTCTTAAAGTAAAAATCTTTACCTGGAAGAAAATATTCTCTCAAAAGATAAACCCATACGTTACATTAGATTTATATCTGAGAATTACTAGTACTTACAATACATAAAGAACTCTTACAACTCAGTAACAAGATAAAAACCTAATTTTAAAATATTGACAAGAAGGGACCAGCAAATGGCTTCATGGTTACATTGCTGGACTCCCACGTAATCGACTGCAGTTCCAGTCCTGGACCCAGTGGCTTCAAACTCACGCTGGGTGCAAGTGCATATGTGTCCAAAATCCCAAGAGGAGATTAGAGAAGAAGGGATTATGGTATGTCCATTTCCTCTGGAGGTGGTGATTTCTCGTTTTCTGTCTCTCTCTCTCACCAGCGAGCACATGCGCTTATAGCAAAAATATCTCTAAAAAACAAAAAAAAATGACAAAAGATTTTTTTCATTAAGAAAGAATTATTTATTTAGCTTTACTTATTATATTACTATTATTTTTAATTCACCAGAGAGGAACAGAGAGAGAGAAAGAGAAAGTGAGAAAACAAGCCACCAGGTTGGTTTTCGAATCGTAGTTGGTCTTGTGGGAGATCAGTGCCTTAACCACTATGACACCTACCAGCCCTGACAAAAGATTCTAATAGATTTTTCTCAAAAGAGTATATGCAAATATTTACATGAAAACCACAATAATAATATTAGTGTCATAATATGCCTGTCAACAAATGAATGTATAAATAAATGTCCATCAACCCAAATATCCATCAACAGGTAGATGTATAAACAAATTATTGCATGTCCACATACTGAAATATTACTTAGTAATAATAGATAAGAATTATTGATACACAAATAGCATGGATTATTATAAAAAATATTGTGCTAAACAAAGGAAGCTAACGTAAGAGTATATACTATGTTATTTATTTATATAAAGTTGTAGAAAAGGAAAATTGAGTATTTAATGATAAAAAGTAGATCTGTGGTTGCCTGTGGCCAGGAATAGAAACACTAACAGCTGAGAGAGGTATGAATGATTTCAGAGTGATGGAAATACTAAATTTCTTAATTTGAGTGGTAATTACATTGGTATACATTTTTGTCAAACTAGTCAAGTTCATACTTAAAACGAGAACGTTTTAGTAAGTTTAAGTTATGCCACAATAAAGTTAATTCTAAAGAATTATTATTTTTCAGGACCAGCAGTTGGCATAATGGCTATGTTGCTGGACTCCCATGTAGTTGACCACGGCTCGAGTCCAGGACCTGGTGGCTTAAATTCACACCAGGCGCATGTGTGTGCATGCCCAAGACCCCGAGAGGAGAATAAAGGAGAAGGGATTGCAGCGTGACCATTTCCCCTGAGGAGTGATTTTTTGCTTTTTGTCTCTCTGTCTTTCTGGTGAGCACATGCACCCTATAGCAAAAACCCCTAAAAAAAAAAAAAAAAAAAAAAAAAAAAGAGGAAAAAAAGAATTAAAAAAAAAGAATAATTCTTTTTCTGGGGCTGGCAAGTGGTGTGGTGGTTAAAGGCACTGGACTCCTACATGGCCAACCATGGTTCAAGTCCTGGACCTGGTGGCTTGCTTTCTCACTTTCCCTCTCTCTGTCTGATCAAACCGGAAAATAATAAATAAATAAATAAAGTTAAATGAAGTAATACTAAAAAAAAGAATGATTATTTTGCATCTTAAAAATAAGGAATTAGGCATGGTGGCCCGGCCTATGGCAAAAACTATTGGAAGCTGGAAGATTGTGACATCATCATTCTGTTTCAATGCACACTTTAAGAACTACATAAATAAATAAGGAGTTAAAATCCTCACTTCAGGCTATTTCTTGTGCACCCCATTACTAGAGACCTACATTACTTCATCAAAAACACAAATTTCTCTCATCTAGTCATGGTGGCTGAAGTGGTTGGCTACCACTGTGTAAGGCGGGGCGTCCTAGGTGTCATTCCTAGATCAACCTAAATAGACCACGTACAGGGACCAGCAGATAGAGTAATGGCTATGTCACTGGACTCCCATGTAGTCGACCATGGTTTGCATCCCGGACCCAGTGGCTTAAAACTCTCGCAGGCATGTGTGCGTGCATGCCCAAGATCCCGAGAAGAGAATGGAGGAGAAGGGATTGCGGCGTGGCCATCCCCCCTGGCGGGTGATTTCTCGCTCTCTGTCTCTCTGTCTCTCTCTGTCTGTCTGGCGAGCGCACGCGCCCAACAGCAAAAACCTCTCAAAAAAAAAAAAAAAAAAATAGACCACGTACAATAGCGTATACCTGTAATCCCAGCTAACTGTGGGGCTGGGGCAGGATATTGGCATGGTGAGACCCAAATAAACATCTATCTTTCTATTCACCTCTCTCTTTCTGTCTGTCTCTTAAAAAAAAAAAAAAAGTTTTTCAGTTTAATACTTCTGATAGGGAATGGTGCATTCTACAATAAGTGCATCTTAAAGTCCAGAATTTTGATAAAGTGTTGTTCCCATTATGTTTCTCTCAACTGAACTGAGGGACACAGCTTTCCAAACAGGGAAGTGGCTGCCACTGGATAAGCTTAGCACATATTATGGGGGCATTAATATAACTTGGAAGTAAGTAATTTAAAATAATTTTGTTTTACATGAAGCACAGATATCTTATAGATTAGAATGCAAAGTAAACATAGTATTTTTAGGTACAAAAAGTAACAATCAATTTGTCATTGTCTGTCATTGTCTCAGTCTTGATTATCTTGTGAAAGACACAGATGCCAACCCAGATTGTTCTAGTTTCCAGGCAGACTTTCCAGATTTGGATGTAGGATTTAAAGGGATGAAGGACGGTCTGAAGAAAGAAATGTAACACTAGGAAACGATGTTGCAAAAGAATGGAAATTAAAAGCTCTAAAGGTGGTATATTTACTAGACTACTGTCTTAGAGAAAAATATACTAAGAATTATTTACTAGGTTTTAGGGGTTTTTTAATTTATTTTTTGCATGAGAGAGAAAGAGACAGAGAGACAAGCATCCCCAGTAGGATTTTCACACCATTGTCCACCCTGAGTTTCAGCCAGCCCTGGATCATGGACACACATGCACCTGGAATGCTCAGGAACGTCTCCAACTGTGAACGTGGAAACTTCCCCTGAGGGTCAGCCTTCCATGTGTTAACGTTGTGCCACTGTCCAGCTCCAAGGTTTTGTTTTTGTGGTGGTGGTGAATAGAGTTTTATAAAAGTTTTTTGTATAGGATGTGTGCACTCACCAGAGAGAGACAAAGAGAGACAGTGAGAGAGAAAGTGAGAAATCACCCTCTGGGGGGATGGCCATAATGCAATCCATTCTCCTCCTGGAATTCTGGGCATGCATGTACACACACACACGCACGCACACACACACACACACACACACACACACACACAGCCAGTGCAATTTTCAAGGTGCTGGGTCCAGGACTTGAACTGTGATTAGCCATGTGGGAGTCTATTGCCTTAATCATTTGCCACCTGTTGCCCCGGGTAAATAGATTTTGATTTTTAGTGCCAATTTTTTACCCTAAAAAATACATGTAAGAATACATCTAAGAAAAGCCAACAGATGGCGCAGTAGTTACATTGCTGGACTCCCACATGGCCAACCACGGTTCAAGTCCTAGACCTGGTGGCTTGAAACTTATGCCGAGTGCATGTGCATGCGTGGCCAAGATCCTGAGAAGTGAGTATAGGAGAAGGGATCGTGATGTGGCCATCCCCCTGGGGGGTGGGGTGGGATGGTGGTTTCTTACTTTCCTTCTCAATACCTCTGTCTCTCTCTCTCTCTCTCTCTCTCTCTCTCTCTCTCTCTCTGGCTAACACACACACACCCTAAGGCAAAAACTATTAAAAAATAAAAAGATATATCTAAGATATAAAGTAAAATAAGAACTTTACCATAACATCTGCTGATGTGCTCTTGTCCTATCACATCACCCTGCCAACCCCACTTCTTACCTCTGCCAGTGCCCAGATTAAATTTTGTGTATCTTAATTTTGTATGTATGACATTCACTTTTAAAAAATAATTATTTTATTTAACTTTGTTTATTTATTTATTTATTTTAATTTGACCAGTGAGAGTGAGAGAGAGAGAAAAAAAGAGAGGGAAAATGGGAAAGCAAGCTGCCAAGTCCGGGACTTGAACTGAGGTTGGCCGTGCGGGAGTCCTATGCCCCTAGCCACCACACCACCTGCTGCCCCTGAAATTCATTTTTAAAAAAATTAGTTGGGACTTGACTCATGGCCTAAAGATTTCTATTTTTTGCAAATGTAACATGTATGCTGCAAAAATATATATTCTGTATTAGACATAAATTCGTTAAGCAGATCTTGTTCATTGTAGTGTTCAAAAAGTCTTTCCTGCTGTTTATTTATTTGCCTTATGTATTAGTCTCTATGAGCTGCTATAACAAAGTACTATAAACTGAGTGACTTAAAACAAAAGAAATTTATTCTCTCATAATTCTAGGAGCTAGAGGTCCCAAACCAAGATGCTGGTAAGGCTGTGTTTCCTCTGAATACTCCAGGAAAAAATTGTCTCTTCCCAGCATCTGGTGACTAGTGACAATCCATGGCATTTCTTTGCTTTTCAATGTAGCACTCCAGTTTTTGCCTCATCTTCACATGCCCATCTTCCCTCTGGGAATACCTCTGTGTGTCCAAATCTTCTACTCTTTTTTCTTCTAAAGATATCAGTTATTGGAAAAAGGGTTCACCCTAATCTAGTATAACTTTGTCTTTCCTTGATTATAATAAAAAAAAACCCTCTTTTAAAAAAATATATATATATTCAAGAAATAAGAAATGGAAAATTATTTGTTGACAACATGTACGATTAAGTCACTTTACAGTATATTCTGGATAGGAAATCACATTTTGTATGCTGTGATGATGTTCAGTGAAAGAATGTAAAATAAATTAATTAATTTTAAAAAAGAGAAAAAAAGGTTATATTCACAGGTACCAAGGTTCAGAATTTCAATACATCTCCTGTTTTTTGGGGGGTAAATGGGTAGCACAATTCAATCCAATCACAATACCTAATCAAAAATTAATGCAGTTCATTAAGATTTCTCTCAATGAAGACAACAGGGAAATAATACTGGCAGTGTCAAAGTGAAGAAACTGATGAATTATCACCCCTCACCCATAACAAAAACCATTGTAACACTGAATAAAATCACCAAAAGCTAGCATTTCAAGGTTCTGGAAATTGACCAAAAGCAAACAGCAAATTTAGAAGCATTATTCATGAAAAATGCAGAACTTCAGGTAAGAATAGTGGGAGTCCAAAGGATTCGTGCCAAGGCCTGCTCCCTGCTCAGCCGGGGCTACAGTGTTGCCAGGACAGGGCTGGCTGTGAAAATCAGCAGCTTTGCTGACAGAAGGGGGCATCTTTATTTGGAGCAGAGGGAGAGGGGCCACATGCTATCGTGTCGTCAATAAAAATACTAAACTCAGTGGGAAATGAAGGACTGCAGTCGTGCTAGACTGAGGTTGCCATCCCACTTCATATGAGTCAAAGACTGGTGGACTGGCCATATTTTTAACAGGAAAAGCTTTGAAATGAGAGAGCCAGAGAGAAACTCCATTTCCATAAGCTCTCCACATATCCCTGGCTGATCAGGATTCTGTTCACACATGCAAGGAGGTCCTGAGAGAGCCTGATTCCCCACATTTCTGAGGTCTGCAGGGAGCCTGTGCATACATGCAGAACAGACTAGAAGGGCCTGGCAAAAAGAAAAACTGTGAAAGACTTAAAAAAGTCTTGAGCTGTTCCCCAACCCATATGCAAAGTGATCAGTCCAAAAGGAAACCTTTCTGGATAGATGTACTTGAGTACAACCTCTGATCAATAGTTTCTTGATCACTGTTATACAAACACAGGCCAGCCCCTAAGAATTCAGGCTAAAGTATATGCATGTTTATATATATTATATTAAAATATATGAATACATATTTATATTTTAACATAATATATAAATATATACTTATACTATTTATATATTTATATCTTATACATATTTAAAAGAATAGAATAGAGAAATCAGCAGCCACATCCCACAAGGAGAAAGTTTCTTTAAAGTCAAAACTAGGCAAGTTGTTAAAAACTCAGCAAAACTAGGGACCAGCAGTTAGCGTAATGGCTATGTCGCTGGACTCCCACGTAGTCGACTGCGGTTCGAGTCCTGGACCCGGCGGCTTAAACTCACGCCGGGCGCGTGTGCGTGCGTGCCCGAGATCACGAGAGGAGAATGGAGGAGAAGGGATTGCGGCGTGGCCATCCCCCCTGGGGGGTGATTTCCTGCTTTCTATCTCTCTGTCTCTCTCTGTCTGTCTCGCGAGCGCACGCGCCCTATAGCAAAAACCTCTCCAAAAAAAGAAAAAAAAAAAAAAAAAAAAACTCAGCAAAACTAAACAAAAACAGCAACAACGAAAGTTCTCATAGAAAAAAATAGAATCCCCAAATGCTGCAATATATTATATAAAATGCCCAGGTTTTAACAAAAAAAAGTTGAGACAATTTGATGACAATTTCATCTCATCAAAGAAGTCTTGGCAAAGAAATAGGAATGCCACAAAGAACCTAAAGGAAATTCTGAAGTTTAAAATGGCAGTAAGTGAAATGAAGTTCTTACTGCATAGGTCTAATAGCAAATATGAGAGGGCAGAAAAAGGAACCAGTGAATTTGAAAGTATCAATATATCAATAGAAAATATCTGATCTAAAGAAAAGAGAAAAAAATGGAGAAAATTAAGGAGAGTAACAGACGTGTGGGACAATATCACGCATACCAAAATGTATGCAGTGAAAGTCTTAGCAATAGTGGAGGCAGAGAGAGATAAAGGGAAGAAAAAAAGATATAAAAAGGCAATGGAAACAAATCTTAATAAATTTAATTTAAAAAAAATTATGCTACATAACCACAAAAATCAAGGAAACATTAGGTAGGATTAAGAAAAAGAGATCCACACTTAGGCACATCATAGTTGAACTGTTAAAAAACAGAAAATTGAAGCATAGAAGAAGGACTACTAATTGTGTAAAAGTGAACAAAAGTATGAATACCAACTGACTTTTTAGTAATATCAGGGCCCAGAAGGAAGTTAAATGACATACTCAAAGTGATATAAGAAAAAAAATAACTATGAACCAAGAATTTTATATCAGGCAAAACTATCCTTCAAATGGATATGGAAACTATCCTTCAAAGAGTAAAGAAAAGATACCTCAGGTTAGTGAGGACTGAAAATATTTATTGCTAACAGATCTACCTTAAAAGAAATACTAAAGGAAGTCTTTCATATTGAAAGGAAATGACACCAGATGATAACTTGAATTTACAGGAATATGGGAAGAGTACTAGAAGTGGTAAACTAATGGGTAAATTTGGAAAACTCCATACATTTTTTCTGTATTCATGTTCTCATTTTTTAAAGATGTAAAATTTTATAAAACAATAATTATTACTCTTCTGTTGGTTTGTTTGAGGTTTTTGCCATAGGGCATGTGTATTTGCCAGATAAAGACAGAAAGAGGTAAAGTGAGAAATCACCCCATCCTCCTCCATTCTCCCCTCAGGATTTTGGGCACATACACTCACATGCCTGGCACAATTTTCAGGTTTCCAGGTCTGAGCCTTGAACCATGTGGGATCAGCATCTTAACCACCATGACACCTGCTGGCTCCAATAATTATTACATTTTATTGTTGGATGTATAATCTGAAATATCATAAAGAACAGAAAGAACAGAAAGAACAGAAAATGGTGCTCTCTTGGAGAAAAGTTGCCCTACTTAATAGGAAACAAATCAGCATTAATCTGAAATAGATTATGATAAATTAAGATACTTTTTATAATCTCTGGAGTAACCGTTACTAGACTATAACTACTCCCCCCAAAATTATTCTAGTGAAATACATATGGGAGAATTTTCTTGTAATATGTCTTCCAAACAACTTTGCTCTATTTAATAGGAAAGCTAAAGAGAAGTTGGCAATAACTAGTAATAATAGCAGTAACATTACGAAGGCTATTGTTTGTTTTTTTGGGGTTGGTTTTCTATGCTTATTATTCATAGAAATATTGAAAATTGCTATATACCCAGAGTAGAAAGAAATTGCATTGGATGTACCAATTCCATGTCTAGTAATGCATACTAACATATATTTAGGAGCAAAATTGGTAAGTGTCAATCATAATTTGTAGATAAACTGGTTGTATACATAGAAAATCTTTTAAAAAATCAACACAAAAATTATTGGAATTACAAAATTAATTTAACAATATTATTGGATAAAATGTCAGTAAACAAAATCAGTTGTAGTCTATGATCAAGCAATAAATAATCAGAAAAGTGAAATTTATTAAAAAACATATCATTTATAATAACAGAACATAAAGCATATCACTTATAATAACATCAAATTAATGAACATGTACATTTTACCCATTACTGAAAGAAATTAAATAAAATTTAATAAATGAAGGAATATACCATGTTCATGACTTGAAAGAATCAATAATGCAAAGACAGTAATTCTCCCCTAATTAGGCTATTAAAAAATTGCAATTATAATAAAAAGTAAATTTTTTGTAAAAATGAACAAAAGATTTTTAAATTAATAAGAAAATGAAATGGATCAACGTTAGCCACAGCAATTTTGAAGATTAAGAACAAAGTTGGTGGAGATGGCTACTGAACTTGAGCTGTAAAATACTGCTTTCAGGGACTAAAAATGAAAATCTACTAAGACTTCTCCCTCCAGATTTATTTCTAGTGGGTAGGGCTACCTCTGTATCCTTCTTTCAATCTCTCTGTCTCTCTGGGTCTCTCTGTATCGCCCTGTGTCATTAAAATTTTTTTAGGGTAATGTATACTCTGAGCTATCAAGCCCCTCCTTTATCTTGCTAATTTGTGCCTTTCCCGCTTCCATTTAGGAGAGGCACAAACCCAGGCCTATCATGGTTACTTAAATTGAGCTGTGAAATAATGTTTTCATTTTTTGCTTTTTAAAATTAAAATATAAAAAAAATTGTATTTTCTTTTTTTTCCTTCTTTTTTATTTTTTTTTTCTTCTTCTTTCCTCTTCTCTAATTCTTTTCCTTTTTCCGTTAACTTCATTCCTTGGCTGCTCAGCCTCCATACGTAGAGTGTCTAGACAGGTTCCAGTGAACAGTATTCAAATATCTGAATATGATTAGAGTCAGAATATTCCTCAATTCCCACTAAATCTGATTCACAAAGAGTGAAAAATGGAATGGAAGAGAGAGTACAGAACACCTCTTCCAGCACACCTCTGAACTCTCAGTTTCAACTTCAAGAACTAGGAAGAAACGCACATCCATCAGATGACTAGAAATCACCACAGGGTCACAAGAAATACCTCTCCTCCAATGGAAAAGAATGACTCTTCTTCATCCTTGGACAGTAAGATGGAACTCACAGAAATGTCAGATAAAGAATTTAGAATATTCATAGTGACAAAGCTAATAGAAATTTAAGTGAAGAGACAATGCACTGCAGAAGAGGCAAGAGAAAGGAGCCAATGAGATTCATTAGGTGAGGAAGTTCTTGTAAGATTTGAAAGAGGAAATATACACCATAAAAAAGAATCAAATGGGGGACCAGCAGGTGGCATGGTGGTTAAAGGTGCTGGACTCCCACATAATTGACTGTGGTTCAAGTCCTGGACCTGGTGGCTTACTTTCTCACTTTCTCTTTCTCTCAATATGTCCCTCTGTAGTCAAATTAAAATAAAGTTAAATAAAAAAATAATTCTTTAAAAAGAAAAGAAAATTTAAAAAAGAATCAAATGGAACTGTTAGAGATGAAGGCTATAATACAGGAAGTCAAAACCTCCCTATAAAGTATTAAAAGCATACTAGATCATACAGAAAATAGAATCTCAAATGTAGAAGATAGAAAAACTGGCTTAGAAAAATCCACCACAAACACTGAAAAAATTCCCCCCCCAAATGAGAATATACGAGAAATACTAGATACCATCAAACGTCCAAACATTCAAATAATTGGTATCCCAGAAGGCGAAGAGATTAAGGGCATTGATAATCTATTCCACAAAATCCTGGAAGAAAACTTTCCAAACCTAGAAAGACATTCAAAAATCCAGTCCCGGTACCAGCAGTTAGCATAATGGTTATGTCGCTGGACTCCTAGTCGACTGTGGTTCGAGTCCCAGATGCAGTGGCTTAAAACTCATGCCAGGCGTGTGTGCATGCATGCCCAAGATCCCGAGAGCAGAATGGAGGAGAAGGGATTGTGGTGTGGCCATCTCCCTGGGGGGGTGATTTCTTGCTTTCTGTCTCTCTGTCTCTCTCAGTCTCTCTGGTGAGCACACGCACCCTGTAGCAAAAACCTCTCAAAAAAAAAAAAAAAAAAATCCAATCCCAAGAAATACAAAAGACTCCAAATAGAATCAACCCCAAAAGATTTTCTTCAAGACACATTATAGCCAGATTGACCAAAACCCCAGACAAAGACCAAGATATTAAGATTGGCAAAAGAGAAACATCAAGTTACCTACAAAGGATATCTCATCAGACTAACAGTGGACCTCTCATTGGAAACAATACAAGTGAGGAAAGAATGGGAAAATATATTCAAAGTGTTAAGGGAAAAGCAATTTCAACCAAGAATACCGTACCTGGCAAGATTATCCTTCATATAGGAAGAAAAGGCAAGGACATTCTCAGGTAAATAAAACCTGAAAGAATTTACCAACACCAGACCAGCTCTCCAAGAAGTTCCTAAGGGTGTGCTATACCAGGAAAACTAAAGACAGACACACAGAATTAAGAGTTCAAAAAGGATAAGAAAATGGCCAGCTTAATAATAGGGACAAGTCTGGAGTTGAATATTATATCCCAGAATTTAATTGGGAAGATTGGATCACAACAGAAGATAGATTAAGTACATGAGACTGCACTAGTGAAATAAAATCTTATGACTTTTGACTAAAACATTACTGATTTTCTTCTAGGCTTTGTTTTCTTGTTTTAAGGAGTTTTGTCTTGTCTTGAGCTGCTGATAGGTTCACGTATCTACTATTTGAACAGAATCCTAACCTGTTTCCTGGCTTTAAGTTTCAAGCAAAGCTCTCTTAGCATTTCTTTGATTTTGATTTATTAAAACTAAAATTTCTGTATTGACATTAGAAAATATATTTAAAAATACCTATTTAATGACTGCAGTAAGCTATATAGCATCAGCCAGGTGCTACTTTATAGTATATCATTCTACACTTAACGTCAGACATGTATTCACAGATATGTCTATACCAGTTGAACTTGCTATTGAAGTAGTTAGATTATTTAAGATACTTTGTGAATTAATAAAATGTTGGGGGAGGGGGAGGAATAGAAAGCCCCTTATAGGGAATGGTCTTGCTGCAATTCCTTTTTCTCCATTTCTTCTTCCTTTCAGGGATTTGGGCATGCGTGCATTCACCAGTGTGTCACCAGGCCAAGACTTGAACCATGGGGTTGGCCATGTCAGATCCTACTGCCTTAACTACAAGGTAACAGAGTTGGTCCCCGATTAATTCTAAAATGTGAGAAATAAAACAATAAATCTTCCAGAATAGAAGAGTATCTGCAGGATCTGAGAGGATGGGCAAACAATACTAGAAAAAAATTGATAAATTAGGCCTTGTTGATTTTAAGAGTGTCTATTCATCAAGACACTAATAAGTACATTAATGAAAGAGTCACGTAATGGGAGAAGGTATATGTTATACATATATTTAACAAATGACTTAAATATGGAATATTAATGAACCCCTAAAAGTCACTAAGAAAAATATAGACAACCCAATTCAATCTTTATGGAAATACTTGATATTTCATATACAACTCCAATATTCTCACATTAGACGACCACCCCAGTAAACTGCTATAGTAAGTGTTAGGTAAAAAGGTTTTTGTTGCTGTTGACTTGGGGACCATCTGCCACCAAATGCCTGTCTATCATGCTAAGCACTGAATACTGTACCCAGGTCCAGCTCAGCCCACTCAATCACTAAAGGCCCCCAAGAGGAACTGCTTCTGCTATCAGAGTGGGACTTGAGTTTATTGATGACTTTCAGACTAATAGGCTGGTCTCTTTTTCAATGAACACAACAGTAATAAACCTCTATAAAGCTAAGACTTGTGTGTCTTATACTGAAAGTGACAGTGCATTACTTTTACAATCATAATATTATGAGAATTAGCTAAAAAAAAAAAAAAATGTGTTGGTGCTCTGAGTTGAAGTCTTCTGTAGAGGGGAAAAGTCTGTTTCCAAAGCCACTGATAAGTTCCTCTGTTCTCTACCAGAGGTTAAGTCTAGATGTGTCTTCTGGAGGTAGGTCCTGCCCATTAATGCAGCCTCGCCTCTCACCTGTACTCTACTTGCAGTTAGGGTCTAGCCATACCTGCCTAATTACACTCCTGCAGGGTTGGGAAGGAGGAAGTCAGTTTTTTCTATACACATGGTTTTCCATGTGCTGCTGCTTTGCTTCTCCAGATAGTGGTCTCCTCCTTTGAAGTACTAAGTCCTCCACAAAGACTTTCTTTATATGGTAGTGAAAGCATGGTCCTCAATTCCTACGCTCAGAGCACCCTGTGTATATCCATGTTATTGCCCTTACCATGTAATCCTAAAAGGATCGCATCGCTTCTTTTTTTTTGGAGAGGTTTTTGCTATAGGGCGCATGTGCTCGCCAGACAGACACAAAGAGACAGAGAGACAGAAAGTGAGAAATAACCCCCCAGTGGGGATGGCCACACCACAATCCCTTCTCCTCCATTCTCCTCTTGGGATCTTGGGCACGCACGCACACGTGCCTGGCATGAGTTTTAAGCCACCGGGTCCGGGACGCGAACCATGGTCGACTACATGGGAGTCCAGTGACAGCCATTACACTAACTGCTGGTCCCAACATCACTTCTCTGGTTACAACCTTAGACCTTAAGCCTCTGAAACTGTATAAACTGTATTTTATTAGCTCCCAGTCATTACTGAGCCCACCAAAGACCCCCTTCATGTTTGTTGACTGAAGCAAGCAAGCAAACAAAGCATTAAGAATGTGGCAAAATCAAGTGTATTTAGTGTTTTAATAGATGTAATTTCCTGCAACTTGTCTACTCTAGTGAGATGAATTACAAGAGCCTGAACTTACAGGTTCCTGCTGTTCATGTTTAGCCATCTTAATGCATCATGGCTGATTGGACACACAGAAACTCTCAATTAGTCTTGTTTTGCCATGGTGAATACAACTCTATCCAGAAAAGATAACAAAAACACCATCCAGCTGCTTGATCATTAGGAGAAGGAAAGGCACTATATCTGACCCTGTATTTTCAACATCTATAAGACTGTTGCCATTCCAAGGGTACTAAACCCAGCATAATACCTACTAGGAATCCTTCAATAGATACTACGAGAAGGGCTGAGGCCACCACTGTGCTCACCACTTGTGGTTCTGTTTCAGTAGGTAGAAACTAGGAAAGGTGTATCCACGCTGTGATACACTTGAAGAGCCGAAATGGGCAATCCAAGACAAAGTCTTTTAGAAAAACTGGGTTTACATCTTTACAAGAATTAACCAGAAAATTCTGTTCTCTATAATCCTGAGTTATCCACTTGCAATGCCTTGGTAAGATCACTTCCAACCCTGAAAGAAATCAAATACAAACAAAACCAAAAATCTTGGCTTCCACAGCACCTCGTCTCTCTACTTTGGAACTTCATACTTGCTTAGTTAAACTCGTTTCTCTTTTTAGCAAAAGGATGAGGGCTTTGTTTGTTGTACCCAAGGACATACATGCAATTTTATATGTTTTTAATTGTCAGAGGGTGTATGTGCTTACCAGAAAGAGAGAGAACAGGGGAGGAAGAAAGCAGCCCTTAATGGGACATGGTCATACTGCAATCCCTTCTCCATTTTTCTATCCTCTCAGGATTTTGTGTATGTACACATGCACTAATGCATGCACATGTTATCAGCATGTTTCTCAAGCTGATAGGATCAGAATTCAAACCATGGTTAACCATGTGTGATCCTGCTCCATATGTGAAATTTTTTTTTACTGAAAATCGAAAACTCAAAGTAGAAGAGAACATTCTAAAACCCATTAACAGTTGGCATTGACTCTCACGCCAGTTGTATCATGCCACTTGATAATGGGAGTCAACCCCAATTAAGGCAAAGGTACAGGCTGACTTAATATGTTGTACTGGGGGATTAGGTTGTAGAGCAGTGGCAACATAACTGGACCCACACGAAAAAGGTCCTGAGTTCAAACTATGGAGCTTCCCAGAGCACTCTTTCTCTCTCTCCA
This sequence comes from Tupaia tana, assembly GCA_026018925.1. NCBI lineage: Eukaryota > Metazoa > Chordata > Mammalia > Scandentia > Tupaiidae > Tupaia > Tupaia tana. The sequence goes on along the minus strand of JAKSZU010000007.1, from coordinate 139,801,403 downwards.
TCTCTCTCTCTCTCTGTCTGTCTCTGTGTGTGTGAATGCATGGGTGTTCAGGATGCAATACTAGCTGAGACTGGGCAATGTGAAGACCCTGTTGGAGGGACCTCTCCCCCTGTCACTCTCATTGAAGAAATAAACTTAAGAACAAAAAGCATGCTGCGCTAACAATAGAGTATCTAAAGAAAATGATACAAAGAAAAATAAATGTGGAAGCAGACTGAAATAGTCGCTGCCATTAAGTGACTTTCAAAATTTACAATGCATTTCAGCTACTACATTTGATTTGAGGTGAGTGGGATTGCTAGGAAGTATTCGTGAATTAAGAATGAAAAGTAGAATGAATGGTCAATGTCATGATAAAATCTCTGAACTATTTTCTTGACTCTCCTACAAAATTTCTACAAAACATAAAATTTGAAGTTGGAAGACTTTTGAAAATTTTCTAATTTGTAAGAGGCTCATAACTGGGGCTTACATAGAGGCCAGAGAAACAAGAAATACACACATGTACATGCATACACACACAAATGGGAAGTTACGCATGACCCTTAAATTGGGACAATATCCCTAGTCCAGGGTAATTTAAAAAATCCTTATTGAATTAAAAATGAAATGCTATCACATAACAAGATATGATTATTTACTAATGCTTGAAAATAATTTTATGAACAATACCAAACATGCTATGAAAATGCTACTTAAGGCTACCTATAACTAACATTTTCACACATGTATTTTTTCATGTATGCCCCTCTAAACTTGAGTGTAAGTCATTAGTTAAATCAATAGCAAAAGAAAGATAATGGATAATAGGAAAAATGCTTTGTATTTCCATCACCTTCCTTTCAAGAGTCCAGGCATTTTTGTCGTTAGAGCCGATGCTTAGATGTGAAATTGTTTTTACTGAGTTATTGATGACTGTATCTACGCAGAGCCTAAGTCAAATTATAGTATATTATGGAAGCAATAGCTTCCTTCAATCTTTTGCATTATTGTACTATAAGAGCCACCTAAGCCCATTACGGAGCTGCCATGAATATTGTGTCTAGACTATAAGTCATCTCGGTTTTAACCAAATTAAGTCTCTACTACATGACTCAGATTTAGTATCTTCTGAACATAGCAATGTAATCTGCAACCATGGAATTATTATAAGAGAAAAGTAAAACACAGTGCCTTCTACACAATGGGCATACAATAAATATTTGTCGAACTGAAGATATGACCTGGACTGACTACAAATCTTTCCTGTTTTTCTTCTATAAATGAATTAAGATCTACCAATCTATAACATTTTTATCATGTCATCAGCCTTGATATATGGAATGATATTCCTGAGGAGAATTTGGAACTCACATTAGCCAGAATAGAATAGACGAACATACATCTTCTAAAGGAACAATGCATCCTTTTAATCTACACCAGCAGGCAATCAGTTTCCTAGTATTAGTATCATTATAGGCTAGTCTTCTTAAAACTAGTTTAGTTGCTAGCAAGGATTACTCCAAAAATATTTGGAAATAGGTAAAAGAATAAACATTTTAAAAGAAATAATATAAAGAGCGAATTCTATTAATAAACAGGAAATAGACATTTAAGAGGAAAAGCACTCATCTATTTTTGAAGTCTAAATGAGTAGGACTTTCTCTAAATATCTAAATTTTTCCTTGGCAAGAAGTCTCAGACTTATCAAGTCACTGATATGCTTTGTACCATAAGTATCTAAAGGAATTAATTTCCATCCATGAATGCTTAACTTAAGACTACATGGTGTTCTACACAGACATAAATCCCCAGCTGCAAGACATCTCTGCTAAGAAGATAAAGAGAGAATGAAGAGAATGGATTTTTTAAAAAAGAATAAAGAAAAATAGGTTAGGCAACTTGAGTTTCTATATGGATTTTCTACACAATGCAATTACTTGAAAGGGATGTTTTAGAAACCTTCTTCTAGAAGGATTTAAAAATAAAATCCGTTCTCTCTCCTTGAGATTTCAAGGGGTCCCTATCTAAAGAGGTGAGAACAAACTTTATTTTTGCATTAATAAAAGCTTGGTAAATTGGTACCAAGTTTGAGTTCAGATCAGTGATTTTCCCCACAGTTAATCATTTAGATTATGAAATAAAATTTTCATGGTTTTTAAGAAGGCAGGGATCACCAATATGTCTGTTTTTAATCAAATATACATGCATATATATTTAATTATATGGGTATAAATTTACAACCCTAAGTGATCTGGGCATAAGACACAACCAGATCATTTTGGAATGAGGCGGGAGATAGCCGTTTGAATGAGATTAATATTTTGTTCACTATTTGAAGGATGATTTTAGAGAAAGTATACTGATACAAAATTTAAATTTCCTGTAATCGTCAACGAGGTTCAGTCATAAAGAATTATATTAGGAAACATTGTTTCTTTTCTGGGGTAAGCAGTCAAATTCATGGGCTTTTTCTTTTTCCTTTTTTAAAATTCTCATATGTACTGAGATCTTGTTTTACATCAGCCAGCAGAGAGTTCTAAATAAGTTTTGCTCATGAGATTTCTGTTCAATGTTCTCCATTCAAATGGTTAGAACATTTACCAATCTCAATCACGTTGAATGAAGTCAAGATCCTTCCTGTTAGACAAGTATCTAATACCCTTAGAGACAGTAATTTGTCTGCCAAGGCATGTGAAGAGTTAAATGCAAAATACCAGAATTAAAGTTGAGCAGTAAAAGCAATAAGTGTTTTACTTCTATCTCATTTGGGATCTCCTAAGGGAAGAAACTAGTGAGCTATGCAGACTTGAGGGGAAATAAAAAAAGAAATTGTCCCAATGCTATTCAGTAATCAATTGGAGAAAAAAAAAAAATCAGTCAGTATCAGGTAATAAAATATGGAATTAGGGTAGAGCACTTGCCTGAGGATATATCCTGTAGTAAAGGTTATTTTTCATGATTTATAAGGGTTTTAAAAGAAGCTTGCAGAATGCCACAGGAGAAATGAAGACTTCTGAAAGCTTTACATTGTTCTGCAAGTGCTTTCATAATACTTGTTTATGTTTTAAGGTGGGGGGGTGGGGGAGAAATTGTACAGTGAGGTGGAACGGTTATTGACCAGATTGATCATGGGAACAAATCTGCCGGTGGTAACCTTGTTTAATGATATGTTGCTGGGCTCAGCACCTTGCTGAGGCTGTGATTCTTCACCGGCTGGGGCCGCATGATGGATCGCGGTGGGAAGCTGATGGTGCAATCACTCACCGGCCGTCAGCGACACCTGCAGCAACCTGCCACCCGTCCCTGCTACACGCAGCAACCAGGCTGCCCGGCCCACTGGGACAGGAGGGCTCCTCTGCTGAGCACGCAGGAGCTCTCTGCCGGCCCTGCACCTTCCCTTGCAGGGCATTCCTTTTAAGTTTTGGTTTATGATCTTGTTTCCCCAAATAACTTGAGTTTCCTTCACAGATGTCTCAATTCCTTTCTCACATCCACAGCTCATTAGGGCTTATTTTCCAGTGGCCAAACAGAACAACCAAGGCCGTAAATCTGAATACAAACACCTAAAACTTCAGTGAATGGAATTATTTGGTAAAAAATGTAGAAATCACATTTTATCATCATTCTTTCTATTTGTAAAAAATGATTTATGGGGGTAATATTTATTTGGCATGGTTTGCAGAATGAAGTTGGGATCACTCTAAGTGTAGGATCTGTGCTTTTTTTTAAAAAAAAATATTATTTTATTTATTTATTATTATTATTTTTTTAATTTTACCAGAGAGAGAGAGAGAGAGAAAGGGAAGATGAGAAAGCGAGCTGCCAGGTCCAGGATGTGAACTGTGGCCGACACCATGTAGGAGTCTAATGCCTTAACACAAGGCCACCTACCGGCCCCAGGATCTGTATCTTTGTATACCTAGTACCTTATATTGAATTATTAACTAAAGAAAGAAAAATAAATAACTAAATAAAGACATGTGCTGTTGGTTTGAGAAAAAACAGAGCAGCATAAGGAAATATGCACTGTGCGAGTCCTTCCCTCCACCCATCCGCATTGATTCCTATTGCTTACCCCATTCATTCTAAACTTGCCTATACTTGCATGTACAGCCCAGACACCAGGACTGATTTCTGTATTCTCTAACACAATGGTTTTGGTTTGGTCAGGACTGCTTTACTGTTTTCATTATCCATGCTAATTCTTAACTTTGTGCTTGATTTTTCTTTTCTACTCTTCTAAGTGTTCTCCTTTTGGCCTCAGTTTACCAGATTTTCTAGATCCAGCCTGGTACCATCTCTTACAAGAGAACCACTTCATTACAACAGCTCTTATTTACTCTTTATAGGAAGCATTTATTGTTCACTTGTTATCTTCCCTTCTCTCTTTAACAAGCCTAAGATTTATTTGGCAAGACTTGTGTTCCCAAGGATACTAACTTCAGCCTTAGCTCTAAAAGTGGGACATGAGACCCAGGGCTAAATCCAAGCACTGAATTGCTTTGGTAACATATTTGGTTCAGAGAAAGGCATACAAAATTTATAGGGTTTGTCAAAATGCTCGGACAAAAGGCACACCTTTTCCTACTGCCTAGATAAGCATATAGGTCTGGGAGCTGCTGGAAAAATATCTTGAAACTATGGACAAGTTGGGCTTAGGATAAAGTTGACACTGACGTAAAGTGAAGAGAAAAGAAAGGAGAAAATTGGGGCATCATTGAGATACTCAGGCCTCTTCCAGTGCCTGTCCAAACACTTCTCAGGTAAGTGTCCTCCCTGGGTTTCAGCCTGTTCCCTTTACTTGAAACAAAAAGTACCACCATCTTTTTTTCTTTATATATTTTTTTAACTTACTGTGTATATAAATAGATACTACTTGTTTTGGCTTTCTTATTTTTTGAATAATCAATATTCTCTCTTTGACAAAGTCGAAACTTCCTGGGGATATGGCAGTGTCCATTGATTTTCCCATTTTTCTTCTTGACACTTGCATGTGCTGGAATAGAGTAGACACTCTGTACACACTGATGGTTGATTCCTCAATGACAGACTCATCATCTCTTCAGGCAATAGCACCCCATTACTTTATGCCTACTTCAGTGGTAGAGCATACTCCATGGGACTGCAGTACAGAACTCACCACCATCTCCTATAACAAGGAGATTTACAGACCAAAGAAGAGCTCTCTAAGCGATTTTTCCCATGCATGTATTAATCTATTCAACAACCATCTGTTGACTAAATCTATGTTACAATGCCTATTCTCTTAAGGGTATATCAATTTTGACTAATTCAATAATGTGTTTCCCCAAAATGTCAAACGTCAACCTTTGTCAAAAAATAACCATTGCCCAGAATATCTTGTTTCTTCATTGTGTCTGTTGCTCCAACACCCTCCTTGTGTTCCAAGGTGGGAAGTAATTTACACAAGAAAAACAGGCTACAACAGATCTCATAAATTAAGGCTGACCATTATAGTTACACGAATAATCATTAAAAACAAAACAACCAAACAAATACTGCATGTAAAGATGAATACTTAACATACTTGGGTTTTAACGCTGTTAAAACTAATACAGAAAACGTACATTATGTCAACTTTAAAGACTTTGACTTGCGCTAATTATAAAGGGTCTATAAACTTAATTTAGGCAGAGATTCTGAATTCATAAAATTTTGTAATCAGTTTCATTTCTTTCTCTTCTTTAAAAAATTTGATTAAGCTATCTATATTATGAGTGAAAGAGATAGAGAGACAGATACTCATTTCTTCTCATAGAAACCTATTTGAAATATAAATTATTTCAGGAAACTATATTTCTGAGAGAGACATCTTGTTACATTCTAAGATAGTGGTTTTTGATCTTTGCTATGCGTTAGGATTCTCTTTGAGCTTATTAAAATACAGGTTCCTGACCCCACTCACAAAGAATCAAATTCCATAGGTCTGAGGTGGAGCCCAAGGTGATGAGAAGTTGCTAAGCCACAGTCCACACTGTCCACACTGTTCTGAACGTTACTCTGTTAGAATTCCCTCAGAATAGTGGCAAGTTTTTTCCAGTTTTTCTGCCAAACCAAGTTATTACTGAGGCCAGTAAGTTGCAACTATAAAACTGGAAAGTCAAATTTTTATATAAATGCCTTTTATTGTGTTCAATGTGTCTACATGACTTAGAATTGTAACTCTAACAATTTTTCAAAATAATTTTTTAGCTCAAAATAATAAGACTGATGTTCTGCATTCATCTATTGCATTGAATGGCTACCTATATCCTGATTGGATTATTATAGCATTTATCTTAGTCTCAAATAGGCACTTCAGAACACTTGAGTCTTATCTTTTTTCTATTATTATTATTATTATTATTATTATTGGAGAGGTTTTCGCTATAGGGCGCGTGCGCTCGCCAGACAGACAGAGAGAGACATAGAGACAGAAAGCGAGAAATCATCCCCCAGGGGGGATAGTCACGCCGCAATCCCTTCTCCTCCATTCTCCTCTTGGGATCTTGGGCACGCACGCACACGCACCCGGCGTGAGTTTGAAGCCACCGGGTCCGGGACGTGAACCACGGTCAACTACGTGGGAGTCCAGCGACATAGCCATTATGCTAACTGCTGGTTCCCTCTTTTATTATTATTTTAAAAACTTTGCTATTAGAGCCAGTTCACTCACGAGAGAGAGAGAGAGAGAGAGAGAGAGAGAAGGAAAGAGAAAAATGAGAAAGCACTCCCCTAGGAGAGATAGCCATGCCATAATTCCTTCTCCTCTAGGGATTCTGGACACGCATGCATATACACCAGGTGTGTTTTTCAAGCCTCTAGGTCTGGGACTCTAAACACGTAATCAGCAGTGTGGGATCCAGCTGCCTTAGCCACCACTCCACAAGCTGCCCCTTCTTTTTTAAGTTAATTTTATTTATTTATTTTATGAGAGAGAGAGAGAGAATGAAAGGTACCCTTGGCAGGATCTTGCCATACTGAGATCCTCCCCACCTAGCCAGCCAGGATCACAGGCGTGTTCAGCTCAACCCAGGATATAAACCCAAGCCACATGGGAATGTGGCTCCAGTATCATGCAGTAGTGCCCTATCTTCTGCTCCACTGTGGCTGGGCCTTTTCTGTATACTTGATATTTCTAATTATATTGTTGCCACTTGAGAAATAACTCCAATGTATATTACAAGTAATATTACTACTAATAAATCACTATGCTAGTCTACTTTCAAAAGTCTCATTAGCAAACCATGTGGATAATAACTTTTGGGAAAAAAAGCTAGCCTTATAAGCCATGGAGAATCAAAACCTATAAGACATTAAGCAAAAAATAATTGCATAGTGATCTACTGGGGAAAAGGGAGGTATAGAAAGGTGTAGATTGTGGCTTTCCCATAGAGAACTCATTTGTAGCATCATTTCCTTAGGTAGCTGTCTCCTGGGCTCACTCAATTCACTTAGAGATACATTTTAAAAGTGTTGCCCTACCCTTCAACTCATGTGGTTTCAGGAGCACTGAACCTGATAACAGCATCTATGGCCCTCAAAGCAAAAAGCGAAACAGATGAAGAAAAATTCAGAGTAACACGTTCCCAGCCAACCTAAAGCATTTTTTTTTTAAAAAATTATTTTATTTATTCAACTTTATTTGTTACTATTATTTTCCAGTTTGATCAAAGAGAGAAAGAGAAAGAGAGGGAAAGTAAGCTGCCAGGTCCAGGACTTGAACCACGGTCAGCCATGTGGGAGTCCAGTGCCTTTAACCACCACGCCACCTGCCGGCTCCCCTAAAGCATTTTTAAGCTTCAACTTTTTATATTTTCTTAAATTGTCTTTGCTCTTTTACTCTCATCAATTTGTCATTATAGCAGTCTTTGAAAAATGCCATTATGTGTATACATGTCTGAGAAAAAAAAAATTATGACTAGACCTTTTTATTCACTGGACAATGTCACGTATTATTTAGAAATAAATCCTTCTCCACTTTTCCTTCTGAGTGGTCTTGGAACAACTGTAAGGACGAAGACACTGTTCCCCCATTATGGCATTTGGTTCCTGGACTGATCACTCAGCACCTCCCAGCAGTATTGTGTCTGCTTTTTAATGTGATATGTGTGTGTGTGTGTGTGTGTGTATACATACACATATATACATACATATATATATATATATACGCACACACACACACACACATATATATATATACACAGCATGTATCTAACTATAGCTAGATATATGCAAATATGTCTAAATATATCTACTGGGTCATCAGAAAAGTCATGACTTATTTTTGCATAGGAAAACATTGAAAAATATGCCATAACTTTTCCTACAACTCAATAGGTATATGCAAAAAAAAAAAAAAAAAAAAAAGAGGTTCATTTGTTCCTGTGTGCTATGTCATTTAGCCTCTCAGTCAAGTTTGAGGTCTAGGTCAATATTTAAACAAGACAGTAAGAAACCCAGAGTGAAAAGGAATGATTACACTCACACCCAATGCCAATTACATTTTCTTTCACCCTCTCACAAAATTTCCATTTCCTTGGACCATAATCATCTTTCAACCCACACTCATTGTATTTGTAAGTTATAAATATCACTCAATGCAAACCTGAAACTCACTGGTATTCAAGAGTTTGAATATCATACGTAGAAACTTCAAGTTTCTAGTATATATCAAAGTTATTTCTTCTTGAATAAGAACCTTAATACAGAGGTAGTATAAAGAAGGTAGAGCACATTTTTCATCTTATAGTAATAAATGGCATGCTAAAGGACCATGCTGTATCAGGAACACTTTATAATGACTATTTTTACTTGATGGTTAACATAAAACAAAATGGACAGAATTAAATATGATTCTACGACAGCCTAATGCTAATTATGATAAAGTGGTGCATATTTTGAAGTTTTGTCTTTATCGTTCAGCATTTCACAAATAATGTCCTAATAGTTTAAATGATTTAAGTCTTCCAAAACATATTTAAAGTATGGATTTTTTAAAAAAAATCATTGTTCCAAAAAAAATCGTTCTTCCAAATGAAACTAATACACACAATTTTAAAGATCTTGTTGATATTATTTACATGTGATAGATCCACAAGTACAGCAATCCATATATTTATTCAGCATTAGGCTTATTTGAATAGTGTCTTTTAATTTTCTAGTCATTGAAAGCTTACTAAAAAATAAGCCATTTAAGATCTTAATGTCCCCTTTCATTCTATTTCTTTTTGAAAAAGAGAAAATGGCAATACAAATGATCTTTTATTACTATAGCTTTATTAATGCTCCTTCTATAAATATTTACTCCAAATGATTAGTTATTTGGGTCATGAGATTTTAAACTATTATATTTACCAGACTGTTCCTATTAGAGGGAAAATGCAGAAATGAAACTGTTTTATAGATATGTCTGTTTTCTAGAAAGGTATACTTATCAGCTAAAATGTTTATTTAAAGTTCTTTTTATGTGGGTACAGCTTGTCAGTTTAAGAAAAATATACAAAGCATAAATTGATGTTTGGAAACATAATGTAACGGGCAAATATTTTAGAGAAACTTAATATTGTTTGCTGTCATTATAAAGTGCAGATATACTGCTATAAAAGGATATTTTGGTGTCAAAAAATTAGGAACATTTTAAAGGCCATTTTATTCCCCACTACTAGCATTTTAAACAATCTATCCGCCTGTATGAAACAATCCACAAGGAAAAATATTAAAGCATTACAGTGGGGTACAGGAACATCTGTGGACATCATTGAAAGCCACTTAATAATCCCATTGAAAGAAGTTTTACATTTTAAAATCTGAGACCTCCTTATGCAAATCATTTTGCCTTTAGCCATTTCAAAAAGAAATGAAGGACCTAGAGGATTTTACAGTTTTACATAACACTGGTGAGATGGTTGTCAACTTTGATCTTACATTAATTAGTTAAGATCTTGACTGATCACAGCAAAAAGCAAACTCAAAAATCTGGTCCCCAGCTAAATCTAAAAATGATGAAGATTTCCTCTTTCTTGTATATTATATTCTCTATGCTTAGTGCATTGTTGAATGGCCTATGAAAACATAATTCGTTGTCCTGTATAGTGACTCACAATACTGGAAGTGCATTTTTTTTAGCATCGTTACATAGACATCAATCCCAATATTAGATGACTGTAACCTTATGCCACTTGGGGGTACAAATCAAACATGTTTTGGATGTTTTTGTTTTCTGTTCAAAGATTAAAATGTAAGAAAAAGTAACTATGTAATGTAATTATGAGAAATCAGGTTGTAGCTATACTTCTCTGTGAGCTCTACCTGAAATGAGGTCTATTGTGGTATCAGCTGCTTTGTCCCCCCCCCCCCCCCCCAGCATGAAGTTTACTCAGAGATACAGCTTAACGCTATACTTAACTTTTAGAAAATATGACCTTTCTATTATATCTCAGGAACGAAAATTCAAAACTCACTAACAGCCAATCCCTGCAAAGAATTTCCTTTTCCCTACAGGTAGTATGAAATGGAGCCCAAATGACAGGACCCCATCTGAGCCTCCCCAGCTCCCCCAGTCTGCACAAACCCACTCTATCAATCATGGCAGGATAATGCATAGTGGCTGCACCTGTGACAGGAAATGATTGAGTGCTGAACACGGGGCCTGCTTCGCCTGTCGCTTTGTGCATTTGTATTTCTCCAGGGCCGGTTGGAGAATTTTCAGAACTTGGGGGTGTGGGGGGGTGGGGAATGGGGGAGAAGGGATTCCCATTGTATTTTGAAAAAGAAAGAATAATGCCTTTTGATTATCAGGACAGAACACAAAAGAGAAATTAGGCAGTCAAATGCGCCGGTCCACTCAGGTGCGTGAGCAGCAGCAGCAGCGCAGCACAGGAAGCGGTGTTATTAAGCTGTAATACAGTTTAGCTAAGTAGAGGATGCTGACCACAGCCGTTCTTTTGGAGATGTCTCACTCACCCAGTCGCAAAACAGACATTTGTTCCTTTATGCTCACAACAAAAGAAAAAGAACAAAAGGTCAAAGCTTACCTACTGTCCAAAAAGACTGTATAATCTCACCTAGTTTAGACGAGCAGAGAAAAAATGATTTTTCCTTGAAGTGCTCCCTGCTGTTTTTGGGGAAACCTCTCCTTAATATTATGTCTCCTTATTTAAATGGTTTGAGTTAGTGCCGTAATCTCTTTTTAAGAAATTGCAACACAGTAGTTTAACCAATTTCCTGCTAACCCAGCCACTTGAAAATATGTGTGGTGAAAATACAGTTTTAAAGTGCCTATTGTACAGGAGTCAATATTTTATTCATTTTGAGCCTCCTGGGTAGAACTATGTGTTTTTCTATCATACAAGTAAAGAAGAAAATACTGATGATGTATTTCACTGTGGACATTGCTCACTTTATTCAAGTTTGGATTCTAGAATGGCTAAACAAATACTTCCGTTAAAATAATAACATTACTTGTTAAAAACTGTTTGAGGGCAGAGAACAATCAAAAAAGGGGAAAAAAAATCCACCACTCAATAATTGAAAATTCTCCCCACCAAAGGAGTTGGGGTGGAGGAAAGAGGAACAATAAAAACCCATCTGAATGCCTAAACTCAGTTTCCCGGGCTAGAGTTTGCTTTTTTTTTTTTTTTTTTTTTGTATCACCATTCGCGGCCTTCTGGACATTGCCACATGCTCGGACTTCCAAAAAAATTTGTATGAGAGAGTTGGCTGATTGCTGAATGCCCTTGTATTTTTCCTAAGGCAGGATTATTACCTTCCACTTTCCCTAAATGTAAGCAAATAAAATTACGGAGAAATGAAATGACAGCGGCATTTGAGTGCTGGCGTGTCCCAGCACAATCGCATTTCACCGGGTGTTACACATGCAAACATACGCGTCGCGTTTATTTCATTGTTTGCACCGCGGAGAATCTTCTTCGCTGCTCTCGGCGCCTTTGTTGACCTGTCGCCAGCAAAGTTGCGCGGGTGTACGGGGTATAGAAAGAGACAGCGGATTAAGAATGGGACTGGGGGCTGGGGGAGAAGACTTTCTCTGGGCGCTTACGGATCAATCACTGCTAAGGGATGGAGGTTGAGGAGGTCGACTAAGTAAACTGTGGGGCAGTTTGGCTCAGAGAAACACAATTCCTTCACCCCAGAGCAGTTGTGGCCAGATGTGCGAGACTCTAGACCCAACGCAGTTCTCATCTGCAACGGGTCACCAGCTGAACCGAGGAAACGGGGTGGGAGCTCTGGCTGGACTGAAGTAGGGGAGAGACACGGGCTAACAGCTAACCAGCAGCTGGCGGCCCAGCTTGAGTCTTCGGGGTGCTCCCATGCGAGACCCGCGGGCTCCAGTCCGACCTCTCCCGCCCCTGCAGTGGCCGGCTCCCTTCTCCCCATCCCGCGCCGCACTTTCCCCTGCAGGAGGCGGGCCCTGCCGACCCAGCGCGCTGGGAGCAGGACCGCTCCTCCACTGGCCAAGGCGCCCGGGCTCCCACCCGCTAAACTGGAGACGTCCCCGGGTCACCCGCGGCTGCAGCGCAACTGCGGGAGTTGGTCTTCCGCCGCCCGGGCCTGGAGGGGCGGGGGGTGCTACCGGGTCGCCGATGTGCCCTGCGCCCGCCCTCCGGCTTGGGCACCGGGTGGGGGGCGCTCTCTGCTCTCTGCGTCGCGGGGTCCCAGAGCTGTCCCCGGCCCGCGCCCCCGCGGGGACACCAAGGTAAAGGCGTCCTGGGACCCCGCTCCTTCGGCGCAGCGGCGGCCTCCGCGCGTCGCTCCTCCGCACCTACGCCCTGGGAGCTGACCGGGGGACTTCTCTAATTGCGGAGTTAAACATAAATCATTAGGCTCAAAGAAATCTCGCCTAACCCCCCACTAATCGGCTGGAGAGGGAGGCCGGCGAGACAAAAGACGTGCAGGGAAAGGCAGCGATTTCTCGCCGGCGTGGAACTTGGCGGTGGGGGAGCGCGAGCGGCGCGGGGCGCGCGGAGAACGGAGCCCGGAGCTGGGTTTGCGAACGCACCCCGAGAAGGGGGAGGTGGGGAGTGCAAGAGGAAGAAAGACAAACATCTGGGGATTGGACCATATGCTGAAGCTTTGTCTTGTCCTTCAAAGTTCTGCTGCCCTTGAAGTGATTTGTCAGGCGGCCCACGGGTGACAGGGAGGGTGTGCGGCGGGAGAGGGGGGCGGGAGGCGCGGGGGGAGCGGAGAGGGCGGGAAAGGAGGGCGGCAGAGAAGGAGAGGCCGAGGAGAGGGGGAGCAAAGTGACCCCACCGCCCGAGGAGGAGAAGAAACCAGTATCCACGGCGGTGCGCAGCCGGGGACGGGGACGCGGGGTGTTTCCTGCGGAAACGCCTGGACGGCGGAGCGGCGGCAGCGGGGACAGCGAGGTTACGGAGAGGGAAGGCCGAGGAGGAAAAGTGGGAATCCGGGAAAAGAGGGCATCGACGGCGAGAATGCATTGAAGACCGTAATCGAGGCGTGTTAGAGAGTGCATGTCTCCTGTTTTAGGAAAAGTGGCTTTGCGCCCCTGCCCCCCCACACCCCATCCTTTTTTCCTCTTTTGCCCGCCAACCGCTGAACTGATTAGACTGTAATTAAGGCCATAAAGCCCTCAGATTATACACCTGTTTATTCACTAAAGTCGGGGTCTCATCAAGCAAATTAGCTGCTTCCAGGCTACACATTGGGCCTCGAGCTTGCCTGATTAATGAAGTTTATTGGGAGCTGTTAAAAGCATTAACTGGAGAAAATCTCAGCAATTCGTCATATTTAAGGGATGGAAATTAAATCTTGCTATGCAAATGAGAAAAAAATTTAAACCATCTTTAGGGGTTACTATCTGCATATGATTTTTCTTTAAAATTCTATTCAGGAAATAAGCACTAGAACATGAAGCATTAGTTGGGCTTAAAGTTTTATCCAGAATCCTCAATCTTACCTTATTTGGCATAATGATGGGACAAGAAAGAGAAAGCCGAAGAAGGAAATTCCCTTATACTTCAGTTCCCAATGTAAACAGATTTTTGAGACCTCTAACCACAAAACCAACTCTTAGAAGAAAACCAATTTTAAAAATGAATGTATCTAGTTATAGAATGACATTTGGAAGTAGCTCTTTGGGGGGCTCAGTGTTTGGCTGAGGGAGAGAGAGAGTGAAGAAATGAACAGCTCACTGGAGAGCAGGGCAGTGAAGTGCCCCACATAAGGAGCAGATATGCAGATGGCAGAAAACCAGTAGAGTGGCATGAAGAACCGCCCCTGATAAATCAATATCCTTATAAACTGGCTGTAGAAAATGTTTTTGTACCCAACGTGTGTAATCATAGTCACTGTGATTCTTTGGACAGGTCTGGGAAGCTGTGAATAGACATATATAAACAAGGGAAGTCGAGGAAGTATATAATCAAGTGGAAAGAGGAAACAGGGCCACTGAGAACATAACCCAGAATTTGTGAAGTTTATATTTACTTTAGGTGCTGCCTGGTAATAGAGCCGCACAACTGTTTATTTAATGGATTCAATTATACAAGTGAAGTCGGAGTGATTTCAATATCTTAGTTATTTCTGAAAAGGGGAAATCTTTTCTACAAGGATAGCCCAAGCCCATGTATATCTATTTCAACAGAATATTGAAAACAGAAACATGGAGTGGGTACGTTATTTTAGTCAAGGAAAGTGTATCATCATGCACATCGTCTAAAGTTTATTTCTAATTCTTTGCTATTATTTTTTCCCAAGAACATTTTCAACATCAATACAGTTTGAAATGTCTGATGAACAGACATGGGTTGAAGGGCAATGCATGTTTTATAATTTCAGTAAAATGCCTAAAATAGTAGCATATATAAAATATAAATTCTATATAAGACAAAGGGGCCAGACAAAGCAATAACAAATTAGATAATTGAAAAAAAAAATGATTTCATACTATTCACCTCTTACAGATTCAGTTTTTATTTGGTAAATTTTATAGTCATTCTCACTAATACTGTCCTCCAAAGTTGATTTTCTAGTTAATTCTAACTTTTTTATTTTAAAAAGTTAGGACATTGAGACATACTTATTTCTCTCATTTTAATGAAGTTACTTATAGGCAGTTAAGGAAAGTCATCATTTATATTGATATTTCTGTTTGAAAGATTAAAAAAAAAAAACCTTTTCAATTTATGTATCCTTCCACTTTGGTGAGCATAATAGAGCTTTGTGAAACTAAGAAAATGTAAATTCAAAGTCCAGACAATTCAATACCACCACCCACAAGCATAAGTAACCTTGAAAAATAGTGTTCATTTGTCTTAATCTCTAAAAATCTTTAAATTGTTTACTGTCTCCTAAAAGCACTAATATATTCTAAATCTGATCACAAATTCTTGTTTCTATCAATATTATACATTAACTTATAAAATGATTATTTTGTAACAAATGAACTGTAAACATTTTTATTCATATATTGGAAATAAATCATTAAAAATAGTTTTGGTTAATGACTAAAAATCTTGATACATGCATCCAATACTCTCTTTTGTGTTATTTAGAATACATTTTATACTAATTAATTATTAAGAGATTATTTAGTGAAAAGAACATACATGTAATTTGGATGTATTTCTGTTCAAAACACAAGTTTAAAAATGAACCAATTTCTTCAAGTTTTGAAGTAACATAAAAACAATTGTCCTTTGTGCTGAAAATTGGTCATTTATTAAGACTTTCTTTTAATATTTGATTTAAACTCATAAATGGGAGTAAAGAGACAAGTGAACTCTCTGCAAATATTTCCAAAATGCATTCTGCTGTAAACACATTTTAGAAAATAATTTGTGTATCTTTTTAAAAATCAAAATATCTAAAAAATGATATACTGATCTTAGAATACTTATCATCATGGCATTGTATGTCAAACAGTTTATTCAAAATATGGATATTTTGTACAGAGATAATTTGCTTTTAGAGTGTACAGGCACAGAGTGGGCTTCTGAGATACTAACTAATGGGTATCAGTTATTGTCATTTGTATTTCTGATCTCTAGAGTGATGTGGATAAAGAAGGTCAAAATGGTCCCTGATGAAAAGAAACTTTTAAAACGTTTGGAAAAGTTAATGAATTAGATTTCCGTGCACTTGAAGATATTAGGATTGGGAGATCAAGACTCCCATCAGACAAATCAAGAATATTCACAGTTGACAGGAAAACTCAGAAGTTTCTTTTTTCTACACTGAAGAAATGCCCTCCCATAGCTAATAGGTAGTAAGTCATAAGAACGATTATGTATAAGCAATAAACTTTAAGTATATTCAACCTCATTTTTGTTATATTTATTTCATGTCATTTGTCATCAGTGCTTGAAAATGTTTCTTGTATATATATCCTTTCTACTTTGTAAAACCTGTTTAGGTGGTGGATAAAATGGACATGGTAATAAACTATGATTGCTATTTTTTAAAAAGCTTTGCAACAATAATGAAAGTTCAGTGAAAAGAACATAACTAGATGTGCTACTCTTCTTTCTTCTTTCATGATTTATGAAATGAAAATGCCACTTCAGTTTGCCTTTAATAACCATTACTTCACTAATTCTTTCCTATCTTCTTAAATGTCCAAATACTAGGATATGAAAGGAACTTTCATCATGTGTTCTTTTAAACCCACTGTATTTTTATAGAATCCTCCCAAAATTGCAGTGTTCTGCTACATAAGTAACCAATAGGTCTTAAAAAATGTATGTTGTATTCGTTTTTACAGTATAGTCTATGGAATGAAAAACTATGGTATATTCCATTAAAGACGAGCCAGCATGCCCATCACATTCAGCAAAAACACTTGATATGCTATATTTCATATATGGGGCTCTTAGAACTGATAGCTTCTTTGTAAAAACTGACTTCAGTGTTAGAATTTACAATTCAAAACTATTTACCTAAAGGTGCTAGAATTTATCATTCAAAACTATATTTGAAAATAATAGAATTAATTATATTTTTATTCTCAACTATGTACATATTGATTTAAAAATATGTTTTATTTTATATTTCCAGTGCGAGCAACCTTTTGAGTCTAGAAAGGTCAGTAACAGAATTTTATTTTGATACATGGTATGACCTAATTCTTTCATGTGTTGCAGAAATCCGAAGGGGGTAGAGGGTGTCTCTCTCTCTCTCTTTTTTTTTCTTTGATGTAAGTCTATATTGTAACAACTAAAAATGCCTTCCATAATTGTAATGAGATCAGTGGGTTTTAAGTATGGAATGAATCAATTATTGTAAGCAGAGCCCCTGTGTAAATCACCAAATGCCAAACCAACCCCAGGATTATAAAATGAATCTTTGACAAGTATCCAAGGTTTCAGCGAAGTCTCAATAATGAGGATAAAGTAGGTACTATCAAGTGATAGCAAAGTTTTTTTTCACTTACTAAGGAATTGCGTATTCATTAAAAGAGGTCAGATCGAATAAAGATTTTCCTTTTTAAAAAAAAAGACCATCTAGCTACATTAAAGATAAAAACCAATAATAAATATGTCCAGTTTATGTTAAAAATGGAAGATTCTAAAGGCACATTTGATGAAATGTGAGAGAAATAACTCTATTATCACTGACAAATAAAGTAGTTCTTTATTATTTTTATTTAATGAAACTTTTAAAATCAGCAATCAAAGGATTATCATAGAAGAAATTAGGACTGCTCATTGTCAGTCTGAGCAAATTCTTGGAATTTGATATTTTTGAACTGGGAAGAACAATCAAAGGTAAACTTTGAACAGAAGTGAAGACAGAGAAAAATGTCAACTGCATTATTTTTGATACACTGCCAAGAGGCAGGCAGATTCTAATTGAGCCAGGGAGATTCCGTTTACCTAAGACAGTTCCTTCATGTACCCATCCATAGATTCTTTGCTTTTTATTCTTTTTCTTACCTTTCCTTGAAAATAATTGTCTTATGTTAGTTCACTGTCACTAGTTGTTTAATAACTTTACTGGTTTCTGTTGTAAATGGCAAGTCAAAAACAAACTATAGTAATATGTTTGCGAGTCCTTCCCAATTTGCTAACATAAGTTAATGCTTTCTATAGGGTTTATGTGTTTTTTAAAAAACATTTTGAGTGATCCAAATAGAATATGCTTTTTCCTGCCTTACCCTGTCCCACTTTTATACTTCTTGAAATTTATTTAGGTTCTATGTTACATCAAATCAGATATTAATTAAACAAGTAAATATTAAATCTATAGTCGTCAACACATAAAAGCTGTAAAACTGAAATCCTTCAATTAGTTTTACATATTATTTCTTATTTTCTGTTAATCATTTGAAGGGCTATACACAAAAATGAAAAGCATGATGCATAAAAAAAGAAATAAAGTCATACTAAATTTTAACACTATATATATATATGTATATATATATATACACACACACACACATATATATATATATATATAAAAAACTCGGTGCAAATATAAATTTATATTTTGATATCTTTTATGCACTTGGGGCATAGCATGTACAAAATAAAAAGAAAGTGTGGTACTGTTTAATTTTTTCCTATTACAATTACATGAATTATGCTAAATTTAATTATGCTTATTTCTTAAAAGAGAAAATTAAGAATTTTGGTATAAATACTGTAGGTATTTATGAGAAACTGGCACCTATGTAACAGATTTTATGAAAAACATAATACATAAATATTTTCCCACTGATTTTTATTTTGCTAGAGCCAAAAGTAAACTGTAATTTTAATATGCTTAAACTTAATGACCTGTTTTTCTATATTTTGTTTCATATAGCATATTGTTTTGACAGATAAGTATGCATTTTTAGTTTATAAAGAGATCTATTATTGATGTGCATGAAAAACATAAAGCAATATTTCCAAATAAATATAATACTCCTAAGAGTGAATTGAAAATCAGAATACTACAAATAGAAGCCGTTCATGTATGCTCAAAATAACTAAAATACATGTCTTCAAATTCATATTTAAAAGCAAGTTTTTAAGCCATGTGCTGGAATTGAAAAAGAGACAGGATTTTTAGAATAGTAACATTTCCAAATAAAAAGATGATGCTTTCTTACTGTGCAATGAAGAAATTTAAATTCGTAGTGAAAGTCTGACATCTGGTGGTTATAAGAGGGGCCATCAGAAGAGAAGAAGGTTATTGTAAAATACCTTCTGACTTTTATAAAACAAAAAACAAAATAGAAATTATAAAAATTCCTTCTTTAAAAAATATTTTAGACAATTTTACATAACACTTTCATCTTATGCTCAAGATTTTCCCACGTGTCCATTTTTACATATGCATTTCGTAAATGTTGTTTGTGTTAAAGATTTTTTCCAAGAGTATCAAAATATTGGCAAGACGTTTTTCAAATAATAATGGTGTGTATTAACATGTAGAAGTGGTTTAATACTGATTCAATAGATCCATAGAAAATTCATTTTATATTACATTGTTAGAATAAAAGCAAAGGCTTCCTAAATCTTTTTAAATAACTTCCCACCAAAAACATAAAAAAAATGAAAAATCCACCAAGAAATTTAAAATCATTTTTAATAAAGGGCAAGAATGGTAACAAAAAGGTTTCAAACCTCCAAATTGAAAGGTAGTGCTGGTGTTGCAAATGTAAAAAAGTGATGTTCTGGGAGGCTGGCTCAGGTGGGAAGGTTCAGAGTTTGTGTCCAGAGACTTTTCTGAGTATGCCAGACATATGTGTGCCCATGACCCAGGGCTGGCTGAAGCTGGGGGGGTATCATGACATCAAGACCCTGTTGGGGATGCAGTCACTGTCTCTCATTCATGGGAGAAATAGAATAAAACTTTTGATAAGTAATTACCCTCTCTCTTTTTTAAAAAATTCACTATAGAGCACTTGTGTTCACCAGAGAGACAGAGAAAAGAGAGAGAGAGAGAAGGTAAGAAAGCACCCCCAGGTGGGAGGGCTACACAGCAATCCCTTCTCTTCCGTTCTCATCTTGTGATCTGGGGTACACACACATAAGTGCCCGGCAGGATTTTCAAGCCACAGGGTCCAGGACTCAAGCTGTGTAGTCGGCCATATGAGATCCAGTCACCTTAAGAATTCCCTCCTTTTAAAAATTTTTTTGCTAGAGAACTTGTGCACTTACTAGAGAAACAAAGAGAGAGAGAGAAAGCAAAAAAGCATCCCCTATGGGAAATGTTCATGCCATAATACCTTCACCATGTCACCAGTTGACCCAGTAATTACCTACTTAATCCACATACTATTTATCTTTTATTAGAACAGTTCCAAAGAATGACAAAGCTGATATAGCAAACTATGTTCTGAGACTAACCTACTAAACTGAAAACTGTTTTTACTAGGAGAAATTAATCTTGCTTACATTAGGTAGTAAGTAAATGACAGTAATAATTTTAAAAATAAAATTACTAATACGAATATTTTATTAAGTAGACTTTTCTGTGGTAGTTCATCTCATTTTATTTTTCAAATGATTTTTCCTATCACTATGTCAGAATAACAAAAAAACTTTCTTTTATGCATAAGTTCCAAGATAGAAAAGTAGAAATTAATGCAGAGTGTGGCATCTTCTGCATATTCAAAGTGAAATGAAATAGCCAGAAGGGAAAGATGTTGCATAATTTGTTCCCTAAAAGATTTGAAAATTGTTAGCAATTTAAAAAACATGTCCTGGTAATTGCCCCAAATTCTCATTTTGTTTAGTGTGCTAGGCAGGGTCTTGGTTCTAAGTTCGTGATTTCTGCTTGTGGCTCTTGAATGTCTTCCTCCTAGAAGCAGTGTGACACTCAGAAGGGAGAATGCTGGTGACGTATGTGTCATCATTGCATCTCATAAATCTGTCGGCAGTGGCAGGTGTGCAGTAGCACCAGGAGATCAACACCTGTTTATTCCCCGTTTCCTTAGAGCTTTGAATGGCACAAATGTATGGGCCGGATGGTCCTACTGGACTGGTTACTGGTCTTCCTCATGCCACTTGTATACTGCAGGTAATTAAATTCACAGTGCATTTTGAATTTGTGAATGAATTTTCGAAAAGACATTTCAGGTGCTCAGGAACACTTAATAGTGAGGGTAGAATGGATTGCTTTCATGTCACTGCAATCAAAGACATGAAATTGTTTCTATTAATTTATTCATGAAAACTTAATATTCCCACAAATTGAAAAAAGCCTCACATTGCTCTGTTTTTTACAACTCAGGGTATTTTAGGAATGCTTACCAAATAATGAGATCACACTTTTGTTTTTTTTCCTCTAGAGACATTTTCAAGAGGAGGAAGAAATGCAGAAGGTATTATGGCATGAACATTTCCCATAGGGGATGCTTTTTTGCTTTTTCTCTCTCTTTCTCTAGTAAGTGCACAAGCTCTCTAGCAAAAAATTTTTTAAAAGGGGGGAATTCTTTCTTTTCTTTTTTTAGAGATTTTTGGTATAGGGCACATGTGCCCACCAGAGGAACTGAGAGACAGATCAACAGGAAATGAGAAATTCCCAAGGAGATGGCCACGCTGTACTCCCTTCTCCATTCTTGGCTCAGGATTTGGGGCACGCATGCACACACACCCCACGTGAATTTCAAAACTTCGGGGCCGGGACTCGAACCATGGTCGGCTATGTGGGAGTCCAGCAACGTAACTATTAAGCCAGCTGCTGGACCCAAGGGATACTTTCTTAAGAGATTTGTGTCTAAGTAATGCAAAGTAATTTCAAAGCCTTTTAGAATACAAACAACTTTATACGTCCATTAATAGGTTCTAGCATTCATTTTCTTCATACAAATAACCAAATTTTCTTTCTCATAAAAGTGAAAATACATTTTTCATTCCGGAATATACTTTTCGAGGGCTCTTTAGATGTGGAGTCTATATTCTTCCCTCTTAACACTCTGGCTAACTCTGATAATAGCTCTTCTGCACAAGAGGTATCAGTTTGTGTTCACTTTTAATTTCTCAGTGTTCAGCATATAGTAGGATTTCAATAATTATTTTTTGAATGAATAAGGAAATAATAAGTTAATGCAAAAATGCTCTTCTTTTGTCTCTCCAATATCTGTAAATTTTTCCTGAAAGAGAACACTAAATTGCAACATACATCTATCCTGGCTTATGAGTAAATAGTAAGATAAATTATTACAACACACCCAGCGACACATGTGTATGAAGGCTTTGGAGGTTCTTTTCTTTGGACTGAAAAAAAGAGAGAGAGAGAGATGAGATGAGATTTATGTATCACAAGCTTTCACAATTAAGCAATCCTTGGGGTCCACGTTATAGAAGTAGGTACATGAAATAGGTAACATCTCAGCCACTAATATCTGCATTGATAATGTTTATACAGTGAGATGCCATCTGCTGCATGAACATTTGCACATATTAATGGGCCCTGAGCTTGCAATGATATATTTCACATGCAGACGCGTGTCAGAAATTTGTAACAGATCAAATACGCGGGGTCATAATAGGCATTCCATTATCACGTTAACCATAATCGGAACATTTGGTTTTCTGATGCTTTTACTGTAAAATTATATATTTTTAGAGCCCTCTCAATCTGTACAGCTTGCCTGATCACTCCTAACGACATTACTTGTTTCCCTCTGATTATATTTTACAAATATTTATTCTCTAGCCTCTCATTTGCTACCAACAACGCTAACTAGTCAATGTAAATAGCTGAATTTATGAATTTATTGATTTGTAAATTTAATTACTTACGAATGACATCATTTTCATTCCCAAACGGTTGTAACTTCTAGTCAGGGATTTGTGTCCCATCTTTCCACACAATACAGAGAACTGGGATTCTTGGTGATAAGATGCCTTTTTTTAAAAAAAAAGAGGTGTTTGCCTTAAGGCATGTACACTCGCTGGAGAGAGAGAGAGAGAGAGAGAGGCAGGCAGACTGAGAGGAAAAGTAAGAAATTACCCCTTGGGGAAGGGGATGGCTGCATTGCAATCCCTTCTCCCCCATTCTCCTCCCAGGATCTTGGGCACCCACACATAAATACCCGGCATAAGTTTCAAGTTACTGGGTTGGGGACTCAAACCTCAGTTGGCCCTGTGGGAGTCCAGCGACATAACCACTATGCCATCTGCTGGCCTGGATAATGATACCTTTTGAAGTGTCAGTACTAAATATGTCTTGAATGTTTGCTTCTATAGAGATACTACTAAAATATAACATAAAAGATATAAAGCATAAAATATTTTCTGTCTTCCAGTTCATCAATGCTGTCTGTTCCCAATGCCACTCTGTGTACATTAGCTTACTTTTTTTCATGGTGCTAATTGCTATCTAAAATTATGTTTTTACTTGCCTATCACCTATCTCCCTCACTAGAATTTAAACTCTATGAAAACAGAGACTTCTCTGCCGTGTTTATGGCCATATTTCCCATGGCTAGAAATCTGCTTGTCCACAGGAGATGCTTCATAAATGTTAATTTTCCCTTATCCACTCCATTTAAAATTGATACCTTACTAGAATTAGAATCAGTGTTAGGGAATTTAGAGTTCATTTAATCTCACTGTCCATCCAGAACAAGAATCTATTGTATAAAAACATCCTCGCGAGAGACTCCTATGGCCTCTGCTTTTACTCTTATGACAGGAGTTTCATCGCACCTTGAGGCAACCTGAGCCATTGTTGGGAAGCTGTCGTTATTAAAAAGATCTTTCGTGTAAAGACACACAACCTGTCTTGCCGATTCAGTCACATGTCCTGGGTTTGCACTATGGAACTGTAAAAAATGCGTCGATTACTACATAAACAAGCAATTTCTACATAATTCTTCCAGTATGTTCAGACACACACACACACACACACACACACACACACACACACACACATTATTTTCCTCTTTCATTAAAACGTTACTGACATTGTTTCCTCATTCTGTTAGGTGTGCTGGACAGAAACAATCCCTGCTTTTGTGTCCACGAAGTCAAATGGGAGAGACAGATAATTAAACACATTATGTTCACAACACATGTTAAACACAATGTTTGAATAAGAAGTACAGGATCAAAAAGAGCCAAAGTAAAATCTGGTTCAGAAGAGGGGTCGCCCAGAATTGTGTTGACTCTGACACAGAGGTACGAGATACATCCTCCTTTGCCCTTTGCTCTCCCCCCAACACCCCACCTCGAGGTGTATGTCACTTAGAAACACTTCCAAAATCAGATTTCTGGATTTTCCTAGATGTGATAGCATGGTACTTTTGGCCTCAATAGGCCAAAAGAGGAGGCAAGAGGAGCGTCTACCAGAAGAAAGACGTCCCGTTGAATTTACTTATACATAAAATTGTGTATTACCATCAGCTGCTAGAATTTCATTTTGTTGTAATTTTTGTGTGATCTTTTAAAAGACTGGATTGGCCTTCCAAATTTGATTTCATATTTTTCCTTATAAAATAACATGTGATTTATAAAGAAACCTTGTGTGTTCCTATAACTGGTATATTTCTAATATGGAAATTTGATTTCTTATTACAAAGATATTCTTTATGTACAGTTAGATCATTCATAAATGAGTAGCTTCTTATACCAAATAATGCATGTCATTAGCTGTATCATACAAAGTCAATGATGGTAAGATTTTGGAGAGAGATGCTTAGATTCAATATACATGTGTAATTGGAGGACCAGCAGTTAGAGTAATAGCTATGTTGCTGGACTCCCATGTAGTCGACCCTGGTTTGAGACCCAGACCCGGTGGCTTAAAACTCACGCCGGGCACATGTACGTGCATGTTCAAGATCCCGAGAGGAGACTGGAGGAGAAGGGATTGTGACATGGCCATCCCTCCTGGGGGAAGATGTCTCGTTTTCTGTCTGTCTGTCTCTCTCTGTCTGTCTGGCGAACTCACATGCCCTATAGCAAAAACTTCTCAAAAAAAAAAAAATACACGTGTAACTAAATTTAATTGGCTTATGTGGTTAAAGTTAACTGCAGTTATAAGGATTTCCTTTTCAAACCTCTCCTACCTTTTTTTCCCAAGTTTGTTTCTTACCTTTGATCTTATTTTTTTTTCAAACATGCCTGCTACTTCTTGTCCCTCTTACTGAAATGTGTCATTCTCGTCACATTCTTTCAACACCCACTCACGCTCTTTTACAGCATTATTCTCTTTAGTTCTCTCAGCTTCTGATCTTAATTTGACCCTGGTTATGGAATCCAAGTGATCTTGGAATTGCATGGAAAGAAAGAATTTCTTCTTTAACTCTGAGTAACTTATTGCTTCAGTTATTCCACATATTGTAGATATATAGAGAAAATAGCCCTATTAACATAAAGGAGAGAAACATGGAGAGACAAAAAACAAGTAAAACAAGCCACACGTACAAGTCTTTGATAGCTGTGGCATATTGTATTTTCCAAATATGGGCACATCATCTCTCTTGATCCATGTATGCTCTTAGAACTTTGCCACCCTCGATCAAAAAGTGGAATATAATTCCCTTTCTCTTGATTCAGGGAAGGCTTGTGGCTCACTTCCAATCAATAAAATAAAGCAAAGTGACTTCTGGGATTGGTCATAAAGGTTAATCTACTTTTATTTGGTGTGCTTCTCTTTAGAAGCCTTCAGAGTCATTTAAGCAGCCTGACTACCCTAAGGCCACCATGTTGTGAAAAGGACAAAATAACCCATGAGCAGAGATCAAAGGAGATATCCCAAGAGAGGGAGAGTCCCATCTAGCTTCTAGCTGATTGTTGCTCAAGCCTCGCCCTTCTACTGTCCCAGGTCCAGACACCACCTTACTGCATTAACGGAGCTCCACAGCCAGAACCTCCCAGTTGAGCCCTTCCCAAACCCTGGTCCACAGAAACCATGAGGAATAAGAAAATGAATGCTGTTGATTTAAGTCACTAAATTTTGGTGTAGTATTTATGCAACAATAAATAAGCAGAACAATGACTTTCAGAAACTTAGTCCTGAAATGAAGGTAATAAAGAATATTCTATGCACAGCTTTGAAAACAGTATAGGATAAGATTCAAAATTATCGAGTCCTCTAGAAAGGTCCACCAGACACGGACATTTGTACTATGACAGTATCTATATTTATATTTTCCATTACTGAATTTTATAAAATAAGTATCACATTCATATCATCTTTTAAAAATCATCACTCATATTTTTACTAAAGCTAAAGGAAGATTTTATGTCTTGTAATGGTAGGTGGTCAAATAGAGGCTTTATAAACCATTTTATTGGGTTGTCGGAAAAGTCATGACGTCCTTTTTCTATGCAAAAACATGTCATGACATTTCTGACAACCTAATAAATGTACTACTCAAAAAATGTAGAAACTCCTCAGATAAGACAGCATTGCATCAATTAAGATGATTTTATCAGGTAGTGACAGAAATCCCCAAATCAAATAAGCTTAACCAAGGAAACATTATCTTTTTTTTTTTTTTTTTTTGGAGAGGTTTTTTTTCACTATAGGGTGCGTGCGCTCGCCAGACAGACAGAGAGAGACATAGAGACAGAAAGCGAGAAATCACCCCCCAGGGGGGAAACATTATCTTAAGAAATCCAGAAGTCAGGCATTTGGAAAGATGGCTGGCTTTTCTGTAAGTCTTTTGGGTCACCTCATCTGTGGGTTGGCGTCATCCTTATTCAGGTAGCAAGATGGCTGCAGCATCTCGGGGCATTATACCCAGACACAATAATGTCCATAAACAATTGCCCGATTCTTTCCTTTCATTCAAAATAAGTAATGATAGAACCAGCAGATGGTTACATTGCTGGACTCCCACGTAGTTGACCACAGTTCTGGTATCAGGCCAGGCAGCTTAAAACTCATACCAGACACGTGTGTGTGTGTGTGTGTGTGTGTGTGTGTGTGTGTGTGCCCAAAATCC
The DNA here is from genome assembly GCA_026018925.1 of Tupaia tana. Classification (NCBI taxonomy): domain Eukaryota; kingdom Metazoa; phylum Chordata; class Mammalia; order Scandentia; family Tupaiidae; genus Tupaia; species Tupaia tana. The sequence continues at coordinate 139,774,552 of JAKSZU010000007.1, read as the reverse complement.
CAAGAGGAGAATGGAAGAGACAGGATTGTCGGCAAAGAGAAGGGATTGTTGGTGTGTTGGTGGGACTGTCCCCGCTGTGGGGTGATTTCTCATTTTCTGTTTCTCTGACAAGCACATGCACCTTACAACAAAAATCTCTCTCAAAAGAGAATAAAAGAAACAAAGAAGTAATGAACTCTTATTCTGAATGGAAAACTCATTCACATTTAACATTGATTCATTCAACATTTATTTATTTAGCACCTCGTAAGTTCCAAGCAATATTCTCCATGTTCGAAATGCAGCTATGAACAAAACAGTAGGGCTTCCCCTATGTCTTATTGGACAAAAATTATTCTCATGGTGCCCCATAGCCAATCAGTGGAGAGATGAATTGGATACTGTGATTGATTGAAGTCCAATCCCAGATATTCCACAGAAAAAGATGGCCCTCCACTAAGCCATACAGGAAAAGCATAGTCACTTAAAAAAAATTGGGGTTTTTCTAGCAAGAATTCATTGGAGAAAATACATTCAAGTAGTCAGTCAACAGGGTCTAAAAATAGAAGTTAAAAGAATATATTGTCACTCCATTTGTAAAAACTATGTAATAAGTTAGAAGTATCTTTGTACATTATGCTGCATTAAATAACTAGGATTTTTGGAAAAGTATATATAAAAATATCAAAATTAAATATTTACATATTAAAAAAGTAGCAAAACCAAGTGCCAGTAATATATTGTCTGTAAATTGAGTAATAAAATTATTTGTGTATCTGTAGTTCTGTTTATTTTTCTACTTTTCCCTAACTTTAATGAGCTTGTTCTTTAAATAGTTCTTTAATAAAAAATAAGTTCTTGTCAACTGTGTCCAGATACATTATCTACTGCTTAATCGAAATCAAATAAAACAAATTTATGGAGCTTGAAGTTCCCCAGTCTCAGATCAGAGCAATGACATCTTTATTATTATTTTTTTTTCAGTACTTCAAGCTCAACCAAGAGAAAAGTAATTTCAAATGAAGAAGAATTCCCTTGCCAAGAATCTTTAGGTCAATGATCAGAAATATATGCTATTTTAGAGTTTAAATATTTATCAAAGATTAAACTGATTATAAATTCATTAAATATACATTCTTAAAACTAAATTTTTTTTTAAATAAATGTTCACATATCTTATGTTTGAATTGATAATGATTTACTAGAAAATCTGTTTCCTGGCATAAAGAGAATACTCTGACTTGGGGCTGGCAGGTGGTGTGGTGGTTGAGATGTTGGACTCTCACATGGCCGACCATCGTTCAAGTCCTGAACCTGGTGGCTTGCTTTCTCACTCTCCCTTTCTATCTGTCTGTCTCTCTGGTCAAAACTGAGAAATAATTACAATAAATAAAATTAAAAATAAATAAATCTTAAAAAGAAAGAGAGAGAGAATACTCTCAGCATCAACATACACTTGAAGCCTAGCAAATTCAAGCCTACAAATGGTATATAGTCAGTCTCTCCTTTCCATTACTGTTTGGCTTCAATTTTCACAGAGATTTTCATGTGAGAACTAAAGCATAACCACAAATGCCAGTGGGAGACACACATTTTGGGGAAGAAAAACTATGAAACTGCAAGGTTGTCCTCGACCACTCTAATCAAGATAACCCGCAAAATACACACTCAAGAACAAGTGTAAAAAGACTTAACAAAGGAGCATATCACACTTCTTTAGCTGCATTAACATACCTATACTCCTTAGCAGGACTCAGTGGAAGATCTGGAACAGTGGTTACAGGAGATGAAACATTCAGTGATTTGTTTCTCAAAAGTGACTACCTACAGCGCTTCAAAGAGCACAATCTCATGACAAATGTAAATTGATCATCGTGCCCCTGCATCCGAAGGAGGGGAACCATATTTGGCTGTACAGATGTGTTAGCTGTTGACCTCTCCAACTGTTTGCAGGAATACTGTGAGTACTGCTTTTTCCTATCAGTTTGACACCTGAACAGCTCAGAGCTGATAGGATTCTTCATCAATCACCTTGATCACAATGGCTGTATGGACAGGGGATTTAAGAGAGCTGATCTGTTCTGTCACTTTGGGCTATGTGAAGAACATTGTTCTTTTTTTCTTTCTTCCCTTTCTTTAGGCCATCTCATCCATCAACCCAACTACACAACAATTGAGACCTAAGACTAAAAACCACATATAATGACACTTGGTTAAATGATTGGGCACTGCTAACCCCACAAGGAATCAGACGATCCATTCAATTTGAACTGAAAAACCAGTCCCCAGATGTAAGATACTCATGTAAACAAACAAGCACCTGGCATCCTGCATCATGTAGCTACCGTCCAGTACAATAGACTTTAAATAGCCAATGCCACGGGAGAGACTTTGTAAATTAAATCAGAGGCTTTGAAACCTTGAATAAATACCATTTTGAAGGAATCAAAAACTACATTCTTAGATAAGAAATGAATGCAGAATATAAAGATTCTGGTCAGTTTCCAAATGTGGGCCCCATGCAGGAGTTCGTAATCTATAGGCTCAAAATAAAGTGTAAGGGGATGGACGTGTCAGCTCTATCAAAATGTAGGGACACTGTGTGAGATACACTAGTCACAGAGCCTCAGCAGTCCCAGGGGACAGCGGGGGAGTCTCTGAAGTCTCTGACACCTGGGAGGTCATATGTCCCTTTGAATTTAAAGGTGCCTTATTTTGTCTTTTACATGGCTGAATATGATTAAACTCCTGCTGTTGTGCTAAATTTCCAAGATTGTAAAAAGTCAGGGGAATTGAAAAGGTCATTGCAGTATTTTATTTCACTAGCAAATCTGTGGAATAATGTTATAGGAGGACATAGGAAATAACTTGAAAAAAGAACTTGGAAAATCTGAGTGGGAAAGCCTAGTTGGGAAAGAATTATTATTATTTTTTTAATGTGTGGGTACAAAACAGGACTCCCTACCCTGTGATAGCACATGATCAATGAAATCGGAAGGCCATTCTCCTTGCAAAAAGAGACGAGATTCTGGTGACTTCATGTAAAGATTTGCCGGGAGTTAGTTGCCATCTACAACTTTTCGTGAACCTCTGAAGTAGTTTATAACTTAGAAATGTTGATTCACATCTTGTCCCAGGAAGTAACTGAACAATATTAATCTTGCTATGTTGTTAGGATGGCACCACTGGTTTCTATACCTTGAAGTAAATTTTGAGATGTAAATAGAAAATTAAGAAATAGTGAACTCAGGGCCAGCAGGTGGTATAGCGGTTAAGGCATTGGACTCCCACATGGCCAACAGTGGTTCAAGTCCTGGCCCTGGTGATTTGCTTTCTCATTCCCCACTACTCTCCGGTTCCTCTTTCTGTGGAGTGCAGGTGCCCTGTAGGAAATTAATAAAAGTGATAATACTAAATAAAATTAAATAAATAATTAAAAATAGTCAACTCAACAAAGATAGGGCATGTATATGAATGACTGAGGCTGCATTCATTCAGGACAAAATGTGAAACACTTTGTGTGAGTTTATCGGATGAAAAACAATTCATATAGGCCTATCACAAATATATCAGTAATGTTAATACATTTTGACACATGTATGCGTTGAGCGTTGTGAAAAGTCCACTAACTCAAACTCTCACTCAATGTACTATTCTGTATAGACACAGTTCAAGCCACTAACTATAAAGGACTTCACTCAGTAAATTCAGGTCTACCCATAACATTGTTATGAAAATAGTTTGATGACATGCATATTATTTCCTGAGGGAAGGACGTGGGTACAAGTAATTTATATAGGAAGCCATTCATGGAAGCAGGGCTGAAGAAGCAAGGAGAGTGAGTCAGAGAAAGTGGGCAATCTCTATTATTACCCATCACTATGGGCAACTGGGGCTTCACCCCTCTGGGGACCCTCTAAGGAACCACTCAGAATTGTGCATCAGAATCATCCCTCCCAAAGATGAAAATCTGGAGCATTTATTTACAGACTCCTCTCCACCAAAAGTTGTGAATTTTCCCGAGGAGTGATAACTCTTCTACACTGCAAAACTGTGATTACACATACTTTAAGCAGACCTCGAAGAAAGCGCTAAGGAAAAACAAAACAAAACAAAACAAACAAACAAACAAAAAACCCAGTGGAGACAGCTTGTAGCAGAGACACGGTGCATGAAACGGTGCCTTCACCTCCATGAAGTCAGAGGTGAACTGAGGGTTGGGCAGCCACAGGTGTACTCTTGATTTTTCTAACCTATTTATGTGCTCATGTGCTCAGCTACTCCTCCTCAGGTTTTCATTTAAGAGAAAGCCCATCTGTCCAAATGCAGAGAGTAAGAGAGCCCTGAAATCACCGGGACCATTCAGGAGTTAAGCTAGAATTGCTAACTTATTGCTTATACTATCTAACTGACTTAAAATAGCAAGTAGCTGTAGGTTTTTATTCATTCGTTTTCTGAGGTATAATTGACTACAATAAATTGTGCATTATCAAAATGTCTACCTTGAAAGGGCCAGCAGATGGTGTAGCAGTTATGTGGCTGGACTCCCTCCCACACGGCTGACCATGGTTTGAGTTCTAGCTTCTATGTGTGTCTGTGCCCAATGTCCCAAGAGGAGAATAAAAAAAGAGACTGTGGTGTGACCAACTCCCTGGAGAGTCATTTCTCACTTTCCCTCTCTCTGTCTATGTATTTCTCTCTCTCCAGCAAGCACATGTGACGTAAGGCAAAAGCCTCTAAAAAAAGTCTAACTTGATGTGTTTTGACATACACACACACACACACACACATATATACACACATATACATACATAAACATGCACACCCTGAATCATCACTGCAATTAAGTTACAATAAGTTACTCTTCATTACTGTCATTCTTATAACAGCGACAATTATTATAGGGAGTCGGACTAGACAGATAAATTGGTGACTTAGAAATGGAAAAGATCTTGTGGACCTGGCCATCAAGCAGACCTGGTTTGAATACCACTTCTTTCTTCCAATTACTGGTTTGTGATCTTAGGCCGGCCACTTAGACAGGCCTCATTTCCATATCTGTAAAACATGGCTTTTAAAGCCTATCTCACAGAGCTGTGAGGGTTAGTTAGTGCTAGCTGCTAAGCACCTGGAGTTACTTCTAGCACATAGTGGATGTTCAGCAAATAATTCTATTTTTCTACCTCTCTGTTAGAGCAACGGTTGGAAATGTTTTCTATTGGGAAAAATTGCTTAATTGTTGGGGCCAGCAGATGGCGTGGTGATTAAAGTTCTGGACTCCCACATGGCTGACTGTGGTTTGAGTCCTAGACCTGGTGGCTCTCTCTGGTCAAAAAGAAGAAGAAGAAAAGGAGAAGGAGAAGGAAAAAGAGGAAAAGGAGAAGAAGAAGGAGGAGGAGAAGAGAAGAAGAAAAAGGAGAGAAGAGGAAGAAGAAATAAAATCAAGTAAATAATTCTTAGAAAAAAAAAAGCTAATTATGTAATGCTCAGAGCTCTTTAAGGAAAGAGAACTACTTTACAGATTTCCCATAGTAGAATATGTGATTCCATGTCAAGAAGAGATAATCTTCTCTTCTCCTTTAGCGTGCTCTCAGTCAGTACTTACACCACCAAGTGTTAAACTGCACTAACAATGCTATCCATCAGGGGGCCGAGGAAGTCGACGATCTTCCTAAAGTGGGGAGCCGAGCCTAAACTGACATTCTGCGGATGTGATCTAACTCATTGTAACTATCTTTGGCATTTTAAAAAAGGTATAATTTTTTTAGAATTATTTTATTTAACTTTATTTATTTATTCATTTATCTATTTAAATTTGACCAGAGAGGGCTAGAGTAAGAGAGAGACAGAGAGAGAGAGAGACAGAGAGAGAGAGAGAGAAGTTGAGAAAGCAAGCCACCAGGTCTGGGACTCGAACCATGGTCAGCCATAGGGGAGTCCAGCACCCTTAACCACCACGCCACCTGCAGGTATCAAAAAATAAACTTTTTATTTTTTCTTTATTTCTTTTATGAGCAAGAGGGACAGAGAGAGAAAGAGAGAGAGACAGGCATCCCCCCCAACACACTGTGTTCTCATGCCACAATCCATTCCCTGCTTCAACCAGCCCCAGATCCTGGGCATACACATGCTCAACAAACTCAGAAAGGTTCCTGGATGTGAACCTAGGACATTTCCATGTGGGTCAGCCTTGCTGGTCTATTCATCTTTGTAGCCCAACTATGTATGTAAATATTTTTAATTATATAAGTTAATCAACTAATTAATTCACTGTCGAACTTTTTTTTTTTTTTTTTTTGAGAGGTTTTTTAATGGAGTGGCCACACCGCAACTCAATCTTATAAACTAAAGTCACATGTGTATTATATACTTATTCAAGGAGACCTCATAAATATATGCTTTCAGTTTACCTCTGATGATTTTTCTACTCTTAGTTTTATCCCCCTATACAATCTTCAACACTGCCACCAGAATAATTTTTCTAAAACTCAAATCTAATAAATAACCCTGCTTAAAACCCTTCAAAACGATTGCACCTAGGAATAAAAGAGAAAACAAAAACTCCTTTGCCTGAAATAGCAGGGTGACATATCAGACACTGTTCTACGTCTCCTATCGATAATGTCTCTCAGCCCCAACCTGCTGGCATCTTAGCTGGAGTCCTAGGCAACTGTCCACCACCTCCTGTATTCGCAGGCCTCCTCATTTTATCCAGTCTGCTTTCTTTCTCCCCAAGTTGCTTCTTACTTTTTTTTTTTAAAAAAAGGATTATTTTATTTAACTTTATTTATTTATTTAATTTGGCCAGAGAAAGACAGCGAGAGAGAAAGAGAAAGTGAGAAAGCAAGCTACCAGGTCTGAGACTAGAACCATGGTTGGCCATGTGGAAGTCCCACGACCTTAACCACCACCTGCTGGCCTCCCCAAGTCACTTCTATATGCTGCCTTGTCCCTTGAGACACAGGACAGTCATTTCTGTTTCCCTAAGGCTTTCCCTGATTTCTTTTTTTTTTTTTTTTTTAATTTTTCTTTCTTTCTCTTTTTCTTCCTTTGTTTTCAAAAGAGAGAAACAAGAAATCTCAACAGTCTCACACCACAATCCTCTCCTTCACACACACACACACACACACACACACACACACACACATGCACACCGGGCTTTCAGCCAGCCAGCATCATGCCACAAATGCACACCCTTGGTGAAAACAGGTCAACGCAGGAACAGAACTCTATGGCTTTAAGCACTGCATATAATTGCACTATTACCGTGCCACCACAGTTGGGTATTTTGATGTAATTTCTAAATATTTTTAAAAACGTGCTTGTGTACAACAGTTTAGGAGTACAGACACTTCAGCATCATGAAGAATGATCTTTTCCCCAATTATGGCCTAAGACTGCTGTGTGTGCTGATTGATTGCTTAATGGTTTGAACTGCTCTATTACAAGGCAGTGATTGTGTTACTATCATATCATTTATTTCCATATGACAAACATTTTTTTTTTCTTTTTTCTTTTTTTTTTTTTGGAGAGTTTTTTTTTTTTTTTTGCTATAGGGCGCGTGCGCTCGCCAGAGAGACAGAGAGAGACAGAGAGATAGAAAGCGAGAAATCACCCCCCAGGGGGGATGGCCACGCCACAATCCCTTCTCCTCCATTCTCCTCTCGGGATCTTGGGTACGCACGCACACGCGCCCGGCATGAGTTTAAGCCACCGGGTCCGGGACTCGAACCGCGGTCGACTACGTGGGAGTCCAGCGACATAGCCATTACGCTAACTGCTGGTCCCCATATGACAAACATTTTTCACAAGGTCTATATTTTTAACCCTCAGCAAAAGTTCTTGAATAAATGGGAAAATGTAGCTCACATACCTTTGAGGTAAGGGCATTCGTAGGTGGAGAGGCATATTTGAACGTTTGACATCTCTCCTGGAACCCTGAAAAACAGAAGGAAATCGACCACAAACCAGGTTCTAGATGTGCGTACTCTTACATACTCTAAACCCCATATTTCATACTACTTCAACTTATGGCTCACAAAGTCAAAATACAGGTCTGAAAACTGGGTCAATATTTTCTTTCCATGGTAGGAGAACGGGCTGCTGGCACTGGCAGGATAGCATTCTAATTTGAGGCAGAGAGATGCACATTAACACTTAGAACTCTTAAAGACTCCTGAATTTCTGCATTATAGCATCAGAATATTCTGTTTATGGGCTTTGTATTTACAGTTTGAATACTAATTGGTGCCTTGCCTGTCTGTTAGAGTCTTTCCTCATTGGTTGCACAAGTGGTCCTTATTAAGTAGTATCTGGCCTATCACTACCCCCCCCACCCCCTTCCCCAAAAGATTCCATTTCTGTGTGGCTAGCAGATTCAACATTCATGGCTCAGGAGAGCTGAACCATGGAATAGGACCAAAGCATTTGCCCTAAAAGATGGAGTTGTCTATTTGAATGATCTGTCTCTAAACACAGCAGAAAATGGAAGGGAAAGACCCCTATGTTTTGAAGGCATTTTTAATAAATATTTCATGTTTTGAAAAAAAAATGATGTTTCATGGAGACTATAAGCTCAGGCGTATCCACTGCATCTTGTAAAAGAAATTTTCATTCTTACACAAAATGAAGCAAGTAGGTAGAAGAAAGTAGAAATATAACAGCAATCATTATAAATGTTTATAGACATTACTAAAGCCTTATCTAAAGTTCATCCTGTTTAAGGACATGTTTTATGTTGTACAATTCCTCTTAGAATATCAATCTAATAAGCACCAAATGAGGCTGAAGACAATGCTGTTATAAAAAAATGGAGAAAAATGATTAAAATATGATAATTATACTGACAGCTTATATGCTCAATCTAATCAACCAAGCTTCCAATTTGTCATAATGTACACTCACTCATACATTATTGCTTAATTATAGCAACACTTCTATTTGGAAGGGTTGTCAATCATGTGAATACCCATCATTTTTCTTTTTTTTTTTTTTCCTGTGAAGGGGCATATTTCAAATGAGAATTTGAAGCTACTGTGCTCTTGATTTAACCCTTTGAATACTTCGTATGCAAAAATGAAAGTTCTGATTAAATATTTTTCCCTGTATACAGATTTAGATAAGTTTATATGATTTAATTTTACTCTTTTGGGTCAGAATTGATAAACCATATTTAAAAATAAAATTAAGTATATTAACTCAATGTAAATTCCCTGGAAGAATTTGGTGATTCCATGGTCATTAAGAGATCTATGTGTTTGTACTAAAAGACAAAAGACGTAGCTTTTTAAAAATTGTTTCTTTAATTAAATGAATTGTTATTCTTTTTTATTTTGACCAGAGAAAGACAGAAACAGAAAGTGAGAAAGCAAACCACCAGATCCAGAACTCAAACCATGGTCAGTAATGCGAGAGTACAGTGCCTCAACCACTATGCCACCTGCCAATCCCAACATGTAGCTTATTTTAAAAGACAAGTTCCTTGGAATGTTTCTCTATTTGCCTGTGAAATCTTATTAATCAGAGTATAGAGGCCAGTAGGTGGCTTAGTGATTAAGGTGTTGGACTCCCACATGGTTTGAATCCTGGACCTGGCAGCTTGAAACTCACACTAGGTATGTATGCATGCGTGCTCAAAATTCCAAAAGGAGAATGGAGGAGAAGGGATTGTGGTGTGGCCATCCCTCTGAGTGCTGGGTTATTTTCCACTTTCTGTCTCTCTATCTCTCTCTGTCTCTCTGGCAACCATACATGCATCCTATAGTAAAAATCTCTAAAAAAAGAATCAAGCAGTGTAAAAGAAATGATAATGAGGGTAAAATTTAGACAGTTCTTAAAAAAGAACAAGAGAGCTTATAAGAATAGACTTTATCCATCACAAGCTGAAGGTTTTTCTTGCCTTTTATTTCATCCCCTGTAGTTTCATTATGTTTTACCAATTGGTAAAACATTTACCACATTACTAAAAAAAATATTTAAGTGCATCTACCAGGGTTGTCTACTGAGAATTTAGTAGGACCTGTAAACAAGTCTAGTCTAGAAAAATGGAAGAATAAGTCAAAACAACTATTCATACTATTAAAAAGATTCAAGTGTCATCTAGTCAATTATTGTGAAGCTGTTATTGACTTTGTATGATATATGACATATAATATACCCTATAGTATATATGTAGACTGTCTATAGTCTGTATTTAGGTATATATGACTACATAGCATATTCTCCATTTTTAAATCTAGATTATTTTATAAACATTTTGTCAAGATGGTTAAATGATTCACTGAGAATTGAGAAGAAAAATTTTTACTGAATGTGGGCAGTTTTGTTCCTTGGGTCTTTAGATAATTATTTCTAGGACTCTATTTAACCATTAGAGAAATGGGGGAAGAGAAGAGAGAGACTGACTTTATCTCCTTCGTTTCTCTAAACATTTTCCTTCGTAAGTGTAAAATAATGAAGCAGATGTTCAAATCTATATGTGCCATTATTCCTTAAAAGCTAGTTTTGTGATGATGAGATACTCTGACAAAAACAATTGCAAACTTGTAATATGAGCCCATATGTCAGGGGCAGCACATTTCGATCACATCCCTGAATTACTAACTTTTAAACAATTTATATCAAGTGTTGTATCCTTTATGGCCCTAGATATAACACAAACTGCACCCAAAGACTAAGGGCATTACTCACACACATCATTATTTTTAAGGAATTTATTTAAGAATTCATTACAAGTGTTAAGATACAAACATCTATGAGCACAGTTAAAATGAAATACTAGTTTATACCACCTGGAGCTATACTAGTGTTTGCAATCCTTGATTAAGTTCTCTAGTCTTATTTAGGCTTGCACCATTGATCAGGTTTCACATCCGGATAGTGTCATTTAAGGTGTCAAGCATTTTTATTTTTTGTCTTTCAGAACTAGAATTTCTTTCTTTCTTTCCTTTTTTTTTTAGGTTTTTGTCATAGGGCACATATGCTTGCCAGAGACAGACAGTAAGAGACAGTGAGAGGGAAAGTGAAAAATCAGGTTCTAGGGGGGATGACCATGCCACAATCCTTTCTCCTTCGGTCTCCTCCTGAGATTGTGGGCATGCACTCACAGGTGCCCAGCGTGAGTCTCAAGCTCCGGGTCTAGGACTCGAAACACAGACAGTCATGTGGGAGTCCATCACCTTAATCATCATGCCGCCTGCTGGTCCCCAGAACTATAATTTCTTAAACAACAACTATAGTTCATTATTCAAAACACGTGACTATCAGATAGTTATGGACATTGCTATTAAATTTTAACTAAAAAAATGATGGCTTTGTCAGTGTTAACTTGTATTGATGCTCTGTTGTATAAATAAGTGAATATGTATACCATACTCAAAACAGAATCCAGGAAAATCCAAACCCCTTTTTGCAATCAAAAATATTTTCATGGGACCAGCAGTTAGCGTAATGGCTATGTCGTTGGACTCCCACGTAGTCGACCACGGTTCAAGTCCCAGACCCAGTGGCTTAAACTCACCCCGGGCGCGTGTGCGTGTGTGCCCAAGATCCCGAGAGGAGAATGGAGGAGAAGGGATTGCGGCGTGGCCATCCCCCCTGGGGGGTCATTTCTCGCTTTCTGTCCCTCTGTCTCTCTCTGTCTGTCTGGCGAGCACACGTGCCCTATAGCAAAAATCTCTCCCAAAAAAAGAAAAAAAAATATTTTCATGGTTTGTTCCAGTGCCATGACATGCATCTAAAATAAGCCCAAATTGTAACATGTATGTAGATCTACAACTTATTTTAAAATGCATCAAGAAAAAAAAATTGTGCAAGTACAGTAAAATGTTAGGTGATATATACATGATTTTTTTCACTATATAATTCTTCAAATCATCTGTTTGTTTATCATTTTTGTAATAAAAATTTTAAAAAGTAAATTCAGTAGTATATCATTAATTTCTTTCTCTCATAAGTAACAAAAATCAAGGCTGTAAAAAGAGTGAAATCTTATGTTTGACTTATATTTATCATTGTTTGGGCTCCTTATACAAACTGTAATAGTTCAGTCCTAATGTAGTAAGTTTAGGTCATTCAAAATAGCAAACATAACATGGTACTAGGTTCCTACTGTAACCCATTTGCAATCATAAGATAGACTCTAATAATATCAGTGATATCAGAAAACATCTTCTGTAATACCATACTTCAAAATCTCCCCTCTAAAGCCTATGTATATTTATGTAGAAAATCTGAGTTTTTTCTTTTCCCCTTTTACTCATTTAGTAACTACAGTTTGACTGTAGTCTCAGTTTTCACCATTTGCTTTATTTTAGAATATTTCTTTAAATTTATTTATTGAGAGAGACAGAAGGAGAGAGAGACAAAGAGACACCCTCAATGGAGTCTTCATACCATGATACACGCCAGACCCAGTCAGCCTGGATCATGGACTCAGTATGAATGGACGTGTATGTAAGAGGAGACCTTGGGACTTGAACCCAGGGTCTTCCCTTATGAATACAGCATTGCAGAGAGTGTTGCATTACCAGCATACCACTAGTTGGCCCATTTCTTTATTTTAAATCAAGATCAGGGGATGGATGCATTCCTTATTTCTCATCTGTTTATTTTTTAATTTTTTTAAGAGGTTTTTGCTATAGGACATGTGCACTCACCGGGAAGACAGAGAGAGACAGAAAGCAAGAAATCATCCCCGCCCCGGAGGGATGGCCACACCACAATCCCTTCTCCTCCATTCTCCTTTCAGGACCTTGGGCACAGGCGCACATACGTCCGGTGTGAGTTTAAGCCATCAGGTACCGCGGTTGACTACATGGGAATCCAGCAACGTAGCCGTTATGCCATCTGTCGGTCCCTTCTCATCTGTTCTTTAATGTGTGGATTGGCTGCAGTAACAATCTCTTAAATTCCTGGCATTCCCCTTCCATGCTTATGACAGTTTTTAAAAACATGGCCACAAATTCTTTCATGAATCTTCTGTCTAGGGATGGGACCTAGTTTCTCTCTCCTTGAATTGGGGTGAACTTAGAACTTGCTTGTATCCTATGGAATGGGTGAATGTGAAACTGCATGATTTCTGATGTTGGGTCAGAAAGGCCGTTGGGTTTATCCTGGTTTTCTTAGGACACTGGGTCTATCTCGACAAGCCCATCCACAAACTGAGTTCCACTGAATGACCTTATTCAACGCAATGAGGACCAGAAGAATTGACCGGCGAAGATCTGCTCAAATTCCTGACCTATGAAATCTGTACACTATAATTAAATGGTTGTTCTTTTAAGCCACCAAATTCTGGCACAGCTCGTTACACAGCAATAGTTACCGAAACCCTCCAGAGCAGTTTTTACAAAGTTTCTGATCCCAAGTTACCTTTTATAGTAAATGTGATGGCTCACAAAATAACCAATGAAAACCGATACTCTCCAGCATTAGCATTAATGTATAAACAGAGGAGAAAAAATGATGTCTTTTCAATCATTCTGTACCTGACATGTTCCATGAGCTGATCTGTACTCTGCTCATAAGTAATTTTGCTCAACCACAAACTGAAATATCTAATAGTATCCCCAAGTAATAGCAAAGTATGGCACTGATATGTGATAACCAATAGTTTCATTTAATGAAGGATTTTTCCTGGTGGTTCATTTAGCTCCCTCCCTGAAGGTATTTGTTATTAATACTGGGGCTAGTTTTACGGAATTATTGTCTATGATGTAACAAATGGTTTTGCTGCAGAGGTAGGTGACTTGTAATCTGTCTTCTGATCCAATTTCTACTACAAATTTCAACAGTTTTATACCAGAGAGCATTATGTCAAAATTGTTCTTGAAAAGCTCAATTTGTTTACCAAAGAGACCATTGGGCTTTTTGTTGGGTGGAGGGGGAAAGGGAAGGAATAAGAAAACTGATGTTCCATGCTATTATCTAACACCATTAAATGTAGTCTCTATTGATCACTGTGCAATAAATTCTCATTTTATAAAATTCATCATTACAGGGGCCAGCAGGTGGCACTGTGGTTAAGGGCACTACACTCCCAAATGACCAACATGGTTTGACTCCTGGACCCGCCAGCTTGCTTTCTCACTTCCCCTCTCTCTCTTGCTCTCACTCTCACTCTCTTGCTCTGTCCCTCTCTGGTCAAGTAAAAATAAATAAACAAATAAAGTTAAATAAAATAATTCTTTAAAAAATAAATAAAATAGGGACCAGCAGTTAGTGTAATGGCTATGTCGCTGGACTCCCATGTAGTTGACCACAGTTCCAGTCCTGGACCCGGTGGCTTAAACTCACGCAGGGCACGTGTGTGTGCATGCCCAAGATCCTGAGAGGAGAATGGAAGAGAAGATATTGCAGTGTGACCACATGCCCGGGGGTGTGTGATTTCTTGCTTTCTGTCTCTTTCTCTCTTTCTGGCGAACGCATGCACCTTATAAGAAAACCCTCTCAAAAATAAATAAATAAATAAATAAATAAATAAATAAATAAATAAATAAAATTTATTTTTACACATTTTTGTCAGGAGAACTGGTTGGGTGATGTCATCATGATCATATATTCACTTGTCACAGAAAATAAATACTTATAGTCAATATTTATAGTCAACAGTCTGGTAACTATTTTTATATTAGTCTTAGTTTTAGTATTTAAGGACCATATTTTATTGATTTTTTAGCATCCAAAAATTTCTTTAAGTTATCTATTTATGGGACCAGCAGATGGCATAATGGTTACATAGCTGGACTCTCGCATAGTCGACCATAGTTCAAGTCCTGGATCTAGCAGCTTAAAACTCACGCCTGGCACATGCATGCCTGTGCCCAAATTCTCAAGAGGAGAATGGAGGAAAAAGGACTGTGGCATGGCCATCGCCCCTGGGGGGGGGGGGGTGATTTCTCGCTTTCTGTCTCTCTGATGAGTGCACAAGCCTGATAGCAAATATTTCTATAAAAAAAATGTTATTCATTTCATTTTGTAAACTGTAGATAAAATACATCATTATCATTACATTTGTCATAAGTTAAAATGTATTGAGAGAGTAATGTGTGCTAGGTTCTCTTTTTAACTTTTTATGTAGATTAGTACGTTTCCTCTCCATAAAAACTCTGAGATGGGTACACTTATTATTCATTATATTCAGTTGAAGAAATTGAGGCACAGTTGCCAGACCTGTTTCCTGATATTAAGATATTTGCCAGACCTATTTTCTGATACTAAGTATTAGAAAATGTTAGAACTGGGAGTCAGACCTGAGTTAGCTGGCTGCACCAACAATAACCACAAGGAATTTGATAGGGAAGGGGAGGCTCATTCTCAGGCCTTAACTGCAGACTCACCACCACTGCTGCTGCTTTTGCATCCACACCGTTGTGCCCCACTCTGCAGTCTCTCTCCTTCCCCTGGCTCTGAATAGCTGCTTTGCTAGGTTTAGTTCCCTCCCTCTCTGATTGCTTAGTTTCAACATCTGCCTGAGTGATCCAAGGTAAGGTTCCAGGTTCATCTCAACACACTGGCTTCAAGTCTGCATCCCCAGCCTTAACCTGGTTGCCGTCTGCTGATTTCATATGTTCGTGCAAAATCTGGATCCAGCATCCTTAGGAGAATTTGGAAATATTCCTAAAAATCTCAAGCAAATAATCTGAACGTATAAAAGGGGGAATGAATTTCAGAAGTTGAAATTGTTCAAAGGATTATCTTAGTTTTCATTTTTATTCCATACAAGACAGCTGACAACAATCTGTTTACTGTAGAAGAAAGCAGGAGAGATTCAGGAGAGTACCACACTATTAAACTCAAAGAAGGGAGGAAAGAAAGCCAGCTGAACTGTCAGTTAGGGAGCAGTTCTTGGCCATTCCACTCACTCCACTAAGCCCTATTCCAAGTGTATGCCACCAGAGAGCAGGAGGAAAAAGTCCTTTTAATATTCAAGAAGAGTATTATAAAGAATTTAGGTTAGCTCAATGGTGCAACCATCTGACACAGAGAATACTTCAATAGGACCTGCGATCCCTAAAAAACTTACATCAAACTCCAACCAACTGGATAAAGATGAAAACATGCAGTAAGCTATTTATGTAATAGTATTAGGAAATCCATTAATGATTCAGTAAATTCTTTGTGTTTTGGAGAGGTTTTTGCTATAGGGTGCATGCGCTCACCAGACAGACAGAGACAGAGAGATAGAAAGTGAGAAATCACCCCTCAGTGGGGATGGCCACGCCGCAATACCTTCTCCTCCATTCTCCTCTTGAGATCTTGGGCATGCACGCACATGTGCCTGGCGTGAGTTTAAGCCACCGGGTCCGGGACTCGAACCGCGGTCGACTACGTGGGAGTCCAGCGACATAGCCATTACGCTAACTGCCGGTCCCCTATTCAGTAAATTCTTTATGGACTTAATTAAAGGTACATCGAGTTACGATAGAAACATGGGTTTCATGAAGTACTATAGAGAATCTATCATCTCATCATGAGATCAAAAAATATAACTGCCTCCTTATCCTGAAGAAAAAAGTTGTATTTCTTAGGTGAAAAAAAAGAAAAGAATATGCACTAACTTTTTTAGTTTTAATTAGTAGCTACACAAATATACAAACATATGCACATAAGAGGCCTTCAGAAAGTTCAAAGAAAATGTGTATTTTGTATTTGTATCCATGCACCAACTATGCAAAGATATTAAATATTTTTGCACAAGAATATGGGACCAGCGGTTGGAGTAATGGCTATGTTGCTGGACTCCCATGTAGTCAACCGTGGTTCGAGTCCCGGATCCAGTGGCTTAAACTCACACCAGGCACATGTGCATGCGTGCCCAAGATCCCGAGAGGAGAATGGAGGAGAAGGGATTGCAGCATGGCCATTCCTCCTGGGGGGTGATTTCTCACTTTCTGTCTCTCTGTCTCTCTCTGTCTTTCTGGCGAGTGTAAACGCCTGATAGCAAAAACCTCTTAAAAAAAAAAAAAGAATAAAGTCATACTTTAATTCCAATTTCCATAAAGTCTATAAAGTCTTTTCTTGTGTGTATGTATGCACATACATGTGTAAAATTCAGAAAAAATGAAGATATATTGAACATTTTTGTTTTCTCTTTAACTGGTGGTTAAAGCACTAGAGACTCCCACATAGCTGACCACAGTTTGAGTCCTGGACTTGGTAGCTTGCTTTCTCACTTTTCCCCTCTCTCTGTCTCTGTTTTTCTCTGGTCAAATTAAAATTTAAGAATGAATAAATAAAATTAATTAAATAATTCTACAAAAATATTCAACACTCATTTATCAAAACCTACTATGAGAGGTCTTCAAATTGTTCATGAAAAAAACATCCATAAAAAAACTGCATGAATTTCAAAAATTAAAAGATAGCATTTAAGGACCAACAGGTGACATGGTGATTATGATGCTGAATCCCACATGGCCAACTCCACAGTTTAAGTCCTGGACCCGACAGCCTGAAAAACATGCCAGGCGTGTGTGCGTGCATGCCCAAAATCCCAAAAGGGAATAGAGGAAAATGGAAGAGAAGGGATTGCAGTGTGGCCATATCACCCTGCGGGAAGGAAACGGTGAGTTCTTGCTTTCCCTTTTCCCTGTCTCTCCGTGTCTCTCTTTGTTGCTCTCTCAAGCACATGTGCCCTATGGCACACACACACACACACATACACACACACACACACAATCTAAACAAATAAAATAACATTTGTGTATTTTTAAAATTTTTCCATGGAAGAGCGATGGAAATCCTCCCAGCAGGGTCCCCATATTGCAATCCACCCCTTCTCTCAGTGTACCCAGATTATGGAGATGCAGGCACGTGCATGCTCCAAGAGGTCCAGGGATGTGGACCCAGGAATGTTTCCACATGGGTCCACATGCATTACTGCTAGCCATCACCAGGCCCCAGATTTCAAAGTGTTTTGCCCCCAAATAGATGTGTACATTAATATCACTTTTCCACTAACTTTTCACATTCCCCTCGTATGTGTTATAAACAGTGCCTTTTCTATCTACTATCTTAACGTTGTTATTAAATGCTCATTTTCACTTTCCTTGTAAAAACTAAAGTCTAATTCCTCTGTAGCCTGAGAGAAACCACTTAACCTTTATTCTTCAATTTTATTTAAAATTGAGATGATAATATTTACTTCCCAAGACACCAGGCATACTAATTAATTAATGTTGGCAAAGATCTTGAAGACAAAAAAATGTGGAAACTCTAAACCTAATACTATCATGTTTTCATTCTTTACAGTGCCCTTGATATCTTTTTCTTTTTTAATTACATTTCATATCAGTAAGGTAACTTTTAATTTGGAACAATCTGACATTGGCTACAACTACCAGCTGTTATCAAGATCACTTGGCTAGGGATGATATTTATTCTAATGTGTGCATATATAAAACAAAATATGCTCATCAAATATAGGCAAGTTTAAGCAGAAATAATGAGATTCTGTATTATTGACTCCCATGAGATTTCTAATAGTTAAGACTACATAGAATGGAAGATGATGCTCTGTATTTTCTCTTATCAGTGGATATGAGACATTTCAAATAACATCAATGTTAAATAAACATATGGAAAGGAGAGCCACCTGTCCTTTCACCTCCTAATGGAGATCAGTTTCACTTGGCAAAGCCCCACGTCACTGACTATGTTTTAAGAATGCTTAGATTGGGACCAGCAGTTAGGGTAATGGCTATGTCATTGGACTCTCATGTAGTCAACCACAGTTCAAGTCCCGGACCCAGTGGCTTAAAACTCACACCGGGCACGGGTGCATGTGTGCCCAGGATCCCAAGAGGACAATGGAGGAGAAGGGATTGCGGCATGGCCATCTCCTCTGGGGAGTGATTTCTTGTTTTCTGTCTCTCTGTCTCTCTCTGTCTGGCTGGCAAGCATGCGCGCCCTATAGCAAAAACTTCTCTAAAAAAAACAGAATACTTAGATTAGTATTCTTATTCGTCTGGGGTTACTTTATAATAATTAAGCAACATTTTCATATATTTAATACCAAGTACAAAGCTCTTTAAAAAATATAATATATTATTGAACTAATTCTTACTGAACTTCTTTATAAATAATATTAAAGTTTTCAAATATGGAACAATTTATATGTTCTTCATCTAAATGATACTACTGTTTGATTCCTAATATCTGTAACAATAAAAGGAGCTCAGAAATCTGGAAATAAAGATGAATGAGTTTCAATGAAATAGAATAGGCATATCCATGAACTTTCAGAGGTCTTGACAGAGTCTCAGCATGCCACAATCCCCTTTCCCCACCCTCCAGCTTCTCAGGATGCTGGGTGCCAGTGCATATGCCCACTATGTTTTCAGACCAACCTGGAGATCCAGACCCAAAGTCAGCCATATATGACTTCCACTCCGCAGGCATTTGTATTACTGCTATGTGGCAAAGGCCAGGCACCAACATTACATTCTAAAAAAAGAAAAGAAAAACCTATCTTTCTTTCCATTTCCATGTCAATTTCAATCTCAGTGTTCCCTTATCTTTCTTCTAGTTTCCAACCCAGATATCTTCAAATTGTGAGGGGCTTTTGAAAAAGCGTTATCTTCCAACCTAAGGCAAGGTATCTACCCTAGTTTCTTACATAGTCTGAAATTTTAAAAATTAATTTAGAAAATAACATTTTATCAATAAATAATTTATTTCTTTTTCTTTTTTTTTGGAGAGGTTTTTGCTATAGGGCGTGTCGCTCGCCAGACAGACAGAGAGAGACAGAAAGCGAGAAATCACCCCCTAGAGGGGATGGCCACGCCGCAATCCCTTCTCCTCCATTCTCCTCTCGGGATCTTGGGCACGCACGCACACGCGCCCGGCGTGAGTTTAAGCCACTGGGTCCGGGACTCGAACCGTGGTCAACTACGTGGGAGTCCAGCGACATAGCCATTAAGCTAACTGCTGGTCCCAATAAATAATTTCTTAGATGATTGCCTTATCAGGCCAGAGTGATTTTATCAGCAGTGTTAATATAACACAACATGTTAATGTATAGCTCTATAAACCACCCAAGATACAATATAAAGCCACAGCAAACAAAAATCCGTGAGGAGTTTACAATCTCTGTTTAGGTTATTTTAAAAAGTAAATACTGTTAGAATTAAAATAAGTTGTTGTATTGGAGCATAAGATCAAAATTATGGCAAAAGAAGGATAAGTACATGACCTGGGACATTTGATTAACCCACCTTAAATAAAGGAAATAATCCATATTAGGAGTTGAAAATGAGACAACAGACATAAGATTTTTAAAAAAAGAAACAACGTTTCTCTACAAATGGCAGATGTTCCTGCAGTTATATAGTTCGGCATGGATTTAGGAAAAAACATAAATGTTGAACTATTTCATGTTTCAAAAAAATGGATTAAAAAGAAATGATACAAGTGTATTTCAGACTGAAACATTTTGACAGACCAACACTAAAATGCTTGAGACCTAGCAAGATTGAATGCTTAAAGTTCATGCACGATGTGCTTGCTAAGGAAGAGTTCCCACTTTCAGGGCAAAGTCTCCAGAACTGGAATAGAGAGACTGCCAATAGAAGTTCTGGGGTCCTTGGCGCTGAGAGAAACCATGTTTATGACTGAATGAAAGGTGGTAGTTTGTACCCAAGTGTTTGCTGTCCTATTTCTTCAGCTTTGTGTCACCTTGATTATGAATCAAGATAAAAAAAAAATGGTCCATCAAATGGCATGTTGGTTAAGGTGCTGGACTCCCACATGGCCCACTGTGGTTCAAGTCCCAGACTTGGCAGCTTACTTTCTCATTTTTCTTTTCTCTCTCTCTGTCTCTCTCTAGTCAAATAAAATAATGATAATGATAATGATAATAAATTAAATAAATAATTCTAAAAAAATACAACAAATAACTTTTGGCAATGACATTTAGCTAATTAAAATTTCAAAACTCAAGAGCAGACGAGCAATAGAACTGGGAGCAAGCATTAAATTCCTTTTAGTATAAAATGATTGAACTACTATGAGAGTTGTGGCTATAGGAATGACAGAAGATAAATAGTACAAACTATAAGAAAATAAACATAATGGAGAGAGACAGAGAGAGGGGACAGTGAGATGGCTGGAGGGTGACCCATGCCGCAACTGCTTCTCCTCCATTTTCCTCTTGAGATTTTGGGCATGCACACACACACATGCCTGGATGATTTTCAAACTACCAGGTCTGGGACTTGTACCACATTTGACCATATGGGAGTCCAGTGGCTTAACTATCACACCACCTGCTGGCCCCAAGACTTTTATTTTTAAATGCCATTTTTAATGTAATTTCATATTTATAAATACTATTTTGTTACTATATTTATGTATTTTTGCTTTCCAATGTATACTTGTATGAGGTCATCTAGAATGCTGATCATTTAGTATAAATGGTGATTCTGTCTGAATGATAAAGTTTCTAAAGGAATTATTAATTTCATCTTTTAACTGGATTCTTATAAGAGGAATTTTTATTTTTATGAACAATCAATTTTCTGCAAAAAATTGCGAATATTCGATGTTTTGCAACAAAAAAGCAAACAACCTTACATGCCTGGTTAGGAGAGGTAAGAATGTTGTCGCAGAGATAGAAGACAGGGAAGGCAGAAACCTTAGAACTAGCAAGAACATGCCAACTAAACACATAGATATGACTTGTATTTTAGGGTACATATAGCAGAAGAATGATAGTTATTTGGCACATGATTAGAGATATACGAAAGAAAAATATTCGTGTGTGTGTGTGTATAGTGCTTTCTCTGAGGGAGAAACAATCTTCTAAGGTGCTCGAGCTCACTCCTCCACAGGGAATCTCAGTGAACAATGGCGATAGGAGCACAGTCCATCCTGGTCCCAGAGTCTAACCCCACATAAAAAATAGGAGCGCAACTTCTGCCAGATAAGAGTATTTCAGGCTGTCTAGCATTTGAAGCCCAGAGGAAAGTCCTGGCCTATGAAGGGCTGAGAAGAATATGGGTTGATGGAAGATGTAGGCACTCACGTGTTCACTAGCTACTATGATTTGAATGTGTCCCCTTGCGAAATGCATGTGATGAAATTTGGTTGTGATAGGATTAAGAGGGTGAACATTTAATCTGATTATGCGATTAAGAGGCAGGGTCTTTGAGAGATGGTTATAATTAAGGTCATGAAGAGGTATAATTGAATCCTAGTAAGATTATAAGGAGAGGGAAGAGACATACACAGACATAGAGAGATGCTAGTTCTTGTTCTGTCTTTTTGGGCAATGCCTTGCACCACCTCAGAACTCTGTTGAGAGCTCTCATCAACCAGAGAGACCCTCACTGGGATATGGCCCCTTGACCTTGGACCTCTCAAATTGTGAGATAAGTAAATCTTTATTCCTATTAAATTACCCAGACTCAGGAGTTCGATCAATGGATAGGGGTGGAAACGATTCAAGAATATGAACATATCACATTGTGAATATTCACACAGTAAAAAGGAAATCCAAAATCTAAATTATATTTTTGTGTAAGTACAGCATTAGTTATGTTTATAAACATTGGACCAAAGATATGAAGAGATAGTAATACATGTCATAAGAGGTATACTAGGGGCCGGCAGGTGATGTGTTGATTAAGGATGCTGGACTCCCAATGGTCGACTGTGGTTGGAGTCCCAGACTTGATCGCTTTCTCACTTTCTCTCTCTCTTCTCTCTCTCTCTCTCTCTCTCTCTCTCACTCTGTCCCTCTCTGGTCAAATTAAAATAATTGCATACATGGATAAATAAAGTTAAATAAAATATTTCTTTTTAAAAAAGAAGTATAACTAGTAAGCAAAGATAAAATTTCCCACCTTGTTTGAAATACAAGTCAAATTTTGTCACGTTTTGTGGTAAAATCATCATCAGTATTATATGACCAATGTGACCATCTATTGTCACTGTTCATTACAATCTCCAAAGCCTTAGATCCTGTGTAACTGTGGCTGTTGGGACCATTTTCTGTGGTCCCTTGCTTTGCTGTGAAGCCTTTACATAAACCTCGGACATAAGAAAAAATGGAAAAAAGTATAAGTGAACAAAATCAGTTCCTTACAAAGTGATTGAATATGGAAGATTTGCTGTTAAGCGAAGTGAGCCAGACTTTTGAAAGAGAGGCATTGTATGTCTCCACTCAATATATACTGAATGTCTACACTCCATGGCAGAAACTGAAAGATTGCAAGGTATAAAGGCATAGAGAACAACTGCAGATACTAGAGAAAGTCTGGGAGGAGAGTGGGAACTGACGGAGGGTAAGATGGAGGGAACCAAGTGGAAAACGAAAGAAGCAAAACATTTTAGGGACACAAAAGTGGAAAATTATCTGTTGATGATAATGTATATGATAATATCTTTGACTGGACTAATAAACAGTATATTCATGATGGGAAAGTTCATTTGGTGTGCTACAATGATATACAGTGATTGAATGTAAAAAATGCTAAAACAAATCAAACAAAAGAATTGATGAGTTAAATCTTATAAATGAAAAAAATTCTGTAAAACTAGAAAAATTTAAAAACAGGATAATTTTTTTAGAGAGTTTTGCTATAGGGTCCATGCGCTCACCAGAAAGACAGAGAGAGACAGAGAATTAAGAAAGCAAGAAATCACCCCCCAGGGGGATGGACATGCTGCAATCCCTTCTCCTCCATTCTCCTCTCGGCACACGCGCACACATGCTCAGCGTGAGTTTAAGCCACCGGGTCTGGGACTCGAATTGCGGTCAACTACGTGGGAGTCCAGCAACATAGCCATTACGCCAACTGCTGGTCCCAAAAGAGGATAATTTTTATTTGATTTCAATATAAATAAAGGAGTGATAAGAAAATAAAGGAGACTATATCATCTAACTAAATAAAAATTTAAACTGTGCCAACAATAGCTGAAAATTTAAAAGGTAAAACACAACATGAATTTGCAGACGTTAGTAAAGTACAGTCCTTAAAAATATCAAAACTACTTTCAGATTAATAAGATAATGACTAACATGCAAAAACATAAATGAACAATTCTGAAAAACTTAAAAACTGCCAATCAACATAGGGTAAATCTTCACCAGTAATAAGATGAGTGCAAAGCTTTAAAAAGGAGCTGCGATTTTGCACTTCTATAATTAAAATAGTAAAATGTGATAATATTATTAAATATTATTGAATTTTCAATGAGATAGGGACCCTCATATATTGCCATTTTGAGCATAGTTTGATATGACTTATCAGGAAAACAAACGAACAATGTGAATTTCTGAAAGGGCATTCGGTAACATGACTTGAGGAATTCTACCCTAAAGAAATAAAAAATCAGAGATATAGAAGATTATTTATACATCAAAATTTTGGAAACAGTTAAATTTAACTGAGTAACATTGCTATATACCCACTAAAAATCAAATTTTAGACCTGAATGACTTGAGCAAATGCTTATTACTAAGAGTAAAATGGAAAAGGTCAGAACCCAAATCTGCACACACAAATCATGTATTGTATGTGTGTTTGTGTGCACAGAATAAGAGAGTTGGGGAATAAACATACCAAAATGCCATAAGTAATTATTTTCCTAGATTATAGGATTGTGCATAAAAACTATTTTTATCTTCATACTTATATCTATTGTCAAGGTTTTCATATTATGAGAATGCATTTAAATCTATCAAAAATTAAGATATTGGGGGCCAGCAGTTGGTGTGACCATTAAGGCACTGGATTCCCACACAATCGATTACAGTTCGAGTACTAAACCCAGTGGCTTGAAGTTCACACTGGGTGCATGTGCATGTGTGCCTAAAATCCTCAGAGAAGAATGGAGGAGAAGGGATTGCAATGTGGCCATCCCCATGAGGGGTGATTTCTCATTTTCTTTCTCTTGGTCTCTCTCCTGTGAGTACACATGCTCTATGGCAAAAAGAAAGTAACACTCTTCACTCAAAATTTATTAGAAAGAAATAATACTTAAATTGTGGGAAACATTATGTACAAGAACATTTGTCACAAAATTATTTATGATCTTAAAGACTGTAGATAACTATAATGCCCATTAAGAGAAGGGATGATTAGTAAAATGACTCTAAAATAGAATGTACTGCATTC
Organism: Tupaia tana; assembly: GCA_026018925.1. Taxonomy (NCBI): domain Eukaryota; kingdom Metazoa; phylum Chordata; class Mammalia; order Scandentia; family Tupaiidae; genus Tupaia; species Tupaia tana. The sequence continues at coordinate 139,749,452 of JAKSZU010000007.1, read as the reverse complement.
ATTTAAACCTGTGTATATAATAATTGTGTAAAAACAGGGAGTGTATTTAAATGGAAAAAAGTCATCAAATGGCTTGCCCTGGTTAAAACTGTTAAGTGTATACAAATATATGTGCACATAAAACATTAGAAGAAAATTTACAAACACCTATAGCTATGTTAGTTCCATGTTCCATAGTGAATGAACCTTTTATTTACTTACCATTCTTTTCAAACTTTTTGGTAATATGCCCATTTCTTCTTTTACGATAAAACCTATTTAAAAAACAAACCACAATGCTCGAACCTGGAAAGAATAACGAGCAAGTAATTAATTTTGATTCTATTTATTCTTCTTTCTTACTGTCTAATCATTTGTATGAACTCAGATCCTCAGTCTCATTTTAAGCATTAGTGGTTATCATTATTTGTCAGTAAAGCACTGTGGACTTTAATTTTGAGTTATGCAACTTACTTCACAAAGTTCATTTGTCCTCTTGGGTCAAGGATATTGATGTTCTGCTATCTATGGAGCTAGCTTGTTTTTGTACATTTCCTGAGAGTTAGAGACCACTTGCTTTCTTTTTTTTTTTTTTTTTTTTTTTTGAGAGGTTTTTGCAATAGGTTGCGTATGCTCGCCAGAAAGACAGAGAGAGACAGAGAGACAGAAAGTGAGAAATCACGCCCCCAGGGGGGATGGCCACGCCGCAATCCCTTCTCCTCCATTCTCCTCTCGTGATCTTGGGCACTCACGCACACGTGCCCAGTGTGAGTTTAAGCCACCAGGTCCGGGACTCGAACTGTGGTTGACTACATGGGAGTCCAGTGACATAGCCATTACTCAATCTGCTGGTTCCCCACTTTCTTTTTTTAAGAGAGAGAGATTTTTGCTATAGGACATGTGCACTCACTGGAAAGACAGAGAGAGACAGAGGGACAGAAAGCAAGAAATCACCTCCCAGTGGGGATGGCCATGTTGCAGTCCCTTCTCCATTCTCCTCTCGGGATTTTGGGCACACGCACACGCCTGGCGTGAGTTTTTAAGTTGCCAGGTCCAGAACTTCAAACATGATCAACTATGTGTGAAGTCCAGCAATGTTACCATTATGCCATCTGTTGGTCCCTAGAGACTGTTTTTAAGGATGGCACACATTTGGTTAAATAAGAGAAATTTGCTTTAAAAATCTCAGTATTTCATAACAACACCTCATATACACTATGTGATAAATACATGATAAGACACCGTCTCAACATTTTATGTGATAGTTTTATTCTGTAGAGCGGTTCCTATTTAAATTATTAAATAATCACAGTACAAGTATATGTATTTATTAACCATCTGTCCCCTGTAGAATTCAAGCTCTATAGAATCAACAATGATACAACCTTTCAAAAGGAAATTTTGTCTGATAAATGGTTTTATTTTTTTGCCGAAGATAGCAAAAGCTGTTTTGAAATTGCTCATTCCATTGGAATGGGAAGAGACAGAGATTAAGTAAAGAAAACAACACATACTATGGAATTTTTCTCAGTAAGATGAACAAAGCATCTATGGGAAGGGTAACTTTCTCTAGCTAGGTGTTTGGGTTATGCTCTTCCTTTGCCAATATAAAAATATATTCATTTCACTTCATCCACTGTGAAAAAAAAAGGGGAGATGGAGAGAATAAGTGCCTCCCCCAAAATAAAAAATAAAATCTAAGATTAAATACACACACAGACAGGCATACACACAAATCTCATTGAATGGAATATATATAAATAGTTGGAAACGTCATTTTAATTACTACCTGGTGAATACAGAAGTATTTGACTCAATACTAATGATCTTGATACTGGCACTGAACCGTAACTAATGTCAAAAATTTGCAAAAATTTGAAGAACATCATCCACAGTCTCAATGAGTCCTAACACCAAGGTCATTCTCTAATGATGAGGATTCTATCCACTGATATACTTTCTGCGTAAATTGAGAATATGGATGCTTTATATTTCTGAAGGGGGAGAAAAATCTACCAATTCCAAGTTTCTGATTCCAGGCAGGGCAATTATTAATATAATTCCAAGTGATACCATATTTCCCCCAAAAAAAATTTCTTGAGAGTGACTTGAGAAGCTGTATCTCTGTCTCTAAGAATTATCACACTTTTTTATCATCACACTCTTTCACACTTCTCCTGAGCTGGATAAAAATGATCCATCTCCAGTTTATCAGCAGATACGTTGTCATTTTGGAGTCAAGAGTAAAAGAAGCTTTTCCTTAAACTGCTAGCTCTCAAGGGACTGGCCTTTGCTAAAGGTTAGAAAATTTAGTCTCCATCACCTTTCCCTTAATCTGTTTGGAGATTTTTATCTAAGGAATCAGTCTACCTGCCATCCTTTTTTCCTCGGGTCAGTTTCCTATTTTCAATCTGGTGAAAATATGTGTCTTTCAAACCAATGTCAAGATACTCAGACAGGGTCATGGGAAAATGGAAAATGGAGTCAGTGATGTGGTAGAACTTCAGACACTTTTTCAGAAGACATGACTGTGAATGTTAGACTGGACTCATGAATTGAGTAAGCCTCTTCAGCTTCCACCTTCATTCCATCTGGGTTTTCAAGATCCACTATGAAGTGTTCAGATCTCTAACAGCAAGTGACAGCAGGTATAAAACCCATTTGTTAAATTACTACGATAAAGGAAACGTAAGTTCCATGTGCTGAGTCCTACCATAATGACAGATACACAGATTTCACTTGTTAATTTCTCACAACCCTGAAATTATATACACAGAATTAATTATCCTGATTAGATTGATGAGAAAACTGAAGCTCAGAGTGCTTGTTAAACTTACCCAAGTTCACTGAGCTTCTAAATGACAGAACTGGGATGAAAGCCTTTTTTTTTTTTTTTTATTTGTTGCCAGGATCTCTACTTTTTTTTTTACCACCTGCCTAAGAAGGAGTGATATTCCAGCACGTAAAGTTGTGTGTTCTCACTGGGAGGTCAGAGAATAAAGAAATCACTGAACCCCTGAATTAAAAGGCTCAAACAGGGTCATTATTGTGAAGAACCGAGGAAGTTGTATCTTGCAATGAATAGTTCTGTGCATTGTGGTTTCCTAATGGGAGGCACACAGGCAGGGCAGAGGTGACATACAGGGGAATGGAGGGGAGAGGAATAGAGATCACAGTTCAACAGAAACAGAACGTGAGTAATACAGTGGAGGAAGAGTAGCTGAGAATGCACTGTCAACAGATAAACACAGCAGCTCAGAACTGTTTCCAGCCCTGGTTTCAAGGCAGCTGGTTTCAGGCTGCAGGTAGTAATGGCCAAGTTTTCACCTTCACATTTACACCCAGCTCTTCCCCCAGAAGATCATTCTTTGAGCTGAAAAGAAATAGGAGTCAGGAGCTGTGCAGTGGTGCATGCCTGCTCAGCTTATTAAAACATGGGAAGAAGGCAATATTTCACCCCCAGAAATAAAAAAAGATAGACAAGTGAGAGCAGCTAATCCATCGGAAGAAATTAGCAGGCAGAGTATGTAGCTGTTTGAAATGATGAACGAGGCTGAAATAGCTACACAGGCTAACATCCAGTGGGATAATTACTCCAAGCTCTCAGGCTAAAATCTGTCTTGGAGGAACTGGGAGGCTTTGATGACTCAATTTCAATGGGCATGCTTATGAAATACATAGTAAAACCTATTAAAATTGAAATTGTTCTTGGTAGGTATCCTGTGACTAGGCTGCTGACCCTGTCAGGCAGCTTTTAATAAGGTACACACTATTTTTATTCTCAAAAGTGGCATGTACTTTAGCTGCCCACATACTCAGGTTTAACCCTATAATAACTTGTCCCATGATTTTGCCAGAGACGTGTGTTCAGAATACTTCTGTTTTTCGGTTATAAAATGGTAAATTTCCAAGCAATTGTGGACATTATTGGCTTTTGCTATAACAAAAGCTCCTTCCCTTATTATTCTCTCCATCAGTTTTCCAGCTTCAGAGACAAGGACTTGTTGGTAAGATTGATCATTCTTGATGTCCATGGAGACACATGTAAATGTTTCTGTTACACACTTACTGATCTAAACTCTGTTTTCCCATCAGTGGTTACTGTGCTATGTCATGACCATCATTAGACTATTCGTGTGGAATATATCTGACTCTACTCTAAAATAATCCCCACAGTTTTTAATAAACTAGAATTAAGTAGACCTGCACCTCTCCAGGCCTGGCATATTTAGGAAAATTCTCGAAGAATCTCAGCCCCTACCTTGGACCAATACATTTTTACAAAATTTTATTGTACACATGCGTGCACAATAAAAGTTTGAGAAGCACTGTCTTTGTGCAAAACTGATTTTAAATTTCAGGACCAGCAGTTGGTGTAATGGTTATGTCTCTGGACTCCCATGTAGTCGACTGTGGTTTGAGTCCCAGAGCCAGCAGCTTAAACTCATGCCGGGTGCGTGTGTATGTGTGCCCAAGATCCCGAGAGGAGAATGGAGGAGAATGGATTGTGGCAAGACTATCCCCACTGGGGGGTGATTTCTTGCTTTCTGTCTCTGTCTCTCTCTGTCTTTCTGGTGAGTGCACATGTCCTATAGCAAAAAACTTCTCTTCAAAAAACAAAAAAAAAACCAGATTTTAAATTTCTATCATTATTCATCTTCTAGGCAACTTTGTGCTCAGCCAAACCTTTCTCAAAACGTATGTGGCACAGCCGCAGTGGTGTGCACCAATATACTGCGCCCTGAAGACTGAGTTCACTTGGAATGCCTGGGTTTGGTTCTTGGTCCAACCTAAAGCCTGGGTGCAGTGAGAAATCACCCTTCCTCTCCCAGGGGATAGCCACACCACAATTCACTCTCCTTCATTCTCCTCTCAGGATTTTGGGTACATATGCACACGCACCTGGCATGAGTTTCAAGCTGCCCGGCCCGGGACTTGAACTGTAGTTGCCTATGTGGAGAGTGCAACGTCCCAACCATTATGAGACCTGATGGCCCCTAAATCAGAGATTTTTAATTTAATTAATTAATTTATTTAGATTTTTCCATAGGATGTGTGCGCTCACTGGAGAGAGAGAGAGAGAGAGACAGAGAGAGACAGACAGAGGAAAAGTGAGAAATCACTTCCCCTGAGGGGTGAGGGGGGTGGTGATGCCAAAATCTCTTCTCCTTTATTCTCCTCTTGGGATTTAGACATCATGGCATGTGCACTCAAGTGTGTTTTTCAAGCTGCCAGGTTCAGTATTCAAACTGCTGAATTGGCCATGTGGAATTCAGTGACAATTCAGCACACCACACTACCTGCTGGCTGAAAATCAGAGACTTCTTAACTCTACTTGAAAGTAAAGACAAAATTGTTAGATTCAGAACCCTGAATTGTTGAATATAAAGGAAGTTTGCTGTTGCTACTAAAAGCATGTGGCACTTTGGAGTGGTGAGAGATGGACTTGCATCAGGTCACATTCAATAGGAGGAAGTTGTTCTATTTCTATTAAAAAGAGTTATATGGAAGCCCTCCCCTAAAATGCTGGTAGGCCAGGACATGGCTGTTCTAAGGTTTGCACTGGCTCTTAGGGGAGGCTGAGGAAAGTTAGGAGCAGTCCACAGAAGAATGCACGTGTGTTTGCACATAACTTCATGGCTTCACAGAGCTCCTCTACAAGTCCTAGGTTAAGAAGCCCTAGATGGGGACCAGCAGTTAGCATAATGGCTACGTCGCTGGACTCCCATGTAGTCAACTGCGGTTTGAGTCCTGCACCTGGTGGCTTAAACTCATTCTGGGCGTATGTGCGTGCGCACCCAAGATCCCGAGAGGAAAATGGAGGAGAAGAGATTGTAGAGTGGCCATCCTCCCTGGGGGGTGATTTCTTGCTTTCTGTTTCTCTGTCTCTCTCGGTCTTTCTGGAGAGCACACGCACCCTATAGCAAAACCTCTCAAAAAAAAAAAAAAAGTCCTAGATGACAGAATTACAGAAAGAATTATTCTTCTGATCGAGTTTCTAGTCCTGGCATTATAAGACAATGCACCAAGAATTCTGTAGAAGTTGTCCTCTCATGTTCAGTGCCATTAAAAACCCAAGGAATAAATTATTGAAGGAGAATTCACAGTCTCAGTTGAAACTGATTTAAACAAAGGGAGCAAAGGGAACAAGAATTCCTTATGCCTTTAGTAAAAATCTTGATACAAGAAAGCAGATGTCTCAACATAGGTTACAGAGGAGGAAAATCAATAGAAGATAAAGAATCAGGATGAAGGGGAAAAATAAATAAAGATTTATGTAAGCTCAGGCCAAGCCCATTTTCTCTCACCCACGTCTAGGTTAGGGTCATGACAGTAAGATAATATGAAAGTAATAGGGTTATGACTGGGTCTGGGTCTGCCATAGGCGAAGTTTGTAGTTTTACAGGGTGAGAGAGGAGGAGATTCTCATCTAGAGCACAATCCAGTCATTCTTTTTTCATTATTATTTATTTTATTCATGATTGAGAGTGTATGTGTGTGCATGAGACAAAGCGAACAAAGGGAACAAGAATTCCTTACGCCTTTAGTAAAAATCTTGATACAAGAAAGCAGATGTCTCAACATAGGCTGAGGAGAGTTAGGAGCAGTCCACGGAAGAATGCCCGTGTGTTTGCACATAACTTCATGGCTTCATGGAGCTCCTTGACAGGGTCTTGTCATGTTAAAATCTCCTTCCTCCAGCTCTCCATCTCATCGGCATCCTGGGTGCAGATGCCTGGGGTGTGGGCCAGGTGAACTGAGCCAAGGATCCAAGCCTCTGGTCAGCTATGTGGCTTCCAGTAGTGCAGATCAGTACACAATGCCCTGTGTTACCTGAGGCTGGGTCACTATCCACTCATTCTTTTTTTTTTTTAAGAGTTATTTCATTTTACTTATAGTTATCATGTTTTAAAATTTGCTACAGGGCACGTGCACTCACCAGATGAGAGAGAGAGAAAGTGAGAAAGCAAGCCACAAAGTCTGGGATTTGAACCACGGTTAACTGTGTGGGAGTCCAGTGCCTTAACCACCACACCATCTGCTGCTCCCCCCATTCATTCTTAATACTTGTTTGTATGAATCCCACAATACTAGTGGCCCTTCAAGTATGGATATACAAGAAAGTCTTCAAAAGCTTCTTGAAAAATTTGTGTTATAAAAAAAATTAGGCGTGGATTTCAAAATATTTTTGCACCAAAATCAATTTGTGGTCTAATTCCATTTCCCATGAACTTTTGAAGTCCCCTTGTGTATCTGAGCCCATCGTATTTTTGAACTTCCATCACGCTGCAAACCCTACACCAGCACTCATCATCCTTACCTCAACTACCTCCAAAGTCACTCCTTCTCATTTTACTGGTTCATCCATCATTATTTCTAATGGCCAGGGACCTTCACTAAAACTCCTTTTTTTTGGGTGCACATTCCTACAGTCACACTATGGAGTTTTGGGGGGTTTCCTTTCCACTATGTTCACAACAGTGCAAATCTTAAATTCCTACCATAACTACTCAGCACTGCAGCCTCACTGTATCCCAGAGAGACGGCCAATGCCTTCAATTCTTCTTGGTCTCTTTTCCTTGTGACTCCAATCTGTACGCTGTGATTGATCATGGGAACTACTAAGCACTCGTGCTCTCATTAGCCTCTCAATTTACTGCTGCAGTGTGTCTCTTGCACTCATCTACGCAAACCCCAGCCCTGGATCCAGGTACCTGCCTGATGTCAGAGAAAAAATCAAACAATCATGTAATTTTTGCAATTTATTTTTTTCAGATTTTTGCTGAGTCTTCAATGTAACTTTCTTTCCTTTACCCTTGGTCAATCTACTCTCGTCCTTAACATATTTCTAAACTTTTGCCACTACCCTTCACGTCTATTTTCAACTCCTGTGCCTACCAATTTGAGGAGATAATTATGCCTCCTATTTCATACATACAATTAAGACAAATATTCTCATTGACTCCTGTCTTCCTATTTTTCAGTTTTAGAGAAAACATGGCCTCTTTAGTCTTTACCTGTATACTTGCCTCATTTTCCTCCTGCCAACTTCCTGATGTTGTTCTTTTAATTATCTCCTTTCTTGTTCCTCCTACATCTTCAGTGCCTCTTCTCTTCCTCTTTCCTCTAGCCCATTGTCCTCAAAGTTGTAAACACAGCAAGTTTCTCCTAGTCAAAACAAAGCAAAGCAAAAAAAATGAACTTGACCACCTTCTAGCTCTGTATCTTCAATCCAATTCTATGTTGAATCAAAAATGCTCTAGAGTGTAGTTCTCATTTATTTTTCTCGATGCATATCTGACTTTTCTCATTTGATTGCACTTGCTAAAATGTCAGTTACCTCCTTATTAACAGATCCAAACTGGCATCTTACTTCTGTACAGTATTTGCCACTTACTTCTGTTAGTATCTAAATTCTCCATCTTGCTGGCTGTCCTCCAATTTCTGGCCGTTTCCTCCTTCCCACTCAAGAGTTTCTTTTCTTTCTACCTTTATAGGTTGATGTTCCTATGTTTATGACAATGTTTAACTTGTTATATATTTTTTCTGAGTAATCAGATTTTCCCACTTCTTGTGGTTCCTGCAACTATTTGTTTGCAGATGACTAACAAATTCTTTAGACCAACCTTTTCTCAAGTTTAGGTTCATTTACTCAAATCTATTGCTGAACATGTCAACCTACATATTAGTCAATCACCTAAAAATCCTTATGTTCAATATGGACCTATTTTTGCCCCAAACTCCTCCTTCTTCTGTGTTCCCAGTCTTCTCTCATAGTATCATCATCCACAAAGACTCCAAAGAAAGAAGTCATTCTTGATTCCTTCTCACACAATGATTATGACCCATTTATATAAAAATCCTAAATATCAGGACCGGCAAATGGTGCAATAGCTATGTTGTTGGACTCCTATGTAGTCAACTGTCGTTCAAGTCGCAAACCTGGTGGTTTAAGCTCACGCCGGCACGTGTACGTACATGCCAAAGATCCCGAGAGGAGAATGGAGAAGGGATTGTGGTGTGACCATCCCGCCTGGGAGGTGATTTCTCGCTTTATGTCTCTCTGTCTCTCTCTGTCTTTCTGGCAAGCGCAAGCACACAATAGCAAAAACCTCTCTGAAAAAAAAAATTAAGTAAATAAAAATAAACATCCTAAATATCTGGGCCCTTATTCTTACTGGCTCTTCCTAGGTTTAGGTCATTATTTTCTCATGAGGATTGTTACACACAAAAAAATTCCTGCTTCTAGTCTTGACCTTTCAAATTTGACTTCCATGCATTTTGCCAAGTCCAATATTCATTGATTAATTTATTTCACAAATATTTATTGACCACAGATATTTATTTTCAGTGGGGGAGGGAAGCTTTTCGTAAGTAGGTGAGGATAGTAATAACACAGACTTCAGAACTAGCTGACAGGGTTGACCACCTGTTTGTTAGCAGTCCAGACAATAACGAGTTTTCAGTCTTTATGTGGTTGGAAAAAAAGTTAAAAGAAGGATATTGTATGACGTATGAAATTTCCATAAAATTCAAATTTGATGTCTTGAAATAAAGTTTATTGGAATGCACCCATGCCTATTCATTATGTATTTTCTTTTTTTTTTTCTTAAATGTATTTCTTCTGATAGAGAAAAAGGAAGACACACCCAACAGGGTCTTGATAGTGTGACCCACTCCCCAGTCTTTGCTGGCCCAGATTATGGACACATGTAACCTTTCATGCTCAGGGAGGTCCTGAGATGAGAACCCAGGATCTTTCCCATGTAGGTCCAGCCCATTATTGCTGTGCCACCACTAGGCCCTGTTTGTGCATTTTCTATGGCTGTTTCCACGCTAGAACAGCAGGACTGGGTCACCGTGACAGAAGCTATCTGACTAGACCATGTGAAAATTCAGACATCTGAAAATATTTATTAATTGTTTCTCTACAGAACAAGATTACCAATGCCACTTTATGGTAGTTTAAAAATTTAACTGTACAATACCCAAAATAATAATAATAAAATAATAATAAATTAAAGTGGTTTAGAAGTTTTTGTACATTATAGTGTGCATGTGCTCCCTGGAGAGAGAGAGACAGAGAGAGAGAGAGAGAGAGAGAGAGAGGGAAAGTGAGAAATCACCCCCTGGGGCGATGGCTCTGCCACAGTCCCTTCTCCTCCATTGTCTTGGGATTTTGGGTGTGCTCACACACATGCCCAGCATAAGGTTTTTATGTTTTTTTTTTTTTTTTTTTTTTTTTTAACTTTATTTATTCATTTATTTTAATTTGACCAGAGAGGAACAGAGTGAGAAAGAGAGCGAGAAAACAAGCCACCAGGTTTGGGACTCAGGCTGTGGTTGGCCATGTGGAAGTTCAGCGCCCCCTAACCATCACGCCATCTGCCTGCCCCACGCCCAGCATGAATTTCAATCACCTAATCCAGGACTCAAATTGCAGTTGGCTATGTGGGAGTCCAGGCACCTTAAACACTGTGCCACTTACTGGTCCTTTTCTTTTTTTATTATCAGGGTACACGTACTCGTGTGGGAGTGGGCTCAGTAGGATGAGGAAGGTAAAAAACACCCCCAATAGGGGCATGGTCACACTACAATCCCTTCTCTACCATCCTGTTAGGATTTGGGGTACACATGCACCCATTGTACTTTTCAAGCCACTGGGGCCAGGATTTGAACTGTGGTCAGTAATATGGAATCTAGTTCTTTTAATAGTGGGCTGGCCCACTATTTTTCTTGACACTGGACATACAAAGATAATAAGTATAGGCTAGTGATTTAGAAAAATAATTTCCATCATATTAATCAGAGCTGTGAAAAAGTTTATAAAGAATTATGTATTATAAAAGACAGAAGAGAGGCCCTTAGCCAAGCAGAAATGTTTAAGAAAGTGTTCTGGTGGAAGGGGCTACTTAGCTAGAACTGAAAACAGCCTGCTCTTACCCAGCCCAATTCCCCTGAGAAAAGTAATTCATCCATTATATTTGTTTATTCTTGTGTTCCAACTGATAAGAATTATTCATATATTTTTAAAGTGACAAATAATATCTTTAATTCCTCATAAATATGGGAACCAGACAAATCGGAAAGCTTTCATTACCACACAACTTCCTGAATGCCAGTATTTTCGCCCGTTTAATGACTGTTGCCATTTGAGACTACAATCATAATGGACATGGAAAATAACATAAATATGATGGATAGTACATAATACAAATATTTTATACCTGTTAGCTGTGTATGTATGTCAGATAATTGTACATTTACTACTCTTGAATCTCAATTAATTCATTCAGGATGATTGGATATTAGTGAAAATAAAAAAAAATGCAAAGACCATCATAATGTTTCTGGAAAGGGTATTTCATTACCTGTAGAATGTAGGAGACATTTCTCTCATTAGTGTCGTCTACTAAATTAGGGTTTTATACTGTTGTAGTACAGTATTTGCAGCCTAGTCAACGCTCATAAAATAGACAGTAGCCAACAAAGGAGAAAAAAGATTTATTGGCAAACAGCCAAGTCCTTAAGTATTTATTTTTACAGCTATGTTAGAAAGTACCTAGACACATCTTTCATATTTCCTTCAGAACAAAGAAGGGAATAGATTCTTTTTAAATTCAGACTTTTAAAGAAAGAACAAATTTAAATTTAGAAACCAGCAATCTTTTTATTTTTTCATTTTGAGAGAGAGATTTTTCGCTACAGGGCATGTGTGCTTGCTGGAGATTCAGGGAGAGACAGAGAAACAGAAAGCAAGAAATCACCCTCCCACCCTCAGGGTGAATGGCCACTCCACAATCTTTTCTCCTCCATTCTCCTCTGGAGTCTTCAGCACATGCACATACACACACATGTGCCCAGCATGTGGGTTTTAAGTCTCCAGGTCTGGGACTCAAACCACGGTCCACTACATGGGAGTCTAGAGACATAACCACTATGCCATCTGTTGGTCTCTGACCTGCAACCTTTTTATACTGACTACTAAAATTCTATTTGCACTAGTCCAAGAACCAGTTAAAGGTACATATGTAAAAAGGATTTTCAAAACATATTACTATTTGGTTTCTCTGGTTGTATTTATCAATTCCACCATCTAGATAAGGGAGGAATTTGAGATTGGCTTGAATGCATATTAGCTAACAAGATCAGAACTGGAGTTAGTTATAATAAATCAATCAAGGTTTTGCTTGATTATCCACCTAACTCAGTGGCCAGTAACCACACACAGACTGGGTTGTTCAGGCCCTATTGTTCAACACTGAAGCTGTGCCTATGTGATACTGATAGGCTGGACCCATGGCCAGTGATTTCTCTACAGATCAATAGAACTCTAGGGCAGAATAGATGTAAACTGTGAAAGCCTAACAAATCATTTTAACTCAGCAAACACTTCATTATGATTTCTTTATAGTATTATAGTTTCAGAAAACTTGTCTAAAGTCAAAATATGTAATGAATCTTTGAGTTACATAATTTACATAGTTCTTTGTAATAGAACTTTCTATATTTTTATAAGACTTATTTACTTAATTCTTATTACAAATAATACTCTTGTTTGAAATGTAATGCAGAGTATAATGATGTCTAAAAATATTATACTCTCGGGACCAGCAGTTGGCGTAATGGCTATGTCACTGGACTCCTATGTGGTTGACTGTGGTTCAAGTCCCGGACCTGGTGGCTTAAACTCACGCTGGGCACATGTGCATGCAAGCCTAAGATCCAGAGAGAAGAATGGAGGAGATGGGATTGCGGCGTGGCCATCCCCCTGGAGGTGATTTCTCGCTTTCTGTCTCTCTTGTGTCTCTCTGTCTTTCTGGTGAGCTCACGTGTCCTATAGCAAAAACCTCTCCAAAAAAAAAAAAAAAAAAAAAAAAAAGATTATACTCTCTTTCAAAAACATTTAAAAACCCCTTCATGCCTTAGAAATAGTATTAGGTAACATATGCTCAGCTACTCATGAAGCTGGAGCAGAAGAATCATGTCAGAGCTGGCAGGTGGTGTGGTGGTTTAGGTGCTAAACTTTCACATGCCTGACTGTGATTTGAGCCCTGGACCTGGTAGCTTGTTTTCTCACTTTCCCTTTCTTTGTCTCTCTGTCTCTTTTCGGTAAAATTAAAAAATAATACATATATATATATTTTTTTTTTGAGAGGTTTTCGATATAGGGCGCGTGCACTCGCCAGACAGACAGAGAAAGACATAGAGACAGAAAGCGAGAAATCACCCCCCGGGGGGATGGTCACACCGCAATCCCTTCTCCTCCATTCTCCTCTCGGGATCTTGGGCATGCACGCACACGTGCCCGGCGTGAGTTTTAAGCCACCGGGTCCAGGACACGAACCACGGTCGACTACGTGGGAGTCCAGTGACATAGCCATTACGCTAACTGCTGGTTCCCTAAAAAATAATATTAACAAACAAATTTAAATAAATAATTATTTTAAAAAATTAAATAAATTATTCTAAAAAGAAAGAATTATGTCAGTGAGATCCTGTATGAAAAAGAAAAAAAGAACAACAAAACCTTTTCACATCATATTCACTTCATAATAGAATGTGATGTGTTACTATTCTTTGATGTTACGATTTCTAAGGCTTAAAAATTATCTTTATCATGAACTAAAAAATAATACTAGTGAACTAATAAAAATTTACCTTTCTAAATAAAATTCAGTTACAACTGATTTAATTTCTAAGCTTCCTTGTATATTTTAATAGCAAAATGACTTTCTGATAGCACTGATATCAGAAATTCTTTCTGATACCTCTTTCAGCTTTGTCTATCTATTCTTTTAGCCTGCCTTTTATTGCTTCTTAACACCTTTGGTATTCAAAATCTTTCCTGCGCTCATGTTCACATAATAAACATTTACCTAGTCCTTTAAAACCTTCTAGCAAAAAACAAAGCAGCCCTTCTTCTTATGTGTGCATAGAGAAAAAGACTGCACAGCTCATTCATATGTGTATAAAACCTCAAATCTTAAATTTTTAGGAGATTTCTTTACAGATAGCATTTATGGTCAAAGCCTATAAGAACAAACATTACTTGTACTTTCTTCATGTCCATCATAATATGGTTTAATAAAATTTCCAAATATGAAACAGTTTCTTAAAAGAACCGTGTTGGGACCAGCAGTTAGCGTAATGGCTATGTCGCTGGACTCCCACGTAGTCGACCGCGGTTCGAGTCCCGGACCCGGCGGCTTAAACTCACGCCGGGCGCGAGTGCGTGCGTGCCCAAGATCCCGAGAGGAGAATGGAGGAGAAGGGATTGCGGCGTGGCCATCCCCCCTGGGTGATTTCCTGCTTTCTATCTCTCTGTCTCTCTCTGTCTGTCTGGCGAGCGCACGCACCCTATAGCAAAAACCTCTCCAAAAAAAGAAAAAAAAAAAAAAAAAGAACCGTGTTGAAAAATTCAGTTAATGAAGCAATGTTTAGATTAACTATGTTAATAATACAGAAATATGATGTTCTTTATTTAGGCAGCTAATGAAAATATTATATTTTCAGTTCAAATGAATTTTCACCTTTCCTTATGGATTTTCTTTTTCAGATTGCTTTTGGAACAAGTTTGACATTTCTGCCATTGACTTGGTCAAAACAAATTGTTTTCTAGGTCAGTATTATTTCTTTGTACAAATAAGTGTCATTAAGTACTTACTTGGTAAGTACTGCCTCTGCCCACTCTCTATAGCAAGCCCCAGAATAGTAGGTGTTAAGGTACACCTTTTAGTGGATTTTTATTATCTTATCATTTAGGAAGTTGTAAGGAGCAAAACATGGCAGATAAAGAATTCCAGATGTACTATTCCAGAAAATACAATATTAAGAATAAAGCATTCAATTATAAACAAGAGTAGTATTGTATTTTCTTTTTTAAAGAGTTATTTATTTAATTTTATTTACTATGAGTATTTTTTTAAAATATTACCAGAGAAAGATAGAGAGAAAGAGGGAAATTGAAAAAAACTTCCAGGTTCAGCCCTAGATCCATGGCTGTTCATGTGGGAGTCCAGTATCTTGACTACCACACCAGCTGCTGGCTGCAGGTGGTGTGGTAGTCAATTAGTACTGTATTTTCTTTTTTTTTTTTAAATTTAAATTTATTTATTTATATTCATTCACTGTACATCATTACAGCATACAAAATGAGATTTTCTATCCAGAGTACACTCTATATTGTCTAAATCAAGCACAGTACTGTATTTTCTAATGGCTATGTTAACTAAAAATTGTTTTATCTCAATACTTTAATATGAATTCTTGAAACTTTTGTGAAGTATTCTTTTGTTTTTATTTTTTAAGCGTATGTACATTGGAGAAATTTAACATTTTTAGGCAGTATCCCATAAGACATTATACATGTAATTTCAGTCTGTTCTTAAAAATTTCCAAGTGCAAAATCTAGTAAATAGGTATGTTCCACTATGAGACTATTAGAATTAATAATTCAGAGGTGTGCTAGTTGTGAAATATATATATCAAAAATCAATAACATCTGTATAAAGAGTATTAATCAGGAATAAACAATGAAAAAATTATTCCATTCACATTCACAACAAATGTAAGAGGCCTTCAAAATGTTCATGGAAAATGAGTATTACTAAAAAAAAAAACTATGTATCGATTTCACATTTTTTGTACTAACATAAAATTGTACTTTAATTCCATTTTTCCATAAACTTTTCAAGTCCTCTTCTATGACAGAATAAAAGCTAAATACAACTAACAAGATAGGTTTTTGTGAAGAGAATCATAATATTTTCCAATAGGATATTAAAAAAGACTTGAAGACAATGGACTGATTTCTGGCAGGTAAGATCTGCTAGTTCTCTCCTGCATTGTTTTCCGATTTTTATTATACCTATAATTGAGCACATACCCCACTGTATTATCTTTATCTATAAAAATACCTGTTGTGCTGGGCCAGCTGGTGGCATGGTAGTTAAGGTGCCTGGATAACACATGACCAACTTTGTGATTCGAATTCTAGACCTGTGGCTTGAAAAATCTTGCTGGGCCTGTGTGCATGCATGCCCAAAATCCTGAAAGAAGAATAGAGGAGAAGGGATTGTGGTATGGCCATTCCCCTTACAGGATGATTTGTTACTTTCCCTTTTTATCTCTCTCTGGTGAGCACGCACACCCTATAGCAAAAACAAACAAACAAAAACTAAAAGAAAACAAAATCTGTTGTGCCAAATAACAAGGGTGAAGAAAGAATCATTTGTTTTGCTCTATGTATATTATAGCACCCGGCATGTAGTAGTAGCTCAATAAATATTTCAGTGTGCTAAATTAGTTTACCTGCATTTTCAGAGCATCCATCTGTGCTGTATAAAACTGGAGACTACTGAGAATAGACACGCATCCTTGACCCATAATCTCCAGAAGCCAGAGGAAGTAGATAAAGCACAAGACATAAGAATTTTAAAATTTGGCTTCAAATTTTGGCTCTATGACTTTTTAGCTATTGATGATCAAGATAATTTATCTTTCTATTAAACAAAAATGATAACATTTATCTCTCAGGGTTTCTGTGAGTGATTAAAAGACAAAAATTTGGTAGAAGGACTAGTTATGCTACTATGTCAGACTGGTCAATAATATTTATTCATTTAACAATAAAATGGTACGTAGTAAGCTGCTGCATCATGTCACCTCTTCTGCCAACCATTTTATATTTCATCTAATTCTCATGATAACTCCTAATTTTTGCTCATGCTACTCTAATATTACAAGTAGGAAAACCGAAACTCAGAGAGGTTAAGTGGGTTTCTCAAGGTCACACAGCTAGAAAATAAGAGGGCTGGAATTCCAACTCAAAAGTGTCTGATAGCAATCGCTGCTCTTAGCCATTATTTTTTTTTTTTTTCTCTACAAAGCAATACCTAAAATATTGCAAATCATCATGCTCTAAGAAAGCTATACTCTAAGACATAAATACTACTACATAGATTCGACTTTGGGGGAATAATAAAAAATAAATTTCTCAGATGACTTTAGTTCTACAGAGTAATTTGGAGCTGAAAAGAAGCATACGCACTAGCAGAATCAGTATTTAGAGAATGACAAATGACTTCTAGGTTTTCTCTCTATTCCAAATTTTGTTCCTGACTTACATACTGTCTGATGAATATTCCACTTGAATGTCTCAAGGGCTCTTCAAGTTGAACAGATGCAAAATTAAATGAATTCACTCTTTTCTTCCTCTAGGACCTCCGTGCTCCCTTCTTGCTTCCCATCCCCACACAGTCCAGGTTGTTTTGTTTGTTTGTTTGTTTGTTTGTTTTTTTCTTTTCCTTTCTCTTAGTTACTAATATCTGTGGGCTTTAAATTATCTTCTCCCTATTGTCAAAGTCAGATTTCTGGAATTCCTACTCCCTCATAATATTTTTCATAAATTCTCTCCCTCATAATATTTTTCTCAAGTCCCCCCATGCTCTCCCTCCTGCCTTTGCTATACTACAATGACATACCCGGCGTTAACCACTACAGCCTGTTTCTGGGGGACCCTCCAGTGTGTTCTCCATACTCTGGCCAGAGGAGGCGCTTTGCAAAATCCTCTTCAGACTAAGTTGCTCCTTCGGGTCATTCTTTGAAGTGTTCCCTTTTTGCCTTGAAGTGGAGGCTTGAGGTGTGTGTGTGTTGTGGGGGTAAATCATTTAGCAGGTGTTCTAGTCCCTGGAATTGCTTCCCTCTATCCATTCTAGCTGGAACCTGCTGACAGTTTCTTTGTCTTCCAGCTACTAATGGTTTGAGGTTTTTGTCCTTAAAATTCTTTCTTCTTTCCTTTCTTCCTCCCTTCTGGCCTCCTCTGTCCCTCTCTCTCTCTCTCTCTCTCTCTCTCTCTCTCTCTCTCTCTCTCTCCACTTTCTCTCTCTCTCATTAAGACAGAGTCTTGCCATGTGGGGATCCTCCGGCCTTATGCTCTTCAGTCACTGGAATTAGAAGCAAATGCCATTATGCAGACTGTTAGGTTGGACTCAGAATCAAACCCAGGCCTGCCATGGGTCCCAGCTTGAGGAGGACAAAGTCTTAGCAACGTGACTCAACTGGACTTCAGCCGGACCTCCTTGAAATTCTTTCTGATTGCATTATGCCAATAGTCCCTGCACCTCCCCCGTCTTCTTTATTTTTTTTAAGATTTTTTAATTTATTTTATTTTATTTGCTGTTATTATTATTATTATTTAATTTGGCCAGAGAGAGAGAGACAGAGGGAGAAAGGGAAAGTGAAAAAGCAAGCCACCAGGTCCGGGACTCAAACCACAGTCAACCATGTGGGAATCTAGGACTTGAAACACCACACTACCTGCCGACCCCATCTGTCTCTATATTCATCTCTACATCTCTTACCTCTACTTTTTGATCTCTCTGTCTCTCTTTATCTTTCTCTTTACCTACCTACATGTTTATTTTATTCGCATGAAACAGACATCTAACAAGTGAAGAGAGTCAGTAACTTGGTCACTAAACCAGTACATTCTTTGGCTATGGTAAAGTGCTCTACTATTCATTACCTAGTTTTAATTAATAAGATAGCTTACCTCCAAGAACTGCCCTCAAACTTTTTACCTGCTGATTTATTTTTTTAAAATAATTATTTACTTAATTTTATTTAGTACTATTACTGCAATTTGCTCTAGGGCACATGCACTCACCAGAAAGAGAGAGTGAGAAAACAAGTCATCATATCTGGGACTTGAACCAATGTCAACCATGTGGGACACCAGTGCCTTAACCACCATGTCACCTGCTGGCTCCCCCTACTGGTTCATTTTTATATGGAATAACTTTCCAAATACAATGTAATTTTAATGTTTTATTTTATTTTTACATTTTATAAAATTTTTAAGCAGCATGTATTCCTCTGATCTCAGACTCTTGCCAACTTAAAAGTAGCATTTACTTCTAAAACTCTTGGTAAAATGTTGTCGTAATCACATGGGGAGAAGAAAAATAACCTATAGTTTCCACCTTTTTTTTCATTTCTTTTCTTCCAATGGATTTTATATTTTAAATTCAAATTCTCAGTTAAGAATTTTCTTAAAAAGAGTATAGTTGTATTTAGCTAGACAGATACAGAAAAATTTTGAGAACCTATTATATGCTAAGCACTTTGATAGGCCTTAAGAAAACATGAGACCCATTCATTGACATAATATCTGAGTGTCTAGTTCAATGTTCGCTATGTCGAAGGCACTCAATATGTTAAAAGAAATAATTGGTGTGGATACAGTAATTACTATTTTGCTAGTTTATACAGAAACCTCATTCGGCATCCTCTCTGAAGCTGAAACTATTTTATAGAAAACAAAATCACAATATATTAACTGAAGATGTTTGATTTAAAACCAATAGCATCTTTCTGTTGACATGCAACGAATGCATACATACATTTAAATAAACCATGACAGATTTGGGGGCATAGGGTAATTAATGCCATATTAAGTAAAAGTCAATGGACTGATAGAAACAAATTTGAAACCTGAAGATCTGTAATTATTTTAATTTACAAAAAGAGAATATCTACATTTCATTTTTGTCCTAATGCTAATGTCATTGAATTATTTTAAATGACTTTAAAGCAGTGAGTTTATTGTTTTGCCACAGATGAGGGAAATTGTGTTTTTACTGGCCAAGTCAGTGACCTTCCAAGATCCTGAGTTAAAAATCCCTTTAGTACAAATTGTTTTAATGTGAACTTGATACAGAAACTCAGAACCTGAGAAAGGAGAACTGAAAGGCACCTTTCTAAAAAACAATTGATTTGCTTCATTTCATTGAAATGGCTAATGCTTTGATGGTTCATATTTACAATGGCTTGTCCTGCTCTTCAATGGAGTTGATATGTTGGAGTCTTTAACACCATAAACTTGATCAGAACTTCCTCAGTAATAAACAGAGGGGGGCTTCAGGGATGTGCCCCGCCTCCCCAGGCCTCTGGAGCCCATTTGCGTACCAATTTGTAGCTAAAGACATCGAGAATGGTGTTCTTCATGCTCAACTGCTCCAGGTAGTTGAAAACAGTTCTGGGAAGCTTGATATGCAAACTGGTTTGGGAGCCTGAAAGACTTAAAAAAGAAATTTTGACCTTCCTGAGTAAAAGGCGGTTGCCCAGGTAAATTAGCTTTTAGGTACAGAATTTCCTTAGCATTCACACATAAAGAGTTTGTATGCACCTTGTAAGTGACTTCCTGAATAACTCAGAAAACCAACAAGCTGGAATTCTAGTTTATAAATTTTTTCGAGATGTCAAAGATGTGTCAAATTTTGAATTTCACATCATGTGTCAAAATGTGTCAAAATTCACTCTTACGGAATATTCCAGGGCTGAAATGTATGCATGTTAAAGAGCAAGGGACACCAAAAGACACTTGTCCATAGTACCATTTTAACACTAAGGCTAAATCTTAGCAGCTGCTGGAGCACCTGGGTTTTAGTGGCTTGTCTGTTTTTTAATGTTCAGATCTACTTGTTTGGAGTTGTTCTGCACGAATGTATTTTCTTTCTTTACTTTTAAATGGCAGATCCAGTTTGATCATTAAAATCAAGCTGTTAATTAAAACAAAATACTAATTCACTACAACCTCCCCCCCCCCAACACACACCTTTTTCTTTTTTTAAAGTATCTGAAGGGTTTCATTGAACAGGTACACATGACAAGGCACCAGCTTACTTTCCTATTAGTTTGCCAAAGGATTTTGCCATGATGGAACTTGGATCTGTTAAGGTGAGTTCAGGGTTAATCTACCACAGTCATCAGCAAAAATTCTTACCAGAATCCTAAAATATAGAAAAAGTCTATTAGAGTCATACCTCAGTACCCAGAGATAGACATATTATCCTTTGCGGGTCTGTAGAAAATCCTTAAGGACAAATATCATCCCAACTCCTTCACACCCCCACCTCCAAAAAGAATTACATGAACTCCTATGGAAAACCTCAGGTCAAAAATTAAGGCATCTTTTGCCACCCTACAGTGAACTGCTGAACTTCTCACCTAGATTTCAACAAAATCCCTCCATGATTCCCAGAGCTATTTTTAGTGCACGATACCAGCACTTAGCCTGTTTCTTTGAGGGATGAAGTATAACAGCCTCACAGGTTCTTCAAAAAACCGATGGCAACCACAGTAATAGCATGATTAATAGTAAAAGTCATTTGTGCAGGAGACAAAAGACAAGATGAAATAATTGTGTGTCAGGATTTCTGAAGTATTTTTTAATATGAATAAAAATAAAGCAGCTTGGGAATTGTTGAAATCATCTTTGAGAACAAATCCCAACCTGTAAGAATTATCCTAGATCAGAAAGCTTTTGAGTAAAACTGCTCACTACCAGGAGAATACTACAAAAGAAGAGTTCTAGCTATTAAAAAGTAAAATTACATTTTAAATTAAATTAAACCATAAAACTCTAAATTTCTTTTATTTTAATGTATATTATATTTGTATATATGTGTTTTAAATAAGAACAACATGGTTGTCTTTTCTATGTCTCAGCTT
The DNA here is from genome assembly GCA_026018925.1 of Tupaia tana. Lineage (NCBI taxonomy): Eukaryota > Metazoa > Chordata > Mammalia > Scandentia > Tupaiidae > Tupaia > Tupaia tana. Next base: position 139,727,957 of record JAKSZU010000007.1, on the reverse strand, counting down.
TCTAATCTGTTTAGCAATATAGATAAAAGCAAGAAAGTTAAACATTATTATTTCCAAATATCTTAATATTTGTTGTCATAAAAATAAAACATTGCAAATAATCTTTCCTCATTTTTCTTCTGTAGGAGCTTAATTGCCAAGTAAAAAGAGAGTAGCTACATAAATAAAAAATTAAGAGGATAATAAATTAAAGCTAAATTATCCATATTAACTAATAAACTGAGTATTTAAGATTATGTAATACTCAGACAATAATATAAATAAGGATAAAAATTAATGCCTCCAAATGTTTATTTTATATATATATATTTATATATATATATATATAAAATAGCTATAGCAAATATATGTATATACATACACACACACACACACACACACACACATATGTTTTTGTGTTTTTACCTCTCGTATCATCAATTAATAATAAATAGTAGCTTAGTAGCAAAATCCTGGAGCCCCTTATACTTTTTAGCAATGGTTCATAATTCCAGCAAAAATGCTAAAGAAAATTCTAAATTCATTTCCGTTTCTCTCATTAGATTGGTAGCTTACTCTTTAGAACTCATTTATTTTCTGCATTTTTCTCAGCTAGAAAATGAGGCTAAAAATTCTTTCACCCTAGAAAGCTGATATAAGAAGAAAACTTATATACCAAATGCAAAATAATGTTGTCAATTCCTATACTGCTTTGAAGGAAAATTAATGTGAAACACAATCTGCACAGTTTGAAAAGATAGGTGGGAAAATTTGAGGAGAGTACTAATCAGGGGCTGTGAAATCCCAAAACCTGTGCAATCCAATCAGACAAGAAGGGAAGAGTTAAATATAGGAGAACTCCCAAAAGCTGAGATGACTTTGGAAACACAGATCAAAAACAAAGAGACGGAAAGTATAATTAACTCCATTACTGCTCAGTCAAATGAAAACAGCCATGACATCCTTTCTTATTTATGACACCAGCAAATAGCTCAATTCCATTCCTGGATGGTGCTGTAGGACGGCACCGTTTCCACAGCAGGGGAAACAGAAACAAGCTGCTGAAATTTATGTCACTAGATTATGTTATAGATAAGAGAGTTATGCAGAAGTCCCATAAAAAAAAAACAAGTAGCTTTTATATCTTCTTATAACCATTCTTGCTCTCTAGCAAACCAAAGTCTAAACAGAGAAAGCTGGAATTTTTCTAAAGTGTATCTGGCATAATAAAAAGCATATTTACTTAAACATATTATTTTGCCTCTGATATGGCTGTTGCCAATAACAATAAAAAACCTTATGTAACCAAGTCATCTATTTATATTTATGAAATATTTTCATTTCTGACCTGTCTCCCTTAGTAATTGGAAAATTCATCCATGTGGTATATCTACACCATTGTGCAAATAGAGTAAAGAGGAAGAGCCCAGGGAATAGACAGGTCACCCCCAGCATTTGTTCCTGGAATGCCCTTCACTTGTTTCACTCTGTTCTCACCTCTCTGGTCAAAGCTTGACTCTTCGCCCCATACTTCCTATTCCCCCATAACTTTTCCCAGTTGGAAATCATTTTACCCTCCTCTAAACAAAAGCTCTTGCTAACCTTAGTCTACTAGCTTTGAGAACAGGAATTGTGTCCTTCCCCCCCCCCTCAATGCGGCATTTTATCTGTGTATGTGTATTACATTCCTAGAAAAAGAATCCCAGGATTTTCCCTCCTGTATGTTTCTGTCTTGCTTCTTCATGGTCCATGATGCCAGCTGAGGTTGTCAGGACAATGAAACCAAACTGACGCGATGGGAGCAGATTATTCTGCCATTTCTCTAGATCTTTGAGTTGCACATCCAATCTGGGGCTGATCATTCCACACCTGTTTAACCGGCCAGTGAGGTTCACAACAATTTTTCCAGCTCTGTGGTCATCAATGATTTCAAATTTGCCAATGTAACCATCTTCATCATTACAGTTAGAAACTGGACAATGACTTTGGAGCACGGCCTAATAAGGACCTGGCATTTGCCTCTCTTTTCAGCATTGTTGATGCTCTTGAGGGCATCAGCCAGGACGTTCATGCGCACCATTATGGCGGCACAGAAAGATGGTGGAAAGAGAGGAACTGTGTCTTAATCACTTTGCTATTCCTGCTGGCTAATGCAACAACTATTCAATAAATGCATATACCAGTAAAGAATTTCACTGTGTGTATATATTCCATTACCCCAACTCAGATGGCAGACTCCTTTAAATTTCTTTGTTATCGGTCTTCAGTGCCTAGCGCAGGTACCTTACTAACGATAGGTGCTCAATAAATAGGAGTCGGTTGCTGATTTCCTGAGTTAAATAGTCTTTCAATGATATAAAACCTCTTACATTGCTGAAAGTACAACTTTGCATACTCATGTAAGTGGCAGTTTGTTTCTTCACTTACAGTCATTTGTTTCTAGGAGTATAGTTTATAAGAGCAAAAAAAAGAGTGCAATGATAATGATATAATCATTTAAGGCGATGGTGAATAGTGAAATGGTGTCAACTGTAGCCACACAAGTCATCACGAATGACTCTCCCAAACAATGTTGAGAAGAAAAATAAATTGCATATTACTTATATAAAGTTTTAAAGTTTATTTATTTATTTTCTGAGCAAGAGAGACAGAGAAACAAGAGAGATAGTAACCTCAACGGGGTCTTGTCTTGTGATCCATACCCAGCTTCAGCCAGCCCTGAATCATGGGCATACGGGTGTCTGGTATACCGAGGGTGGTCTCCACATACAAATCCAGAACCTTCCCATGTGGGTCAGCCTTGCAGAGCAATGCATTTCATTCAGCTTCTAGTTTAAAAGCATAAAATACATACTACCTATTGCATCATATAGTATGCATCGCAACTTTTTTATTATTATTATTATTGTTATTGTTTTTAAATTCTGGTCAAACTGAAGAGCAATAATAATAATAAAATTCCTCTGGGAATTATTTTTCAATTGCAGGAAATAAAAAGCCAAAACACATAGCAGAGTGGTACTTTAGAACAACGAGAGGATATTAGAGTCATAAAGAAGTAGAGAGGAACATCAAACACTAGAGATTATGGTTGTTAATGTTTTACTTTTTAAACTAGATGTTGAGAACAGATTTTTGATTACTTTATTCTCTTTCTCTAAATATAAAATAAGTTTCAAAGGAATAAGAATATAGCATTAGCAAGATACTAGCTAATCTACCATGACATAAATATCCTAATTAGATTCTTCTGACCTTTTCAAAGTTAAGTAAAATATGGCCCTAAGTAGTACTGTGCACAGGCACGAGGAACACTCTTTAGATCAAGTATGGCGGAGACACAGACCCCAAATGTGGAGCCCATGAGAAGAGTTGTGAGACCTTTGAAAGTAAAACCAAATAAAACAAAACAAAATTCTCTTTAGCTACTCATTAATAATATGTATGGACTATAGTAGTTGAGAAGCCACTAGAGGCATTTTTCTGCCAACAACTTCAGCCTTGAGAAAGGCTTACCTTTGCGTACACTCTTTCTATAAATTAGTGACTACATATGTAAACACCCAAATTGCAGGGGCCGGCAGGTGTCGTGGTAGTTAAGGACACTGGACTCCCATGTGGCCTACCACAGTTCAAGTGCCAGAACTGGTGGCTTCCTTTACTTTCCCTCTCTTACTCTCATTCTGTCCCTCTCCGGTCAAATTGAAATTTATAAATAAATAAAGTTAAATAAATTAATTCATTAAAAATATTTTAATTACATAGTTGTGAAAGTGAATAGGAATGCTATTAAAAACTTGACTGGGATAAAACAAGGTAAACTGGAACTGTCCCAGGCAAACCAGGATGAGGGAATACACCATAGAGTCACAATTGCCGTGTAACAGGTTTATCTAACTTTGTGGATTTTATGGGACAAATGTGAAAAGGGAAGTCTGAATGTTGTTAGACTTGGTTTCTAGTACTATTTAAAACTTTTTTTTCTTTATTCATAATAGAATATGTGTGCGTGCATGTAAGAGTGAGAAACTGAGACAGAGAGGGAATGAAAGTGGCACCCTCCACAGGGTCTGGTCACACCACGCACTATCCCCCTCTTCCAGCCCTCTAGCCCGCCACATCCTGGGCACTTATGTGCATGTCTGATGCATCGCAGGCTCAGCAGACCAGGGATCTGAGCAGCAGTTGCCATGTGGAATCTGACTCCCTTGAGCAGCACTTTACCCTTACACCACAGAGCCAGTCCTTCAATGCTATTTTTATTTAGATGAACTGAAAAGTAAAACAACTGGGAAATAACTGACAAAAACCAAGCAGACACAGAAAGGAAGGGGGCTAAATTCTCCCTCTTTTATAGTGGCTTCTCTAGAAATTTTAGTTTAAAATGGATCATTTAGAAATTGCAGGTATAGGGACTAGTAGGTGGCATAATAGTTACACCACTGGACTCCCATGTAGTCAACCGCAGTTCGAGTACAAGACCCGGCAGCTTAAAACTCATGCTGGGTGCATATGCATATATGCCCAAAATCTCAATAGGAGAATGGAGGAGAAGGGATTGCAGCATGGTCATCCCCCCAGGGGGGGTGTGATTTCTCACTTTCTATCTCTGTCTCTCTGGTGAGCATACATGCCCTATGGCCAAAATCTCTCTCTAAAAAAAGGCAAAAAATGAAAGGAATGTCAGATATAGGGACCAGCTGATGGCATGGCGGTTACATCACTACACTCCCACGTGGTCAACTGTAGTTCAAGTCCCAGACCCAGTGGCTTCAAAATTATGCTGGACGCATGTGTGTGTGTGTGTGTGTGCATACCCAAGATCCCAAGAGGAGAACACAGAAGAGATTGTGGCATGGCCATCCCCCTGGGCAGTGATTTCTCACTTTCCCTCTTACTGTATCTCTCTCTTTCCACCGAGCACATAACCACTAAAACAAAACAAAACACCTCTTTAAAAAAAAGAAATGTCAGCTATAGGCATTTAATTTAGAATTATAGTGGAAATAGTGCAAGTGCTAAGTGTTTAATGGTGGGGGGTGAAATTGCAGATGAAGAAGGAGTAATTAGGAGGACTTTTCTTATCACTGTATATCCTTTGACATGGTTTGAGACATTCTTTACCATAAACATGTATTATCTTCACAATTCAAAAATGTTAGAAGAATGCCTACTATTGGCAAGGGTATCAGATAAATAGTAGCAATACCTAATATTTAAAGAACATTTAATGTATACCATGTACTGTGTTACATACTTAATATAAGTTATCTCGTTTAATCTGTAAGATGACATTGTAAATTACTAGGCCCTTACTCTAGATGACGAAACCGAGACATGAAGAGATAATGCAATTTGTCCTTAGTCACATAGCACACATGTTGCACACAGACAATATATATCTGAAGCCTACCTCCTGAAATGGTTCTAGTCTTCCTTATACTTAACCATTTATGTTACAGGAAGTATAAATTAGTACAAGTTTCTATATGCTATTTTTAACAACATATATCAGAACTTTAGAGTGTATGTGCTCTTTTACCCAGAAATTCCATTTCCTTGTATTTATGCTAAGAAATAATGGTAAATATGACCCAAGGAACATATAAAAGGACATCCATTTCAGCAATGCATATTAAAGGAAAAAAAATGATATCCATCAACAGATGACTATTTAAATGATAACATATCACACAATATAACAGTGCAACTGTACTTATTTAAATAGAAGATTAACACTAACATTGTTATATTTAAAAAGCAAGTTGCAAAACAATATGCATGTAAAATCTTGCTTTTGTAAAAAATAAAAATATGTACATTTAAAACAATCTAGAAGGGTCACCCTTAAAATGCCATTTTCCCAGAGAAATCATTGCTAACAATTCCTCTTACATAGCCCCTCTTCTGTTTTTCATTATGAATTTCTATTTTCAGCTTTCACAGAAGGGTAATGTATACTTATCTATTTGCTTTCTTGTTTGTTATATGTGTCTTTCCTCAACTTTATGGTAATTAAGGACAGGAACCACATCAGTATTATTCACCCAGACCCGAGAGATAGAGAATTTGCACCATAAGTACTTTCTGAACCTGTGTTAGACAAATTGATTTGAAGGTGATTTTTACTTTCTACTTTATGTCTTCTTTGTTGTTTCAGATTTTACAAGGAAAATAGTATGACTTTGATAATTAGGGGGAAAAATCAGTAAATCTATTTTGATTGTGGTAAAGTCAACCAATCAATTAATTGGTCTAGCTATATGGAGGTGGTGCTGATGGAATGGAAAATTCCACCAGATTAGTGACGGGAAGACTTGATTTAGTTCAGGCGCTAACTAGCTAGGAGCATCAGTCCCTTAAATCTCACCCACATACTCTTATTTTCCTTTCATTGAGAGGTGTATTCTAATATTCATATGCAGAGCAAAGACCTGGCCTAGCTGTCCCAGGAGGCTGGCAAGTCTTTCAGTCCACATGGTCCTAGGTGAACGAGGAAGAGCCAAGGGCATAAAAGAGACGGGGCTGCCAAGGATGTGTTTCTTCAGTCATGTTCGTTGGTTTGTTTGGTTTTTGAAAAGTATCAGGAGACGGAGGTCATAACTTGAAGGACTGCAAAGCCTGCTTTCCTTATTCTTCTCAAAGAGAATAGGCTGTCCGAGTCAACCTCCCACTGTCAAAAGGATAATAGTCATTCAATAAATATTTGTTGCAAAAAAAGAATGAATAAGCAAATATGTAAAGCATTCTTTTCATAGGCCTTGCTGTGGCAGTAAAAGCCATAAAATCATAACTGAAAAAATATAAGATTTGATAAAATAGAGTTTGGAGAAGAAAAAATGTATTTATAAATTAATTTGTTTTCAATATAAGACCTTGTATGTAATGTTCCGACACAGTGAATTTTTACAGTGGAGCTATAAACTCCAAAACGGGGCTTATGAACGTGGACAATATAATTTATAATACTTGCATAGCTTTCAATTATTCAGGTGCTCAAAGCCCAACAAATTGAATAATGAACAGGGGTAATGAATTGAACCCTGAGAAGATGATAACCGAAAACCCTGGGTAGTCACCACCGAGGAATTCACATACAGAAGTAGCCCTGAAAGAAATAAACTTGTTTGAAGGACACATTTTCTCTTTCAAGCCAAAACATTTATGGAACAGTAATGCAAGTAGGAATTGCTTTTAAGAAATACCTGTTAAAGGCATAAAGCTGCTAAAATAGTATATTTCAGATGACCAAACAGAGAATTAGAATCATAAATTGGCCTGTTACATTCTCTGAGAGCACGGGTTCTCTATTTCATTATTTTTAACAACATTGAGAGGGGGGAAATACGGTCGTATAAATTATTAAGCACCATCACTTTAGATTTAGGCTTGGAGGTATGTTGATATTCCACAGAATCTAAAGCACAGAGTTCTTAATGGTATTTCATACAATGCGGCAGATCAGAAATTTAAATAATGAAATGGCTTCTGGATGCACTATGCAGACCCGGGTTGGATGATGCATGTTTGTGTCTGCAAGTGAAGGTTCTATGGGCACAATGCATACTAAGTCTTTCACTCAACTCTCTGCTTCAGTACCATTGCAGCCCTGCATAATGCGCATTTGCTGAGAATCACAGCTAGATTCAAATGAAATACAATTAGTTGAAGTTCATAAAAATCAAAGATTCTATTCACCTCCAACCCCCACCACAACATACACACACTACTCACTCTGCACACTCATTGTCCATCCTGCAATGTAAAGCCCCTTTACTCAACTCACAAATACTCCTAGTTTTCTAGAAGGTCCCAAGCCGGGAGGTGACACCGTGTAGTGATTAATGTATTATTGCCTCTGAAGTCAAACATGGTTTTCAAATCTCAGCTTCAGGATGTGTCTTGAGCAAGCTATTTAACCTTCTCATCTTCAGTTTCTGTATCTGAATCATGGAGATAATAACAGTACCTGCCTCATAAGATGATTAGGAGTATTAAATAAGATAATATATGCAAACATTCAGTTTAGTTCTTGGTCTGTAGTCAGTAATCACTAAGTATTCGCTATTATTACTGACTGAAGTTGCATTGGCAAAGATTGTTAAATGTTATCTAAGAAACACTCAGGTATTCGGCATCTATGATATGTTTTACCACTCATGAAAGCTACTTAAAAGACTGTTGTTGGGACCAGCAGTTAGTGTAATGGTTATGTTGCTGGACTCCCATGTGGTCGACTGCGGTTCGAGTCCCAGACCCGGTGGCTTAAAACTCACGCCAGGCACGTGTGCATGTGTGCCCAAGATCCCGAGAGGAGAATGGAGGAAAAGGGATTGTGGCATGGCCACTCCCCTGGGAAGTGATTTCTCACTTTCTATCTCTGTCTCTCTCTGTCTGTCTGGCGAGTGCATACACCCTATAGCAAAAAACTCTCAAAAAAAAAAAAAAAGACTGTTGTTGACTTAGGGCTTTCAGTGTGGTTAGTTCTACTGCACCCTTAGACATAACTTTGTAGGAGCAGACAAGAAAAAGTTCATGTGAATATTGAGTACTTATTTATTCTTGACAGTTATTTTGATGGATAGACAGAGAGAAAAAGAAAGGGAAAGCAAGAAAGCAAGCTGCCAAGTCCAGGACTCGAACCACAGTCAGTCATGTGGGAATCCAGTGCCCTTAGCCACCACACCACCTGCTAACCCCTATTTATTTATTTTTATTTATGTATTTCTAAAGTTTTTGCCTAACGGCACATATGTTCTCCAGAGAGAGAGAGAGACAGTGAGAGGTAAAGTGAGAAACTATCCCCCAGGAAGGATGGCCTGTAGTTTCTTCTCCATTCTCCTCTTGGAATTTGGGGCACACACATGTCTGGCATGATTTTTAAGGTGGCAAGTCTGGGATTCGAACTGGAGTCTGCCATACAGGAGTCTAGCACTTTAACCACTACACTACTTGCTGGCACTGACACTGCACAGTTCTAAAACAATTTTTTCTAAAGAAAGAATCCTACATAAAATTTTTAGTGTAAGGCCAGGTGGTGTCACAGTGGTAGCTCAGTTGGACACATGTAGAAAAGGTCTGGATCTGAGTCTTGGAGTCTCCTTGTGCATAGCAGATATGTGCATGTGCATTGATCCGGGCCAGCTAAGACTTGGGGTAGACCGCTGCATGGAGACCCTGCTGGATATGCCTCTCTCTCAGAAGAATCTAAACTTAAAACAAAATATATTATTTTGCCACTCAGAACATCATTTTAAACTATTGAGGAGGGTCAAGACTTTACTCACATCTAAATGTAAATCTTTTAGAACATCTGAAGTGTTCTACATTTCATCTTGGATCACTCATTCATATCCAGGGAATATAGAAGGTGAAAAATAGCGTGGACTTTCCAGATCATCCGATCTGATCACTTTATATTAGAAATGAGGAAACCATGATCCCAAAAGGAAGCTGTGCTTCAAAGAGCCAAGATTCAATTTTTTTTTATTTTTGTAGATCATAAGCATATTCTGAAATGATGCCTATGGCTGCTAAAATGCTTGGAAAACTTGGTGGTGGGTGGGGAGAGGATAAAGCAAAAGGTATAGATTTTTATTTGGCACTTCTAGTTTATAATCGCTAATAAACAAATGGCCTTCCATACATTACTACAAATCCATCGGCATCAGTTTTCTTCAAGACAAAGCTGAAGACAACTGTTCAACAAAATTCTTTTTACCTATGGAATTTATATACATACATTAAGCATGTGATTTTTCCTCTTGCTATGTATATTTCTGAAATCTTCGATTAAGTGGTATGATATGTAAGTGCAGGAATCCCTTTTCCTTTTTAAAATCACCTGTAATATGAAGAACATACAGGTTCCCATTAAGTACTACAGAATGAGTACATTCTAAAGGGAAACATTTCCAACTGTTAAAGCTGATGAACTACGACCTCTTAGAAACCTTGAAAAAAAAATAATTTTGTGTAAGGGTGACCTGGAACACCCCAACTACAATAATTCACACCATGACCTTGGATAAGTCAATTAACCTTTTTGGACCTCAGTTTTTTCACCTGTGAAAAGAAGGAAGAAGTTGGCCAGCATGATGTCTAAGGAGGCTTCCAGTTCCACCATTCTGTGAGGCCGTGTCTCCTCATTACATGGCCTCTCTGTACAGAATGTTAGGTTACACCCGTCACTCCTCCTAATAGCCGTTCAATCTTACTTCTAGAAGTCAGGTCCCACTGGTGGTGGTGAGTGTGATGCTAGTTTCTCGTGCTCGGTGGAGAGTGCAGTGGTGGGGAACAGATGAGGATTGATGTTCCTGCTGCGGCCACAGCTGGGAAGCAATTTCAATTCTTGTGCTGAGGGGCACTTAGGCTTGGGTCTGGGGGTATTTGAGATTGCTACAAAGAAAGTGACCGCTGATGTCATTCCAACACAGAGCTTTGTGTTAGAAGATGTCTTTTGCCAAGACGTCACTTTACTCCAATGAGTATCTGGCCTGAAAAACAGAACAAAAAACCTTACGCAGACTCAGTGGCACAGCAATGGTGCACTACTCAAACAAAACTGGATCCATATGGAAAATTGAGGGTTTGGTTCTCTGATCAACCTGTACATTCTGGGCACACATGTTCATGATCCTGGCTGGCTGGGAAGGTTGGGAATGGGGTGGTCACAGTGTGGGATGCTGTTCGAGGGTACTTATCTTTCTCTGTGTGTGTGTCTCTCACCCTCATGAAAGAAAGAAAGAAATTTTAAAACAATGCATATCTAAGTTGGCCCTGTAGATTAATGGTAAGGGAACCAGATTCCACATAGCCAATGCAGATAGAATTCTGGCCCCCATGCAACCTGAAAGAGATCCTGGGCATGTGTGTGCATGCCCCTGGTCTAGACAGGGCGGAGAAATGATGGAGAGATCATGAAGTGACCATGCCCCATTGTGTGTGTGTGGGTGCTTTCTCTCTCCCTTTCTCTTTCTGTCTCTCCATCTCTCTGTGCATGTGCCCTCTGCCAATTAAAAAAAATGAAACTAAAGCAATGTATATCATTAATCAGGTCATGTTTCAAGACTTCTATTCTGTTCAGTCAAGCACAGAAATGGGTCCTGTGCAACCATAGAGAAGCAGAAAATCCCTCTACCCTGTGCCTTAGGTTTTCACTTAAACCATTTATGGCCAGCATCAGGAGTCTTTGGTCTATCCTCTGGAGACTTCCAGAATGTTCAGATTTCGAAGGAACTGAAACACCTTCCCCAAATCATAAAACTGGCATGAATAGGATGTCGCTACAGAGGAGAAGCAAAAGGGAGGAAGGAAAGTTGGGTTAGGATGAGTGGTGTAAATATTCTACTCAAATAAATCATTTGCAAAGCATATAGGAAAGAAACAACCAGAGGCAAATAATAATAATTATTATTATTATAGGATCATCCTATAAAAATATCAAACAAGTAAAATGCTGCATGTTTTCCAGTTGAAGATGGATTTCAATATTCTACTGAAACAGACTTCATTGACAAAGTAAGGTTGCAAATAGCAACTGTTACCTTGAACAAAGCCGTGATGCAGCCACAAAACTACAAAAAGAATAGTATAAGTAGAAAATGATCTGAAATGACCATCTCCTCCACACCACTGTAAACCTCTTTTTTTTTGGGGGGGGGGGGGCGGTTTGCTATAGGATGTGTGCACTTACCAGAAAGTGAGAGAGAGAGACAGAAAGAGAGAAATCACCCCCCAGGGAGGATAGTCACACCGCAATCCCTTTTCCATTCTCCTCTCGGATCTTGGGCATGCACACACACATGCCCTGCATGAGTTTAATCTATTGGGTCTGGGATTCGAACTGTGGTCGACTACATGGGAGTCCAGCGACATAGCCATTACGCCAATTGCTGGTCCCATGTAAACCTCTTTAATATGTTCTTAGACAGCCCAAAGGTTCCCTATTAATACGTTATTAATGTTGAGGGGCCGGCAGGTGGAGTGGTGGTTGAGATGCTGGATTCCCAGAAGGCAACCACAGTTTGAGTCCCGGACCTGGCAGCTTGCTTTCTCCCTCTCCCTCTCTGTCTCTGTCTCTGTCTCTCTCTTTGGTCAAATTGAAGAATAATAATAAATAAAATTGAATAAATCATTTAAAAAATGTTATTAATGTTGAAAAATGAGCTACGAGAGTAAGTAAGCCTCTAGAGAGAAAAAAGTATGCCAATTTGAGAGAAAAGGATAAAACAAAATCTCTTAGTGAAGTAACTTCAAAATCGAACAATTCCAGGTTATCTTATCTGCTCCTTCTGAAAATCAGCCAATTCACTTGGAAAGGTTTTGTGTGTTTTTGTTTTTAATGGAATACCAAATACCAGAAATTTAATTGCTTATGCCCTAAATGTCTTCTACCCTTTCACCTTCTTTATTTCTTTATTTATTTTTTTTTGGGGGGGGAGAGGTTTTTGCTATAGGGTGTGTTCGCTCGCCAGACAGACAGAGAGAGACAGAGAGACAGAAAGTGAGAAATCACCCCCCAGGGGGTATGGCCACGCTGCAATCCCTTCTCCTCCATTCTTCTCTTGGGATCTTGGGCACACACACACACACGCCTGGCGTGAGTTTAAGCCACCGGTCCAGGACTTGAACCACGGTCGGCTACATGGGAGTCCAACGACATAGCCATTACGCCACCTGCTGGTCCCACCCCTTTCACCTTCTTTATCATTCAATTATTCATTCATTTACTCTTTCATTCTCTCCATAAATCTTGGGGAGATCTTATAGGTAATCACTATAGGATTTCTATCTTTCAGTAGCTTATCAAGCATACAATCAGCTCAGAACAGCAGAAGGCTGGGTTGTTGATTCTTTCTGTAAACTGACCATGAGGAAGTAAATTAAACTCTTTAATCCCCAGTTCCTTCATCTGCAAAATAAAAATAATAGCATAATCTGAATAGACTCTTATGAGACTGGAGTAAGATAATATATACAAAATACTTGGAAGACCAGCAGATGGCATAATGGTTATGTCACTGGATTCCCATGTAGTTAACCCCAGATCAAGTCCCAGACTCAGCAGCTTGAAGTTCACACTGGGCGTGTGTGCGTAAGTGCTCAAAATCCTAAGAGGATACCAAAGAAGGGATTGCGGTGTGGCCATCTCCCCGGGTGGTAATTTCTTGCTATCACTCTGCCTCTATGGTGAGTGCACATGCCCTATAGCAAAAATCTCCCTAAAAAATAATAATAATAATAAAATAATAAATATAACAAAATACTTGGAACAGTGCCTGGAACATAGTGAGCTCAATCAACACTAGCAAGTATTATTACTGTTATTACATCATATTCCTCATCACACCGTTGTGTGCTGTTAGCTACCTTCAATGTGTACAGATAATTCTATTTTAATACAATTTGCAAACCCAAGAAAACAGACTGTATTCACTCAATAATAATTCATCTTGTTTTTCGTATGGATTTCAAAACTATAAAGTCGTAGAACTGAGACTTTCTTTATTCAAAACGATGCCCATCTATTCCGTCACTTTAATGTCACGTTAGTGGCCACTAAAGACTAAACTGCTAGCAGTAGTGGTCACTGAACCCTTACTCTATACAAGGCACCCACCAAGTACTTTATAGGTATTGTTTCATTTAATCCTCACTTAAATCTCTACGTTGGTAGTTTTAACCCTATTTTCTAGATGAAGTATGGGGATGGAGTGGGGAGGTTCTTGAAAAGGATGCATTATCTTGCCCCAAAGTGACATGACTAGAGTAAATAAGCCAAGAAGGGAACCCAGGACCCTCTTACGACTAACATTCATGTTTTCAAATGGAACTGGGGGCCAGTGTTTCTGTAGAAGTATAACAGTGTACAAATTCTAAAAGTTTTTTTTTTTTCCATTTAAAGTACAAGGTCATCTTTTGAGAAAATTAAAACCTGCAGCGTTTTCTCCACTTATAAGTAAAATATCCTGGCTATGGAGCTCAAGAGATGTATGCTTTTAATTCCCCAACATTTGTTTGGATAAATATTTTTTTGGAAACCACTGCTTACCCAAAAGCCCATTTATGGCTCAAATGCACATGAATCTATTCACATTTTTCCTTGGTCATTTTTTATTTCTTGCCCATGCTATCTTATAGAATACTGGATCCCAAATATGAATGAGATGAGTAAAGTTGTAAATCGTTATTTTAAAATTTGCTCTAAATTTATTTATTTTGAGTTTCAAATGGTGACTTCTCTTTTCAACAATTTTGGCTTTGCTAAAAAAAAAAAAAAAGTTCAGATTCATTTATCTATACTGCTCATTCCTTCATGTTCTCTTCAGAATCGAAGTGTTAAGCTATCGTCTCAGAATATGTTACAGACTGTATGTGTCCCTCCCAAATCCATATGTTGAAACTCTAACCCCCAGTGGGATGGTATTAAGAGATGAGGCCTTAGGGAAAGAATTCTTTCTTTGTTTCTTTCTCTTTCTTTCTTCCTTTCTTTCTTTTTTCTTTCTTTTTTTCTCTCTTTTTCTTTCTTCCTTTTTTATTTTAAACTTAAATAGTTTACAATTTTATTTTCACATTCAACAATACAAATGAAAAACTGTATGTTTTGGTCCCACTTCTCTCCTCCAAAACTACTCTTCTTTTTTTATTTATTTATTTTTAATAGAAAAGGGGAAAAACTCTTCCTTGTCATGCTGTTAGAAAACACCCAGAGTCAGGACCAGCAGATGACGTAATGGTTATGACGCTGGACTCTCACATAATCAACCACAGTTCAAGTCCTGGACCTAGCGGCTTAAAACTCACGCCAGGTGAATGTGTGTGTGCGCTCAAAATCCCTAGAAGAGAATGGAGGAGAAGGGAAGGCATGGTCATCCCCCTTGGGGTGTGATTTCTCACTTTCTGTCTCTTTGTCCTTCTCTGTCTCTCTGGCTAGTGCACACGCCCTATTGCAAAAATCTCTCTCTAAAAAAGAAAAGAAAAAAGAAAACACCCAAAGTCACAACACCATGATCTCCTGGTAAAGTAGAACAAGTTAATATAAAACTAACATAAAGAGGCCTCCCACCATTCTTATGTGTCTGGCTGAGTCTTTCCTGGCTAAGTGGCCACCATGATGGGCCAGGCAGGAGGTCTCATCATTGGGGGCCCAAGCATCATGGGCATGTGACCTCCCATGGGTGGCCTCATTCCAGGAGCCGGTCCTACTGGCATCATCTCAGGAGGAGGCCCATCACTGGCATCATGAGAGGGCCTCCCATATGGGGTGCTTTCATTATGCCAGGGTGAGGAGGACCCGGGAGACTGGGAAGAGGTGGGATCATTGCCCCTGCAGGAGGAGGAGCAGAGAATGGAGTAAGAGGTATCTTCCCTTGTTGAAATGCAGCTGTTGCTCTAGCAATCAGGCTCTGACCCTGATCTTTCATCCATTTCTTTTTTTTTTTTTTTTTTTTTTTTTTTTTTTTTTTTTGAGAGGTTTTTGCTATAGGGCGAGTGCGCTCGCCAGACAGACAGAGAGAGACTTAGAGATAGAAAGCGAGAAATCACCCCCCAGGGGGGATGGCCATGCCGCAATCCCTTCTCCTCCATTCTCTTCTCGGGATCTTGGGCATGCACACACACGCGCCCGGCTTGAGTTTAAGCCACCAGGTCCAGGACTCGAACTGTGGTTGACTACATGGGAGCCCAGTGACATAGCCATTACTCTATCTGCTGGTTCCCCACTTTCTTTTTTTAAGAGAGAGAGATTTTTGCTATAGGACGTGTGTGCTCACTGGAAAGACAGAGAGAGACAGAGGGACAGAAAGCAAGAAATCACCTCCCAGTACCTATACCTGTGTTTAGTCCCCTTCCCTATTGACTGTACACTTGGCCATGGCTTGCTTTGATTCATAGGACATCAGCATGCAGGAAGACAGAGCAGTGCAGTAGGAAAAGTTTGTGCTTTGGTCTCAGGAAGGTCCAGCTTCAAATTCAGAGCTATTTTTTTGTTGATAGTGGAGGTGATGGAAAAACAATTTAAGTTCTCTGGTTCTCATTTTGAGAGGTAGATTGTAGTGGTAGACTGAGACCCAGGTTTGAAACTTTGCTCTGTTATTTAGTGGTTAAATGAATTTGTGTAAACTATTTAACTTCTCTGAATTCAGGTTTCTCATCCATAAATGGGTATAGTAATATTTACTCTAAAATGGTAATATTATATAATTAGCATCTCATATGTAGAAAGCACTCAAGAAATTGCAATGATTTTTGAACAATTAATTTGTATTATTTCTGCCCTAATTTTTCATGTTCACAAATAATGATGGTTATAATAAATGACTATGTTGCTGGTTTATGTATTTACTATACTGTTGCTTTTATTATTATTTTAGAATTGTTCCTATTTATTAATGAGAAAACTGACTCTAAAACAGGATGCTGTGTTATGCCAGCAGTACTTCATACATCTGGTGTTTACCAAATTTTGGTTGTGTGGTTTTCTCTTGTGCTTGATTTAATCTCCTGGTTTTTTGTTCATCATGGACCAGAAGCCTACGAAATTCACTACTAATGTAGCCAATAAGAGGACCCATCAAGTTATTGACCTAGAAACATTTAAAGTGATTAAGGACCACGCAATACTTCGTCAATATTGTGCTGTTCCTTTTCTATGTATAGATACATCTAGTTACACAAATTCTTATCATAGTGTTACAATTGCCTATGGTAATCAGTATATATAACATAACATACTGTACCAGTTAGCTGTCTAGGAACATTGGGAAATGGGTTATTCCATATAGTCTATATCAGATAGGTTGTATAAATATACTGTAATGTTCCCACACTGCAATTATATAATGATGCACTTCTCAGAATACATCCCTATCGTTGAGAGACATATGACTGTAGATCAACTAAATCATCAATGGCTAGCTATAGTATTTATTATACCTTAATTTAACACAGCTTTCATGAATTATGTATTTTAATTGCACAAATTAGAAAATGTAAAATAAAACACAAAATATTCCTATTGTAAAATCACTCATGTTTAGAAATTTAGAGAGTTTTTGTTTGTTTGTTTCATTTAAAGTACAAGGCCATCTTTTGAGGAAATTAGGACCTGCAGTGTTTTCTCCACTTACAAGTAAAATATTCTGGCTATGGAGCTCAAAATATGTATACTTTTAAGTTCCCCAACATTTTTTCAGATAAATATTTTTTGGAAACCACTGCTTACCTGAAAGCCCATTTATGGCTCAAATGCACATGAATTTATTCACATTCTTCCTTGATCATTTAGAAAAAAATTCAGATACTTTTCTAAAATTTTGGACATAGTGTAAATAGTGTTTTATAATTCATCATTTGTTTTTAACTTAAGAACATATTGTGAACATGTTAACATGTCAGTAAATAAATCCCCAACACTGTATTATTAATGCTGTAGCATATTTCATTGAAAGAGTCTATTACAACTTATTTAACCAATCGTGACATTCACATTAAATGGTTTCTGCAATTTTGTTTACTTGAAACTCTAAGTCATATGCAATTGAATCAATCGTCAATTTTATATTAAATTTAACAAACATCTCCAATTTGTAGATGCCATACTGGAAGCTCAAGATAAGGACTTAGTCATTAAATACTCATTTTGGCTCTTATCTTACCAGGATCCAAACCTCTACCTGAGAGTGTTTGTTGGTGGGTGAAGTATATTAACACAACTGCACTAATGGTACTCCTGTGGGTCTGGAAAACAAATCACCCTAGTTCCCCTGCCCTCATCTCCAGAAGGTATACTGCAGACACTGCGAAGATCAAGTCTGCTTTTTTCCTTCCCATCGACTTGAATAAAAACATTTTCCAAAGCCAGTTTATAGCTCATAGGCTGATAGAAACTATTCTGAAGGTGAGCGATGCTGGTATTTTGAAGCAATTTTATCCGAGCCAGGGGAAGATTGGAGAAGATGCTACATGACCTACTAAACAACCCATACCCTGAGGAATAAGCAAGTGACCTGCAGGGCCAGCCTAATCACAGGCTTATCTTTTCATATTAAATCTCTTCTTCAAGTCTGACTAAATCACGAGGGCTTTCTAAGAATTCTTTGGAGAGAAGACCAGAAATAAGAGGCCAATACAGTTCAACAAAAAGCTCTCAGGAATTCATAGAATGAACTCTGGAGCCACAGCACTGGTAACATGCAACCCCCTTACTGAGGACTTGCCTTGGGTCAGGCACTAGACTTACAGCTTTATACTCATTTAACTCATCTAATTCTTACAACAATCCCATGACATAGGGGTTGACATGATTCCCACTTTTCAGAGGAAGAGCCTGAAGGCCCAAAAAGTTAGGTGGCATGCCTAAGGTCCTATAAATCTGGTGCCTGAATTGATGTGCTTAACTTCTGCTATATGGACCTCCCAGAGTTATGAAACATTCTTCTCAAAGATAAATCTCACATGAATTGAGTTAAAAACCTTGGGTTGATAGGTTATCTATTTGCCACCTCTCAGTTTTTTCTTGTGAGCACTAGTTGCTGTGAACTTCCCTCTTGTGACTGTTTTCTCTCTGTTCCATAGGTTATGAAACTTATGTGCTCATTACCATTGGTTTCAGTGAATCTTTTGATTTCAGTTTTAATTTCTTCAGTGGCTGTGAGGTCATTCAAGAGTAGGTTGTTCTGTTTCCAAGTGTTTGTGTATTTCCAAGATGTTTTTCTGCAGTTCCTTTCAAGTTTAATTCCACTGTGGTTGGAAAAATGCTGGATGTAGTTTCTATACTTTTGAATTTATAAAGGCTTGTTTTCTGTCCTAGTAATAGATGGTCAATCTTTGATCATAATGTGTTTGGTAATGTCTTGGACCGGGCTAAGATGCAGTGTATTCATGCTGGGAAAATTCACTTTGTATGCTGTGAAGAGGTACATGGATTAAATGTACAAAAAAGAAAGAAAGAAAAGAAAAAATTAAATGAATAAATAAATAAAAGGAAGCATATGCGTGCACACACACACACACACACATACAAAAGTCTTGGGTTGAAGAAAAAGACACCAGTAGATGGTTAGTTTGCACAATTCATTTCAAAATAATTCCACATAAAAGAAAAGTGTGTAGTTGCAAGACTGCAAGACAGATCAGGGCACTATGATCTAGGTTCCTGTTTCAAAATCATTTCACATCAAGAAAAGATAGAACAAAGTTTTAGCAGGATGAGGAAAGATAGTAGGGAATTAGCTAAAGTTCTTAACAGCTAAGACTATCAGAGGTTATAGAAATCCAGGTGTTTTGTGTAACAGTAAAAGTCTTTCTAAACTGATATATCTATAACTTCCATTGACTTATTGAGACTTTCTCATTGCAAATATAACATGTAAGAAACAATATATGCCAAGCACTTTTCAAGGCACTTTTTAAAACTCTAATTCCCAGAACAGCTCCCTAGTTAAATGCTATTATTATCCCGTTTTAAAGATGAGAAAACAAGCATGGAATGAGGACTACATGTCATGTTGTAGTAGGTAGCAGGGTGCAGATAACTGAATCGTCTTTGTCCTTTTGTTAAAAATTTTAATTTTATTACTGTTTTCCAATTTGATCAGAGAGAGACAGAGAGAGAGGGAAAGTGAGAAAGCAAGCCACCAAGTCCGGGACTTGAACTATTGTCAGTCATGTGGGAGTCAAGCACCTTTAGCTACCATACCACCTGGTTGCTCCTGAGTGTCTTTGTTCTTAAGCACCATACCATAGTCCCTTTGTATAATGGAAGTCTCTAACAATTAAAGTCTGTGCATATAAGCTATGATTGATAAGGATATGCAAAGAGAGGTGGATATAATAGTTCAGGAATTCAGTTGTTTTCATAAGCATTTCTTCAGTAAGAATAGTTCTTGGAACTCCATCTCACCTAGGGTTAGAAACATCTTTTTTATCAAATAACTGCACTGTCCAGTTCATTACTTGAACACATTAGTTAGTAAGGTTTACATGGAACAAGCAACTTATTGATTAACTAGTCTTTTCACACATCAGTGAGTTGTTTGGTGTTATGAAGACATAGCTTGATTAAAATGAATTGATAGAGCTTATTTGGAGAGGTACAAACCCTGTCTGGTAGGCCAAAAATACACAATCTAAGATTAAGTTTGATGTTTTCAGTAAGGATCATATTTATGAAAAGAAGGCTAAGCAAATAGAGATTTCTATTAACAATTATTTGAGGTGAGCTCTCATTTGATACATCATCTCATACATAGAATAGGAAATTAAAGCTCTAGTCCTATTGAAAATAGAATATAATCATTTTCTTCCTTTTTTTTTTCCGTGTCTCTTACAAGTACGCCTTCCTTTTAGGAGTTATTGATGAAGCCCAGGCTCTAGATACTCCCAAGGTAGATGAGAATGTTCCTAGAAATCAGTGAACCTTATTTGCTCTGTTCAGGAAACATGTATGTCTGCCTTTGGTAGAATACAAATGTGACCATTGTACAAATACGTCTACTCACATCCCCAGTGTGAATCATTCAATCTTTTGTCTATAAACTTTGTTATATTCTTGTCCATTTATTTTTTTTTGGGGGGGAAGGACATATGCCCCAATTACCTACTACATTCTAAATTTATAGACAGGTACCAGCAATTAGCGTAATGGCTATGTCGCTGGATTCCCACGTAGTCAACTGCGGTTTGAGTCCCGGACCCGGTGGCTTAAACTCACGCCGGGTGTGTGTGCGTGCGTGCCCAAGATCCCGAGAGGAGAATGGAGAAGGGATTGCGGCGTGGCCATCCCCCCGGGGGGGTGATTTCTCACTTTCTATCTCTCTGTCTGTCCGGCGAGCACACGTGCCCTACAGCAAAAACCTCTCCAAAAAACTAACTAACTAACTAACTAACTAAATAAATAAATAAAAATAAAGTAAATTTATTGACACTACAGGAACAAAAATTCACATGAACTTCTACTTCAAGTCTCTGCTTGCCTCAGGGTAGCTTATTCTTCGCTTGAGTTTATCCTCATCTTCTTTGTTGAGATTGCATAAGCAGAAATACAAATTATACATATGTGAAGTGATTTTCAAGATTTCGAATGAGAAAGAACCTAGAATGAAACAGTACTGACTTTCTCTATTTATCCTTACCTTGCCCTTGTAAAAACTGGCAAAAACTATCTGTTTTGACAATTCAGAACTTCAGCATGGAGAGAGTCTATGGTGTTGCCGAAGAAAATTGGTCTTCTGCCACCTATGGGACTTAGGTGCTTCAGATAAGATTTCCTGCCTCACTCATCAGAGTTCAAGTGTAGGGGGCTTTGTGGATTAGTCACCTATTGAAATCAATCTTGGTTCATAATCAAGAAACACTGTAATTAGCATGTAACAATACTCATTTAATATTACATATAGCAGGGTAATATACCTAGATGAACAATGTCCAACAGAAATAAATGGGAGCCACATATGACATTTAAAATTTTTCTGCAGCCACATGAAAGAAAGTAAAAAGAAGCAGATAAACTTCATTTTAATATTATATTTAGTACCTATGTCCAAAATATTATCATTTCTAAATATAATCAATATATACTATTAATAAAGCGTTCTATGTTTGTTGTGCTAAGTGCTTTTTTATAAGAAGGATTTTTTTGCTATAGGACATGTGCGCTTACCGGAGAGACAGAGAAAGACAGACAGAAAGTCAGAAATCACTCCCCATGGGGGATAGACACGCTGCAATCCCTTCTTCTCCATTTTCTCAGGATCTTGGGCACTCACATGCATATATATGTGTCCACCATTAGATACAGGACTCAAACTGTGGTTGACTACATGGGAGTCCAGTGACATGACCATTTCACCATCTACTGGTCCCTGTGCTGGGTCTTAATTCTGACTAGCTCTATTTCAGCGTTCCATGGCCACATGTGGCTACTGCTTTGACAATGCAGCTCTAAGTCATCACAAAAGGGCAGCAAATCTGGGGGCCAGCCCCCGGTGTGGAGGTTAGGGTGGGTCCCATATGCTGACTTCATGGTTTGATTCCTGCACCCAGTGGCTTTGAAAACCATACCAGGCATGTGTGCATGTATGCCTGCTCAAAACCCTGAGAGAAGGAGAGAGGATTGCAGTGTGGCCATTCCCCCTGGAGGGAACGATTTCTTACTTTCCCTCTGTCTCTCTTCAGCAATTGGGCATCCTAGAGAAAAAAATAAAATAAAAGGTAGTAAATCATACATGAAAAGTAAAGTCAAAATAAAGTAGCGCCAGAATCTGGAATAATTCTGAATAGTGTAGTTTCTCCTGAGAAACTTAACTATAGTTCATGTGAAGATAAAGTTTCTATGTCACTAAGATTTAACTCTCAGCTGATGGAGCCAGACTAAAATGCATTTCTTTATTCTTTTTTTTTTTTTTTTGAAGTGTGTACTCGCTCACCAGGGAGAGGGGGAGAGGAAAAGCATCTCCCATAGAAAACGGTCACGACACACTCCCTTCTCCATTTCTCCCTCCTTTGGGATTTTGGACACACACACACACACACACACACACACACGTGTGTGTGTGTTTCCCAAACCATTGGGTCTGGGACTTGAATCATGTAGTTGGCCATATGGGATCCAATTTCCTCAACCACCAGGCCATGGAGCTGGCCCTGAATTTCTTTTCACAAGGTCACAATATCACTGTGTATAAGAACATAATATTGTAAACATAAATCACCAACAATACGGGATTGGTTATATAAATGATAATATAACAGGGTATTAGATGTATTGACTGTAAAGACTTTTTTATATTTTCCTTGGTGAAGAAAACAGATTAATATTTTTTTTAGATAAATAGAAACTTTTTATTGTCAGCCTTACATTTTTGGCAAGTGCAAGGTCGGTCTACTAAACTATGAATATTCCCAGTAACCAATGAAGTAATAACTTCTACTGACATCTCTTCTTCTAAGTCCCCATTTCTCCCATGGATCTTCACCCAAATAATAAAAGTAATACAACTGCAATTGAGTTTACTATTATCAATGGAACTCTCATCATAGTTCTTACAGATCAAATGAGGTTCATTAGCTGAGATTTAAATTCCTGGCTCTTCTCCAAATCCACCAATTCCCTGAGCTATTCCCCAGCCAATGTTCTTGAAGTGCTCCTTGTGAAGGACCATCATGGCAATGACACAGAGTAGAGCCACCCACAGCAGTGAACAGGATGAAGGCCATGGCTTCCCACGGCTGCCCAACAGGGATTACTATTTTTAAAAAGTACATATTATGCAAAAAATCTGAAAGAATATTTGTTGTGATATTAAAAAATGGCTACGAGCAGCAGAATTCCAGGCATTTTTTCTGTTTGCATATTTGTATTTTTTAAGGTTTTTGTTTAAGGACTTATGCTTTAATAAGACAAAAATATTAACTTTCAAAATAAAAATGTATATTTGTCTATTGACTATCTCTTTTTAAAGATCTTTCTTGGCCTGAGGAATGCTAATGTATAATTTATTGAGGAAAAAGTAGCAAAAAATTTGAATGGAATGACTAAAATACTAACAAGTCAGTTATTTGGGGAAAGTACTCTCCCTAGACTCATGGATGTGAGGAACCCAAGCTTACACATCTGAGGAGGTTTAAAATAATAATTCTAGAGGGAAAAATACATCTTTTCCTGGGAAGTCACATAATTTCAATCAACTGCACTGAAGAACTTAAAGAGGAACCTAGATTTGGAATTTGGGCCAGCTCTCTTGGATTCTAAAAGAGAGAAAAATATTTCCTTATTTTATTTGGTAACTTGTTGCTTACTACAGATCCTAATGACCAAAATGATTGCATTTCCAAAGCTTATTTATAACCTTTATTAATGTACAAATGAATACACATTTTATGAAGTAATAGGTGGCTTCTTTAATATTCATCTTAATTTGATTAACGATTTGCATATTTATGAATTTTCTCGGACAACCAAAAATACCAAAAAACAAGACCCACATTGCCCTAAACTTTGAATATAAGCAATGATCTGTTAATATGGAATGAAAAGGGAATCTGTTCATGAAACAACTAAAGAGAAAATCACCATGATATTCTCATGCAAGTTCAAATTTAATACAGAGACTTTGAAGTCTCTTCAATGTGCTGAATCTTATATATTGTTTGTCCTTTGTAAAATCATTTGACACCATTGAATACCTGCATAAAGATAAAAAATTTTAAGAGTTGTAGAAATGATAGAGAAGTGTGAGTGGCTTGCAAATCCCCATCCATATTTTCGGTTAATATTAGCTCCTCACTTTGCCTCACTTACTGCAATGAATGTTATTCATTGAATTCTTTTGTCTTGCCACATTTAAAAAGTAGATACAGGTTGGTTGATAACTACATCGAAAGTGAAAGTGTTGGCACTTTCTCCTAAAGTTCATCACACAACTGCTATAATGATTCAATAATTTCACTCTTCTATATTTGCTCTATAGTAATGAAAATATATGTTCAAAAGAACAGTGAAAAATATGTCCACAGTTTTATGACTAATAGTAAACAACTAGAAACAACCCAAACATCCATCAACAAATGCAGAGATAAACATGTGTGGTACATTCACACAATGGACTACTGTTTAGCAATGATAAAGATCAAACTTCTGCTAATCAGCAAAAACTTGAATAAATCTCAAAGATAACGTGATAAGCAAAAGATTCAAATAGTATATAATTACATCTATACAATGTTTAAAGTAAGGAAAACTAAATTATGGCGGCAGAATTTGAGAGAGTCGGACAGTAGTGGGAAGGGCTAACTAGAAAGGCGTGAACAAACTTCAGGGATCATTGAGTTATTCTAAAGCTGGATTGACTAAAAGATATACAAACACAAGAGATGGGTGTGAATGCCAGATGTGGTGTGAGTGGAGGAGTGGGGCCTAGGGAAGGACATTTGGAGGAGGGATACAGAGGTAGAGCATTGACGGGATGGGGAGGTGTGGTGGTATCTGTTGAAGATATTTTGATCAACTGGACTGGGGAGAAATGTTCACATATTGAAATGTTCACTTTGTAAGCTAAACAATGTGATTGAATGTATATAAGTAAAAAATTAATTAATTTTTAAAAAAGCTTGATGGAGGCAGTGGTTACACAGATGTATACTTTTGTCAAATTTCATTGAACTGAGAACTTACAACCTGTGCACATATAAATAGTAAAATAAATTTAACATTTAATTAAAACTTTCAGAAATAAATGTATGTATTTTTTACATTTAATCACTCTGTATCATTACAGCATACCAAATAAATATTCCCATCGTGAATACACTGCATATTGATCCAGTCAAAGACATTATTGTGTAGCTTATAATCAACAGATGTCTTTCCATTACGGGTCCCTTAAATGCTTTGCTTCTTTCTTCTTCCCTTTGATTCCCTCCCTCTCACCCTACTCCATTTCACTTTCTCCTTCCATAATCACTTTCATTCAGACTATAGTTACGCCATGTTCTTGACTGAAGACTTTCTGTTCCTTCAACAATACTATAAAGATATTTTAACATCCTCCTCTCCCTCTCAATTCATGCTAAATAAAAACATTGAATGATCTCTTAATGACTTAATGATCTCTTTCCACTGAGGAGCTAATATCGAGTGAAAATGCAGATAGGGATTTGTATTCCACTCACGCATCCCTATCATTTCTACAATAGTTCTATTTTTTATCTTTCTGCAGGTATTCCATGGTGATAAATGATTTTACAAAAGGTAAACAATTAGTATATAAGATTCAGCACATTAAACAGACTTCATCTCTTTATTAAGCTTGAACTTGATAATTTCTGGAAATTTTGAATCAATGGGCTACTGGTTACTTTTAACAGTTAGACTTAAAAATACAGAAGAAAGCATTATAAGTTTTATCCAAAATGATTATGGCCATCATTTGAATAAAATACAGATTTTGCAAGCTGTAAAGCATATCATTACTACATACTGGCCTAAGTAAGGTTTGGTTCACAAACTACAGAGCTCTAACCAAGTCATTAAATCTATCTAAAAGGGCCTCATTTGAGAAGCAATAAAATTTTTAATCATTTTATTATTAAAAGAGTGTTTAATATGTAGCTAATTAAATGCCAAAGGCAGGTTATCTGAGTTTAACCTTCAAAAAGAAAATGATGTATCAAAGTCTGCCTCTGGCATCATGGGATAGAAATGTCATCCTCATAATCATTGCGTGACAACTAGCTGGTGGCCTTTTCTAGAGCTATAGTTAAATTACCTGATTAAATTAATAGCCATTTAGATGTTTTAGGAACTGCACAGACCTATACTAAATGAAAATTAGGTCCATTACATTTTCTGAGTGGGCTAGATAGACCCTAAAATAAAACACGTATGCCATTGCCCACATTACTGAGATTAAGCAATTAAAAGCTCTTTGTAAAAAGTGACTAATTCCCCATAATGTACAGACAACGGGATTTACACTAATGACCAGAGGTAAGGGGTGTGGTGACTTTTTTTTTTCTGCTTATTTTTTCCTCTCCTCAGCCAAATTTTCCAGGTTTTCTTTTCCCCTAAAATAAAGGATAAAAACTTAAACACAGCACTTAATTTTTTAGCTACATAAAACTATTGGCTATATCTCTAAAAGACAATGAACACTGATTATATGAAAGTAAAACAGTAATTTAGAAAATAGAGTAGAAAATCATCTTAATTGAGAATTTGCCCAGCCATCATTGAAGTATTCTAGAAAGCAGTGTTTAAACAATTGTGCCTATTTGGAATGAATACAGAAAGAATTCATGCATTCTTGCCTTACTAAGTCTGTTCTTTCATATGAAATTCAGATCATCAAATAATTCAATATATCATAAAAATGCAAGCAATATATTTATTAATGCATTTAGGAGGCAAACTACTATTCCTCTAGTTGAAAATATGGATTGAGTGTTAGCTTTAAAGACAAAGAGTGTAGTCCCTGCTATGTCCCCACTAGCTAGAATAGTGTCTGTATATAGTAGATATTCAGTAAATACTTGTTGGGTTAAAGGCAAGCTTGAAATTCTTTTCTCATTTTGAATAAATGGCATGTATTTTAGTCATCTTGAAATCTTGAGTACTGTATTTTGGCAACACAGTATGACACTAAATATTTGGTATTTGAGGATGGCTACGCCACAATCTCTTCTCCTCTATGTTCCTCTTGGGATCTTGGGCATGCATGTACACATGCATCTGGCATAATTTTGAAGCCACTGGGTCTGAGACTTGAACCACAGGTAGCCACGTGGGAGTGCAGTGATGTAACTGCTATGCCATCTGCTGGTCTCCATACCTGCCATTTGGCATGGATCTATGTAATAAATGAACTGCATCAGGTGGTGACTTTCTCTATTTACAATGAAGAGTTTGCTTAACTTCATTTCATTTCACTTCATTTCACACTTAATCACGTTGTATCCTATCCATTAGCTTTAAGGGGCTTGAGATGGACATGAACCTGTAATAATATTTATATCTGGAATTGTCCCTGTGGCACAAAAACTTAGATTCACTATAACATCAGTTGCTCTTTACACAAAAGTTCCATCTGGGACACGTTCATGATGTTTCTAACGTTAAATAGAAACGATCAAAATGACATTGATAAGAATGTGTAAACGAGTTTCTCTTTGGGAATCAACAATGTTTATATGAAATTTGATTGAACATGTGTCAGTGTTCAGTCATTTAACCAACATTTATTGGGGGCTTCCAGTATATTTGGATTGTGTTAAACTCTTTTTTTTTCTTCTTTTTTTGGAGAGGTTTTTGCTATAGGGCGCGTGCGTTCACCAGACAGACAGAGAGAGACAGAGAGACAGAAAGCAGGAAATCAGCCCCTGGGGGGATGGCCACGCCGCAATCCCCTTCTCCTCCATTCTCCTCTCAGAATCTTGGGCACTCACGTACATGCGCCCGGCGTGAGTTGAAGCCACCGGGTCTGGGACTCGAACCGCGGTCGACTACGTGGGAGTCCAGCGACACAGCCATTACGCTAACTGCTGGTCCCCATTGTGTTAAACTCTTGGTCGAAGTACAAAGATTAATAAAAAAACTACTGTCTTAAATCTAGTAAATACAGATAACCAGGTAGTGTGGTGGTTAAGGCAACTGGAACCTACATGGCCGAAAGCATGGTTCAAATTCCAGAACTGGGTGCTTGAATAACACATTGGACACATGTGCATGTGTGCCTAAAATCCTGAAAAGAGAATGGAGAAGAGGGATTGTGGCATGCTCCCCCCCCCCCCCCAATACCCCAGGAAAATACTTTCTCACTTTCTTCATTCCCTCCCTGTCTGTCTCTTTCTCTGGTGAATATATGTGCCCTGTAGCAAATTAAAAACAGCAACAACAACAAAAAAAAAACAACCTGAGTACAAAAGAGTAATATCAAAAGAACTTACGTGAGCAGTATTAAAGATGTCTATGAGGTACAATGGTTATAGCAATGCAGAAAGGATGAACTGCCTCATAGGTGGTTGAGGCAATTCAGAAAGAAATTGTAAAAAAGATGATGTCCAAAATTGTTACGTGTGGAGCTGGCAGGTGGCATAGTGGTTAAGGTGCTAGACTCCCACATGGCTGACCACTGTTAGAGTCCCAGACCTAGCAGCTTGGTTTCTCACTTTCCCTTTCTCTCTCTCTCTAGTCAAATTAAAAAAGTAATAATAAAAAATAAAATTAAATTAATAATTGTTTAAAAATACAAAAAAATGAAATTTTCATGTGATGAAAAAGGAAACTTCTACATGAGGATGTCAAATCTAAAGCATTATATAAAAATGATGTGTGAGAAACTAGATTTGATTTAATATAAGTCTTCTCAGAAAATGTCAGAATCTAATTTAATGAACTGAGCTAAAGAAAAAAATTTTATTGGTATGTCGAAAGATAGTCCAAATGTGAGGCATTCCACCTACTATGTGATTTTTCAGTTAGCATGGAAAAAATTCCTATAGAGGAACATCATGGGACAATTCCATGAAAGAGAACACAGAGGAATAATATGTTCATAGGAAAACATAGAAATAAAAATGTAAGATGTTCAAGGGTCTGTAAGCTTCAGAATTATTTTACAGGGTGTGCAATGTCTTCCTGACCAAAATCCTAACTGCCCTGAAAAGGGGGCTATGAGAAGGCCCCGAACTTGGAAGAATCTCCGTGTATATAGTGCAGGTAGGAGGGTGTGGGAAGGAAATACCAGATTATCATAGCAGATATCCAAGGCAGAACATATAAGAAAAGTAAACTCAATGAACTATTTTACAAGCTATTTTCAGCCTATACCTGACTTACATATTTTGAAAATTCGTGACAGAGCATGTGAGCCCACACGAGAGAGAGAGAGAAAGAAATTCCACAGGATTCTGGCCACATGTCTGGGCACGTTTTCCAGTCCTCTACCAGGCTGGGGACCAGAACCACAGTTAGCATGTGGCTTCCAGCTCTGCAGTCTGATATGCTATGGCTATGTAACCTGTCTTACGTTTTAGTTATCTTATTTATCAAGGGTTTGCTATCTGACATAGAAAATTGACAGGAAAATTCCTCTTCTCATTCCTAGAAATAAGAACCTATGTTTCAGCCCATACACTATGGTGAATGTCACTAGAGCTATTGAGAACAGTTCTGAAGCTGCAGAGTTTATTATTTATATCTAAGGGAAACCTGGAATTGATTCCTGATAAGGGGTAGAGAAATAACCTATTCCTTCCTTATAATGTTTTTGTTTTACATAGGCTCTAATATTAAAATATTACAGATACTGATTACCACTATTCCTGCCTACCTGCTAGAGGCCAGGCTTTCTTTCTTTTTTTTTTTTGGAGAGGTTTTCGCTATAGGGCGCGTGCGCTCGCCAGACAGACAGAGATAGAGAGACAGAAAGCGAGAAATCACCCCCCAGGGGGGATGGTCACGCCGCAGTCCCTTCTCCTCCATTTTCCTCTCGGGATCTTGAGCACGCACACACATGCGCCCAGTGTGAGTTTTAAGCCACCGGGTCCGGGACACAAACCGCGGTCGACTATGTGGGAGTCCAGCGACATAGCCATTACACTAACTGCTGGTTCCCGAGGCCAGGGTTTCTCAGTCTCCACGCTTTCAGTGCTGGGGCTGGATAATATTTTGTGGAGAGGCCTGTCTGTCCCACAGCAGCTCTGGTCTCAACATGTTAGATTCCAGTACACCCCCTCTGTAGTTGTGCTAACCAAAAATGTCACTAGACTTTGCCAGCTGTCCCCTGGGAAGGCAAAATCATGCACAACTGAGAAACACTGGTATTTGTGACACTTTACTGGATTACCTACTTATTCTCATGACTACCCTACATGGGATTATGTTGACTGTTTTTAAAATGAGAAAACTAAGGTTCAAAGATGAATGTAAACCTGGGCCTTTTAGCTTCAGTTGTGTTCACCATACTGTTGTACATTGCCTCCACCTTTAGAGATGTTTATACTCTGAATTTCCTGAAAGAGTTAACACTAGTTCCAGAAACATTCTTATGATACAAATCCAGAATTCTTTTTTTTTTTTTTTTTTTGAGAGGTTTTTGCTATAGGGTGTGTGTGCTCTCCAGAAAGACAGAGAGAGACAGAGAGATAGAAAGTGAGAAATCACCCTCCAGAGGGGATGGCCATGTTGCAATCCCTTCTCCTCCATTCTCCTCTTGGGATCTTGGGCATGCAAACACATGTACCTGGCGTGAGTTTAAGCCACTGGGTCCGGGACTCAAACCACAGCCAACTACTTGGGAATCCAGAGACATAGCCATTATGCCAGCAGCTGGTCCCACAAATCCAGAATTCTGTAAGCCAAATAATTGTGTTGAGTATGGGAAGGGCAGTGGGTCAAGATTTTCTTCAAGGGTGACTCTGCCCTACCAAGCCCACCTCTAATACTGTCCTATACCAGTACAGTCTCCTGATCATTTTTAGATAAAAGGCAAGAATAAAAACTTTTGTCTGGCTTAGATTGTTTTCTGATGTTTCAGAAGAAGGGGTATTTTTGCATATGTCATATGGGGAATGAGGAGGCTCTCTAAATAAAAGCTATGTGACTTATAAAAATATTGTTTTATATTTATGTTGAACAGTAAAGCTTTCTCTAATTCTGCAATAGTGGATTAGTTTGAAGATTTGTAAGTATGTCGGGAACCAGCAGTTAGCGTAATGGCTATGTCGCTGGACTCCCACGTAGTCGACCACGGTTCGAGTCCCGGACCCGTTGGCTTAAAACTCACGCCGGGCGCGTGTGCATGCGTGCCCAAGATCCCGAGAGGAGAATGGAGGAGAAGGGATTGCGGCGTGACCATCCCCCCGGGGGGTGATTTCTCACTTTCTGTCTCTATGTCTCTCTCTGTCTGTCTGCCGAGCGCACGCACCCTACAGCGAAAACCTCTCCAAAAAAAAAAAAAAAAAAAGATTTGTAAGTATGTCAAGAGATGTTGGATTCCTACTGACTATACAAATGGAATTGACAAGGGAAATGACAAGGGAATCATGTCTTTTTTTCTCTGTGGAATATTTATCTGATTCTTTCATGTTGTGGTCTAAGCTGCCAGAAACGTTCTGGCTATGACCTAGTAAAAAAGTTTCTTTCTACAGCTCACCAAAGGCAACTGTTTGGTATGATGTTTTATATATATATATATGTGTGTGTGTGTGTGTGTGTGTGTGTGTGTTTTAAATCTGAATTGCCTGGCATAGAATTCAAGACAAAAATGTCTGCTAAATTAATAAACAAATAAAGCTTCTTTTGAAAGTAATAATAAGTCTCTTTGGTTTGTTGATATCACCACTTATCCATAATTATGTAAGAAAAAAAGAATTGGATATATACATTATCAAAACAAATAGTAAATTAAATAGAAAAATTTAGCTATTTGGTATGATTTGACAAAATAGAACAAAGCAAGCAAAAACTTTAACTTTACGACTAATTGCATTGGCCAAAAATTGTGAACCTTTTTACTGTTACGAAATGTTGGCATTATTGGTAGTATTTCATTTACTGATCTTCTTATACTTCTTTCTCCAAGTATAATATGATATTAAAAATTGTAGAATGCCAAATATTTGGAGATAAAAGTAGCCTTTTATTGTGAATCCCAACCTGTATCTTTCTACGTTACAACAACTAAAGAATAAAAAGAAAAAACAAACAAACAAAAACCACCAAGTCAGTTAGATTATACCTGATCTTATTTTTCTTTCAACTTAGTTAGAAAAAAAAAACTTTAATAAAACATTCAAAGTTTTCATTTGAGGTTGTGAGATGGGTCTTTGTTTTGACATTTGGCTCCAAGGAGCATGTCCAGCATTATAAAGTTTCTTTCTCTAAATCTGCCATTCAGATGACAAGGGCTCAGGCTATGATAACTGTAAACAGGGGACCTTGGGTTGGTTTTAGAACTCCTCTTTGCTTCAGTTTTCTCTCTTAGATAATGAATGCTTCAGCTTTGATCGCTCATGGTCCTTCCAGCATTTCTCTGATTACAGCTTTTATTGGATTTCCCTCCTACAACAGGCAGACTTCTTTTCTTAGCCTCAAGATGGATGGTGTTACAATCTTGTGTAAATGTTTATTTTGGAAGTTTTCCATCCATTGAGCTGCTATGTGACTGTCTGAGAGAAGGCTTCTAGAAATATCTCTTTTAAAAATCACTTTAAAATGAAGAGCTAGAATCCATAATGAATACCAGGACTGAAAGCATTTCACAATTTAAAAAGATTGAGTCTTGACGAACATACTACTAGTGAAGTTCCCACTAAGGATAGCATAAACAGCAAACACTTATGGGGTACCCGGTCTATGTTCAATTCTCGTTTTCCTCTACTTGATTTTAGTGATCTTGTGTACATCTGCAGTGTACTATATGTGTGTCCTTATTTGGTCACACAAAATCTCTCTTCCGAGCCCAAGATTTATCTAGATAACTGCATATGAGAAATCATTTTCACATTTAATCCACCAGCACCTCAAATGCTAATAGTTAGGTTGTCTTTTCTATCCACTCACTCTCAAATTTTTCTTTCTTCTTTGATGAGAGAAGGAAAAAAAAGAGAGATACAGGTATTTTCAAGAGTCTCACCAGGCCCCAATCCCCTGCCTCAGTCTCCCAGTTAGTGAGGGTGTAGGTATGCATTACTGTATCTTGCTTGTTTAGTCTGGTCCAGGATCTGAACTTGGACCTTTGATGCAGCTTCAGCATTATGCAGCAGTGCCCTACCACCTGTGCCCCTGCAGCTGGACCCACCATTCTCTAATTCTGACCCTCAGTCAGCATTTCTAACCTACATGAAGATCTCCACAATTCCCTCCATCTTATAATGCAAGAGAGGCCTTGAGGACAGATGTGAACAATGGCTTTTGAGAGGAGGGGAACACCAAAGATGAAGAAATAGAAGGTGGGGACACAAACAAAACATTGTGATAATTGACCAGAAAATTGTGATAATTGACCAGACGTAGTGGAATAAGTTAATGGATGACCATTTAATAAGTTCATGGATGAGCACATGAAAAGATGAACTGTGTATATGTAATTTGTGTGTAGTTTTTATTTTTTTGTGTGCTAGAGAGCTTGTACACTTTTCAGAAAGAGACAGAGAGAGAGAGAGGAGAAAGTATTCCCCACAAGACATGGTCCTGCCACAATCCCTTCTCCTTCATCTCCCCTTCCTTTCAGGTTTAGGGGCAGACAAGTACATATGCCTGCTACCTGGTGTGTTTCTCATGTTCCTGGGTCTGGGACTTGAACAGTGTAGTTGGCCATGTGGGATCCAGTTGCTTTAACTATCAGGCCGCAGAGCTGGCCCAGTGTGTGTAGTTTCTTAAGAAAAATAAGAAGGCAAAGAAGAGTCATTGAAGGAAAGAACATTGATGTGCTAATACTAAAGTCATCAAAAACAAATGGCATGCACCTGTGATCTCATTGCTCAATGAGGCAGAATTGTGAGCTCAAGGACAGCCTGGGCAAAATAGCAAGATTCCATCTCTTAAACACATGGAAAAATTTTTTTAAAAAATCAATAGATGTCTGTTATTATTAGTTCTTTTATTAAAAAATATTTCATTTTATTTGTTATTAGTTAAAAAAAATTTTAGAGAGATTTTTGCTATAGGGCATATGCGCTCACCAGAGAGACAGAGAGAGAGAAAGTGTGAAATCACCCCCCCAGGGGGATGGCCATGCCACAATCCCTTCTCTTCCATTCTCCTCTTTTGATTTTGGGTACACACACACACACACACACACACATGCACGCACTCAGTGTGAATTTCAAGCTGCCAAGTCTGGGACTTAAACCACAGTCAGCCATAGTGCTTTAACTACTATGCTACCTGTTATTATTATCGTTTTTAAAATACTGACCAGAGAGAGAGATAGAGATAGAAAGAGAGAGACCAGTGAGAATGCAAGCTGCCAGGTCTGGGACTCAAACCATGGTTGACCATGTAAGATTCCAGCACTTTAACTACCATGCCATCTGCTAGCCCCTATCGTTCGTTTGTCTTCGTTGTAATCATATTTACAGGAAGGGCATGCTCACTTACTAAAAGGGGAGGGATGGGTGCAAAAATCTGAAAACTGCAATCATTTTCAAACTAGTTATGGCTTAGCTTAATGTGGTTTGGAGCAAGGAATGACAGTGAAACACCTTCTTGTTCAGTAAATTCTTTTCACTCTGTGTCATTTCTTGGAAAAGTTATTCAGTTACAAGGTTTGCAATGACTTTATCCTCAGCCTTGATGCATCACTCTGTTCCTTTCCCTGAACCAAAACATGTGATGACGTACCAAAACATGTGATGACGTTCCAAAACAGTGATGTCAGCATGTTAGTAATTTTCTAGAAAATCAAATATATTTTTGTGGCAGTGGCTCAGTAGACATGGATTTTAAATTGCACGTTATGCTCACATAGCAGTGGTGGGACTAGTACTTCGTACTCCGAATTTAACATATCTCCACCATCTTTGCTGCTTCCCAAATGAAGTTTTCCAGACTTAGTAAAATCATCAGGGGTCTTCGTCTCTCCCATTTAAATTGGCTGCTGAAATCAGTAAGATTCTGCATCTAGAGGAAGCTTAAATATTGTTTATATGATTGATTCAATTAGTAGGAAAAAAGAAAAAGAAAAAGAAAAGCACCTGTAGTAGTCTAGTTTTTGTTCCTTGGCTCTTTTTCTTTTAGAAGGAAAAGTAAACATAAAAATATGTGTTCTTTCTGAGACTTTGCTCACAAGCACTTCCCTTTTTTATTTCTCAGGCAAGGTTGGCTGCTATTTGAAGGGGAATATAAGGCTCCATAGCCTTTTTTCACCTACCCATATGCAGAGTCAGTTTTTCCACCATTTAGAATTTAGTGCATCTTTGGCGAAGCCTGACAGGTACATGGTGGGTCAGTGGAGGGAGGTTGGAGGAAGGTAAGAGGGCTAAGAAAGCAGCTATATAATTTATAATCCTGGTGCCCATAAAAGCACAGCAAGCAGGTAAGGTCGAGTGTGCTGTCACCAGGGCACCAGCCAGACCTCCAAAAACTACAGGACCCTGTTTCATTATCCCATGACCTGCATCACAGAGCACAAATATCCCACTCTAGCCCCATAGCTAACCTGCTAGGGCAGAGCAGGAAAGCAACTGCAGAACTCCGCCGCTTTGCTTCCCTATGCCAGAGAAACCAAATGCAAATGCTAGATCCGGCATAGGTTGGTTGCCAACATTCATTTAGAGAACGGCAATGGCAGGTTAGAATATCCAGAATTCATGATAAGGCTCTGACTCTGTTATCTCATGGCCATTACCACGGGGCTGCACTGGTATTAGGTACGCAGGTTTTGGGTTCAAATTACGATTCTGCTACTTGTGAGCTAAATAACCGTAACCTTCCTAAGTTTCAGTTTCTTTAACTATAAATTGGTGATATGAATAAAGCCAGACTTGTTGAAATGACAAAAACTTATCCATGTAAAATGCATAATGCAAGAGTTGGTACATATTAGGTACTAGCTTTTATGATTATAATAGATAAATCAGTGTATCTGTAATGTCAGGTTAATTTTTTGCATTGCCTGTATATACTTTTTGTCTATTTGCTTTGTTACGAGATAGATTCTCCTCAATTTCTATAAATTAGGCTGATGAAGTTGGCAAGTCACAGCAATTAGAAACTCATGCCTTGACCAAATCATGATAATAATTTGAATAATTGAGGACACAGATATCAATGTGTTCTGGAAAAGAGAGATTAACAAATGTATTGGCTGTGCATTATATAGCTTGTATTCACTTCTACTATCAGTTCTTACGCTTTCTTGATTCAGCTTACCTCAGAATAGTGTAAAAATTACAATAAGGATACAACTATAGGAAAATTCACCTCGTGTGCTATTGGGTCATCAGAAAAGTCATAATACTTATATTTTTCTTTTAGAGAGATTTTTGCTATAGGGCGCATCAACTAGCTGGAGAGACACAGAGACAGAAAGCAAGAAATCACCCCCGAGGGGGGATGGCCATATTGTAATCCCTTCTCCTCCATTCTCTCCCCGGGATTTGGGACATGCACTCACATGTGCCCAGCATGAGTTTAAGCCACTGGGTCCAGGACTCGAATCTCAGTTGACTATGTGGGAGTCCAGCGACATAATCATTATGCCATCCACTAGTCCCCATGACCCATTTTTGAATTAAAAAAAATTGTCATGACTTTTCCTATGATCTGATATTTTGTCACTTACAAACTCTCTCTTGAGAACACATTTATCTATATGTTAGAATTTTTAGAATGATTAGATCTGAAGAAATAACAGATAGGCCATAAATAATATCTTACAATAGAGAGTTTCATTAACATTAGAAAAATTGAACTTCTCATTCAAATTGGCCTTTGTAGCCATAAGTCTCCTTTAGTCAGTGGGCAAGGAAATAAAGGAGGGAGAAAGTCAACGTTCACTCTTTACATTTTAGATTTGGAAAGAAAATGATCCATGGGGATGTTTTTGATCTACAGTGAGATGCAATACTCTGTCAGGAATTGACATAGGTAGGTATCACTGTATTGGAGGGGAGTAGGGAAAAGAGGGGACAGAGGAGACTCTGCATATTTTTTTTCCTTGTTTCCACTCTCATCAACTGGAAATGTGACAGTGTTAGCAGCAAACCTTCCATTCAGCGTATAAAAATCGGGCACTTAGGCATTTTTGAGTGATAATTCAATAGGATTAAATTACACTCATGTGACAGCTCAACCTCACTAATGAGGTACATTTCAGTAAACTGTTGACAGAACTGTCTGGAAGGTTCCTTTAATTTACCAACATGTAACAACATGGGAAAAGCATTAGTCAACTAGATGAAGATGAATACGCAGTGAGGTCTAGGGGTATTTTACATTAATACCTGACAACCTGAAAGGGTTTTTGTCACCTGCTCTATTTAGCCCAAGGCAAGCACAGAATAACTGGTACCTGTTAGTGTGATTGACTTACCAAAGCAATGAAAGGAATTATCTTGAAGAGGACTGGGTGGAAAATATGTCAGAATAATGTTTTTTCCTTTCAGTTAATAGGAAGCATGTTCCTTGCAAAGTGGGTGATAGTTGCAATGAAGTTGAAAGAATTTTTCACATCTTTTCAGAAGGTTACACCAACACTTTCATTTTTCAAATTCTTTGAGTTTATCCTGATAGACCAAAAATAAAAATTCTGTATATGTTTCTAGCCAGGTGTTGATTAGGACTAATGTAAGGTTATGTTTGCCACCTAAAAACATTATTCCAAGCCAAGGAAAGAAAAGGAAGGCAGAAAGCAACAGAAAATAATATGTATAAGACAAGGAAACCTGCCTTATCAAGGCATCAAATGCTTGAAAAGCAACACTAGCTAGGATTTTTCCAGGCCAATAAGAAGAAGGTGATCATTTTCACCCTTTGAAAAGTGCTCTGAAACTAATGTTTCTTAGTGTCTGGCAAGCAAGACAGTTAAAGAAAAAGAACAGATTAAGTGTATAAACACAGTAACAGTAAGGGGGCGCTATGAATTCCCAAATGGGTATTTGGGTGCCAACATCTACCTGTTTGACTTGTTATTCTCCAGACCTGACCATTCTAAAAATTTTAACTTATACATGTATTCTCAAGAGAAAGTACTCTACAGTGGAAATGTAGGGGCAAAGATGGAATTACTCTCTTTTGGCCTGAAATTACTCTGAACATCTGAGCATTTTAGAAAAATTAACTCTCAAGTACCAAACGAATCAGAGGGGAATGCCAGTTTAGCTAATCCAAGCTACCAGCTAATTCATAAGTCATACCTATTTGGTGTTGAAAACAGGATAAGGTTTATGGGGTTTCTTTGCAGAAGCAAATTACCTTTCTTACTTCATCTTAGTGTGACTATTTCTCCAGTGAGCTTGTATTTACAGAATATATAATGATTTGTTGGAGGTCACAGGAGGACAGAGTGGGAGAAAGATCTTGGGAAGACTGAAAAGGAAACACAACCTTTACAGTTCCTTTTTCTTTTACTTTTTTTTTTTTTTTTTTTTCTTCTTGAGAGTCTTTTTTGCTATAGGGTCACCAGAGAGAGACAGAAAAACAGAAAGTGAGAAATCACTCCCCATGGGGGATGACCACACTACAATCCCTTCTCCTCCATTCTCCTCTTGGGATCGTGGGCATGTACACACATGCACTAGACGAGAGTTTTAAGCTTTTGGGTCCAGAACTTGAACCACAGTCAACTACATGGGAGTCCAGTGACATAATCATTATGCCATCTGCTAGTCCCAAATCTTTATAGTTTCAGCTAAGCTAGTTGAAAGGATACATGATAACAAATATGAGAAAATCCCTCAGCAATATTATAAACACATACATATATAAAATCTTAAGCTAGGCCATGGAATGGGAGAAAAGTTCTGTGAATAAGAAAGCCCTAGAGGTCTGATAACACTGCAGAGGTGTTTGCATAACAGAATGAGAAGTATTACAAAAGGACTGTCTGGGACCAGCAGATGGCATAATGGCTATGTCGCTGGACTCCCATGTAGTCGACCGCGGTTCCTGGACCCGACAGTTTAAACTCACGCTGGGCGCGTGTGCATTGCATACCCAAGATCCCGAGAGGAGAATGGAGGAGAAGGGATTGCGGCGTGGCCATCCCCCCTGGGGGGTGATTTTTGCTTTCTGTCTCTCTCTGTCTTTCTGGTGAGCACACGTGCCCTATAGCAAAAAAACTCTCCAAGAAAACCCCCCACAAAAGCAAGAACAAAAGGACCGCCTAGTTCCAGAGATGAAAGGGCGTTTCTCCTACCCACCTAATCGGACTTCTTCTTTTACTGACTCTCAGACACTTCCTTTGACTTTCTAGACATTGTTCCCAATCGCAATAGTAATCGTAAGGACAATAGTCACTAAGATTTGTCCCATGCTCTATTAGTCACAAAGAATTTGCATCATTTTATTTGTTCCTGCAAAGTAAGTAAGGCCAATTTTTCTTTCGTAATGCTTGGCTTCAGCAGCTGCCCTGCTTAAGATACAAAATTCTCAGGTCTTCTGATTCCAAATCCAAGTCCAAGTACTTTTTTTGCTGCATTAAATTATTCCCAAACATCAATTTTTGGGATGTCCAGGGACAAAGTTGTCGACTCTGAGGAGGATGGATCCAATCCAAGTGGAAATCAAATATTCCAGAGCAACTCATTAAGGTAGTCCTTGTAGGGACCTCTAGAGGAAGAATTCCAGCTGTCTCCAGATAGGCATTAGGAAGACAAACAACTTGATTCTACATATCTTTTCCTTTTCCACAGTTATGTAAAAAAAAAAAAAAAAAAAAAAAAAAAAAAGTGGGAGAAGAAGCCCCCAAGTATCAAGGCCAGACATAGTTTTTGAATACTTTCCCACTACAGAATAATTTGACTGTTACTATGAACAATTAACATTCAGTTGTCAAGTTAGAGCCTAATGTAAAATGTTTAAAAGTTAAAAATAAACAATCACATTTGCTCTATAATAGGATTAACTTAGTTATCTAATCAATTATTTTGGAAAGTTTTAATAATGTTAATGGCTGAGATGTTAGGGCAGCTTACTGTGAGACAGATACTGCATTTATAAGCATTATGTCCTTTCA
Organism: Tupaia tana; assembly: GCA_026018925.1. Lineage (NCBI taxonomy): Eukaryota > Metazoa > Chordata > Mammalia > Scandentia > Tupaiidae > Tupaia > Tupaia tana. Next base: position 139,687,800 of record JAKSZU010000007.1, on the reverse strand, counting down.
TTCCCTGTGATTCTGTTTTTAGCCACATGGGGATGAGAAACGTGACTGAGAACATAGGAAACTTGCCCACATTGACAGCTAATGATTGGTAAAGGCACTTCTTGAACCTGGGTCTATACTACGCCAGAGTCCTTTACCATGCTGGCTTGCCCTACCTTGGCTATATCCTATTTCTCAGTTGACTTGCCACTGTTGTACTATATTCCTAATTGTTTATCTAACTCAAACATAGCTTAGTTTAGAAAGATGGGATGAGATGAGTTCCACGGCCTGGTAGTAAAAGAAGTGGTGTTCACATAGCCAACCGCGAGGATCAAGTCCTGGACCCAGTGACTTGAGAATCGACCTGGGTGTGTGCATGTGTGCCCAAAATTCTGAAAGAAATGAGAAATAGATGAGAACATATTAAAAAAAAAAAAGAAATGAAACTTTTAGATGTATAATTTTTGCATTCAAAGATGTATTACAAAAATGCTAATATTATTTACAATAGGGAAGGATGAAAAATTTAAATGGTTACCAAAGGAAACAAATAAATTATAATAATTGTGTAAAATAGAATACTGTGCAACCATCCAAATAAATTAAATAGATATTAGTATGGTAATATTGTTAAGTGAGCAATCATGGTGTGTCTAGAATGTTACCAAATATTTTTCAAAGGGCCATATACAAACTCACTCATAATAGAATATCACTAGGAAGACTTATAAGATATTGGTGTTAATTGACTCTAAAGAGGATAACTGAATCAGAAGACAAAGGCTACTTTTTACTGTATAATTACTTCTGTTATTCTAATTATTTGTCATAATGTACAGAAATTTCTTAGGAGTATTTTACCATTAATAAAAATAGTAAGTATTTGATTAATGTTTGCTGAGTTGAACAACAATTAGAACACATGGGTCTGACTGGCTCTGTAGCCTAATAGTTAAGGCAGTCAAACCCCACATGCAGTTGGAGTTCTGGACCCATGACTTGACAAACATGCTGGGTACATGTAGGTGCATGCCCAAAATCCCAAAAGGAGGACGAGATGGAAGAGAAAGGATTGTGGTATAACCATTTCCCAGGGGTGGTGTTTTCTTCTCTCCTCTCTCTGTCTCTCCGTAGCAAGCACATGCATCCTCTAGCCAAAAACAAACAACAAAAACAAAACAAAACCAAACAAAACCCTGATGTTCCCTGTTAATCCAGAAGGATTGAACTTGGAATCAGACAAAAATTCTAAATACGGCTCTAATAAACTAGCTGAGTTACTTTGTATAAGGTCTTAATTTTCTAGCTATAATTTACTCCTAGGGGAAATTGGTGCAATAATATTTACCTAGTATCTCACAAGTTCTTAAGGATTAGATGAGATAATACACAGTAAAGAAGTCTCCAATTTATAAAAATGCAAGGAATTGTTATTAATGCTGTTATTGTTACTCTTCACTGAGACAGACTCTGGCGCATACTAGGAGTTCGTACAGTCAGAATGGGCAGAGTGGACTTTCTATGTCAAGCAGGTTAACCAAATATTTGCCAATATTCACCTCACCTGGTACCACATTCCTATTGTTTGGTATCCAGCTGTGAAAATATTTATCATTTTATAAAGGGGAAAATATTTATTTGTAGACATGCTGGGGTGAGTCTCTGTGGTAGTAGGTAAACCAGAGAGGAGCCTGAGTGAGACAGAGAGAAACAGCCTCTTTCTGTTGAAGAACGGGGCAAGAAAAGAAACGGTGATGACTGAGAGCAAAGTGATCCAACAGGGACCAGCAGTTAGCATAATGGCTATGTCACTGGACTCCCATGTAGTCAAACGCAGTTCGAGTCCCGGACCCGGTGGCTTAAACTAACGCCGGGCGCGTGTGCATGCATGCCCAAGATCCTGAGAGGAGAATGGAGGAGAAGGGATTGCAGCGTGACCATCCCCCCTGGGGGTGATTTCTCGCTTTCTATCTCTCTGTCTCTCTCTGTCTTTCTGGCAAGTGCATGCACCCTATAGCAAAAACCTCTAAAAGAAAAAAAGGGATCCAACACATCACTTGTCATTAAAACCATGAAATAGCAGAAGTGAGTAGATTTCAGAGGAAGCCAGCAAAAGAGCTGAGTACAACACTCAGAGAGTCTCTCAAGACAAAAAAAAAAAAAAAAAAAGAGGAAGAATCAGAGCGAGAGTGAAGCACAGGAAAATACAAACCCAGAACCTCCTGGAAATAAAAGGAAGAGTGTGGGTCCTCCATTGACGTGGATCGAGATCTGGGCCAGGTTTACCTTAGAGTGTAAAAAGGCAGGGGCCCCAGCTGACTTCAGGGTGACATACTATTTCCCCAAATAGGTCCTTGGCCATTAAAGTTCAATCCACCCTAGTGTTAGACTGCATTTACAGAATGCAACTCTAGGATAGTCAGCCCAGTGGATTGATTATCCACAATCAGCAGGAACATTCCTAGGTGAAGTGCAAATTGCTTTCCCTGGTGCTTGACCCTTCCAAACCATAATGATAATTGCTGCTGTGTTGCAAGCTGGGCTTATGCACAACTCTGGGGTTAGTGCCCTCCCTTAAGCAAGGCTACCAAGTAGTGGGGACTACATACATCTGATTGTGACAAATGACTAGTTTACCTGCTAATCAGTGCACAGTAGTAGGTATTCTGTAATGTCACCAAAGCAGAAAATACCTGTCTCCTCTAAAAAAATAAAATAAAATAAAATCTGCTTCTATGTATTTTGGGTAAGAAATGAAATAGGTTCGATTTTAATCATATGAACATTAAATCAAACATCAAATTTAAAGCAATGAACTACAAAGAGCCTCCTCGAAGTCACTTAGCATTGATAAATTAGTAATGTATTATTAAATTATTCATATCTTTTTTTTCCTTCGGACTATAATGATATACTGTACACAGCACTGATAATTTACTTAGGCTGAGTCCATTCATTTAATTATGCTGCTAAACTTGGTAGGCCAATTGGTCATCATGAGAGTTTCCAGGCAAGCTAATCACAAATATATAGAACATGTCCCTTATTGTCCCCAGCGGCTAAGTGCTAAAATGCTATTTAGTGCTCAGAAGGTTAATGTCCTGCTTATGTAAATTGTCCAATTTAACATTCAGCAGCAGTATCATAAATTCTGGCTCCAGGATTTCATTAAACGTATGTTCAAACTAGTTGACCTTAAAGGTTAACAAGCACAAGTTAAACAGGACAATTATTTAACTCACTTCTTATCAAGAGACTGAAGCGTACTAGCCATTTAATAGCTCCGCATACTTCACAATTAGAATTCTTATAAGACTCTGATAAAACTGCAGGTCATGAATTTTCATAAGGATGTCAGATAATAACTATTTATCTGCACTTGTTTTTCTTTCTTATAAACTTAAACTTTGATCTTAACATTCAATTAGAAATGATTCCACAGAGAAGGACTAGGTGACTCAAGGAGTTAGAATTGGCTTTCTTTGGGGTCTGCACCAAGATTTAAAACATGGTATCTGCATTGTCATTAATACGAATTAATGGAAAAGTCAGAGGCTCACTATTAAGAGTGTGTAGAGCTCAAGTGGGGCATTTGGCCCATGAGTTACAACCATCATTTACTGTGTTTTGGACATTCGACTAAACACTTGATTCTTTTCTTGGAGCTCCCCCCAACCCCAGCCCTGCTGCCAAATGCCTATTAACCTATTCAAGAAAATGCTTCCCATTTTGTGTTGCTATCATTGTGGATTTTTATGCGATATCAAAGAAAGCTAGATTACTGGAGACATCCTTTTCTTGGTCTTGTTTTCTCTTCTCACTCTCCTTGGGCATTATGAAATAAAAGAGAGCTTAAGGACTGATTGCCATAGCCCTGCAACCTACAGCTCGGGTGATGTGCAGAAAAGGAGGCCGTGGGCTGACATTTCCATGCACTTCTCACCACAACCAGGATCAAGCATGGGCTTTGGGGTTACATTAAATTGGTGTCCATACACCAGCAATCTCAGCAGCTGACAGCCACTATACACCAGAAAAGAGACAGGAAGCATTATCTCCTTGCAGGTTCAACTGTTCATAGTGCATGCTGTTTGGAAGATAAAGCTGCAAATAAGAGCAAAGAGGATTTTATTAATAAATCATGACCTGAATTTCCGTTAGGAGCTGAAATAGGCCAAAACATGTCATAATTGCCTATAGGTACATTTATTGGGTGCATAGTATGCAATTTTTAAAATGTGGTAATGCTCCTTAAAAATTATTAAATGTAATGGCAGAAAAAGATAGGTACATAGGTAGGCATAAATTAAATTACACCTATTCTTGGCCCAGTTCTTTATTCTGCCCTCCTTATTCCCCCCAGAGGTTACTTATTGTTAGGAACTGTTTAAAGAAATAATATAAGGAAGAAATATTTTCTAGCATGAAAAAATGTGACAGTGTTTTATACCCTCTTGTGTCGCTCTTCATCCAAACTTCATCTTTTGAATATTGGCTTCAAATCCTGCCTGAAAGGGGACATAAATAAAGTGAAATGGCTAATGGACTAAAAACACTTATGATCAGGTTTTCATAACTAACATTATTGATAGCTTCTCTTGCACATGCACTCGCACATAGTGCAATATTCATTTCTAAAGTAAGATTTAGAGCCCTATTTGCAATAAAAAAGGCTGGCGCATGCAAATAAAGAATGCGAAAGTGAGGCCCTGGGACAGTATTCCCCTAGGGAAGGAGAAAAGACCTCCTTCAAAAATAGAGTGCTCACATTGACCACCGGGGGGACACTGAACACTTTTTCAGATTTCAGATGGGGCTATGCTTTTCACTGTGCTCTGGAAGAGCCTTAAAGAACAGTAAGTGATTAAGTCCTTAATTTAGAAATGACCACTCCTTTCTACCTCATGACATTAATATTTGAACTTGCTAGTGTAAACAAATATGCTTGTCTGTACAGGTAATGTGATACAATACAAATAAGGAGGCTAGCAAGATGGAAACATTTTTATAGGATCAAATGCTTCTTATATAGAATTGAGTGTGATTTCCCAGTTTTTCTTTCTTCGGACCCTCCCCCCCCCCCCATTTTTTTTTCTTTAAGGGTTTTGGCATAGGGCGTGTACCCTTGCCAGAAAGAGACAGAGAGAGGGAAAGTGAGAAATCACTCCTCTCTCCCCTCCCACAGGAAGGATGGCCACACTGCAATCCCTTCTCCATTTTTCTCTCAAGATTTTGGGCATGCAAGCACTTATGGGGCTGTCATTTTCAGTTTGTCAGTCGGGGACTTGAATTGCTGTCGGCCATATGGGAATCTAAAGCCTTAAGCACCACGCCACCTGCTGGTGCCCAGAATCCTATTTTAACAAACAGTAGGAAAAAAGCATCTCCAACGCCTAGAAACTGATTTTGTGGAAAAAAAAAAAAAAAAAAAAAGAAAAGAAAAGAAAAGAAAAGAGAGAGAAAGAGAGAAAGAAAGAAAGAAAAAGAGGAAAGAAAACTCAGAAGGCCAGCCAGAGTGTGGTTAAGGTGATTGGATATCTCATATGGCCAAGTGAGCAGGTCCAGTCCTGGACCTGACAGCTTGAAAAACACTGTGGGCACATGTGCATGTGTGCATGCCCAAAATCCTGAGAGGAGAATGGAGAACGGAGTGCAATGTGGCCATCCTCCCTGGGGAGTGATTTCTCACTTTCTGTCTCTCTCTCCATCTCTCTCTTTCTGTCCAGTGAGCACTCTTGCCCTATAGCAAAAACTGAAAAAAAAAAAAAAAAAAAAAAAAAAAAAAAAAAAAAAAAAAAAAAAACCCTCATAAGTTACTCCTCTCTTTAAAAATATTTCATCTATAGTTGCAATAATAAGCTAACAAGGCAGAAAACTTTTTATCTGTTTTCTGTTATTTAGATATAGTTTCAGGGAAGACTTTTTTTTTCTACTTTAGTTCCCATTTTCCCGTGTCAGCAGAAAAAACTATTTTCCTTCAAAATTTGTACTTCTAAAAATTATTTGGTGAAAAAAATAAATATAGATAACGTGGTAAACTAAATTTTGGCATTAATAAATTAAATTTGAAAGAGCATAGAATTTACAGCATTAATACGGTTACTTATCTTTGTAGCTTCTATCACAGATTCCCTCCCTCAATAATGATAGAAAGCATGAAAAACTGGATCCCAGTATATTGTTTCTATTGGAACTATTCATTAATATTAGAGATTGTAATCCATATTCTCAGAATACACTATGCTAAAGAATAGTAATGGGCTTGGGACCAGAAGTTGGTGTAATGGCTATGTCGCTGGACTCCCATGTAGTTAACAGTGGTTCAAGTCCCGGACCTGGTGGCTTAAATTCACGCTGGGCGTGTGTGCGTGTGTGCCCAAGATCCTGAGAGGAGAATGGAGGAGAAGGGATTGTGGTGTGGCCATCCCCACTGGGGTTGATTTTTCGCTTTCTCTCTGTCTTTCTGGTGAGCATACGTACTCTTATAGCAAAAACCTCTCCAAAAAAAAAAAAAAAAAAAGAATAGTAATAGGTTCAAAGTTATAGCAATCAATTGCTAAACTTTTTCCTTCCCAATATTACTTTTTAGGAATCTCATGTTCTTGAAAATATTACTCATGATCATGAGATTCCTGAAAGGTATTCTTGAGAGAGAAAGATGATTTTTTTTTTTTTTTTAATTTCCAGAAGGTACACACGCATGTGCCAAAGGTGGGGTGGGAAGCACCTCCCAATGGAGCATGGTTATGTCACAATCTCTTCTCCTCCATTTATACATTCTGTTGGGATTTGGGACACAAGCCCATGTGCTTTTCAAGCCCTTAGGATCAGGATTCAAAACATGTTCAATCATGTAGGATCTGGCTTTCTTAACCACCAGGCCAAAGGCTAGTCAAGAAAGACATTTTATATAAAAAAATTGCAATAGACATTTGAAGCACGATATTATCAATGCTTAGTTGCAAGCTTGTGTGTGTGTGTATGTGTGTGTGTGTGTGTGTGTGTGTAGGGTTTCAAAAATTAATGGAAAATGTGTGTTATGAAAACCTCATTTAAATTTCAAATTTTTTGTGCCAAAAAAAATTTGAATTTTAACACAATTTTTTCTTGAACTTTTTGAAGTTCCTTTGAACTTATTTTTGACCTTTGTTTTGTCTGAACATGAGTATAATAGAGAATGAAGAATAAAAAGGTACAAAAAGAATAGAAACAAAATGACTACAAGTTTTTCATAAATGGGACAGCCATTGCTCATGGACATGCTGAGGCCTTACTGCTGATAGTAGATGCAACCACAGATGAAATCAGTATCTGGGAGGGAGCAGGCTACTGCTGGACCTCTATTAGCACACCTTACCCCATCTACTCCAAACTCCAGAGCAAACAGAAAGGGCAGCAATTCAGTTCTGCAATCCAACGTGCTGCAGGCTGGTTCTGATGGAGATGGCATCCATTGTGGAAGACATAGCTCTAATGGATGCTCAAGTCATGCAACAGCTAGAGCTACGATCCTGGTTGGAAGAGCTAGTTAGCTGAAAAAGGTAGAAAACATACCGGCACAACAGTTCAATTCTAAAGGCAAGGAACTTGTGAGTTGAACTGTGTCCCCCAGAAAGATATATCAAATATTTTACTCTTATACCTTAAATCCTAACACTGAGATCATCATAGTTAAAGCACAGCAGTGGACAGACTTCATGTTCTCACATTCTATGTCAGTATCTGTGGACTGTCTCTAGATATGTGCCAGTGCCAGGTTGGACCACACATCTCTAGGACTCGGGCTTGCTTGGAGGATTTGATCTCTGGCTTACATCATCACTGGACTGATGTCAGCCGCCCCAGGGTCCAGATGGCCCTCAGTGGAAAACAGCCCTCTGCAGCAAGCAGTCCTTAGAGACCTATGCTTCTGGCATGTACTAGTACAACACCTGCCACAGGGCTTCCCCAGAAAAAAACACTCTGCAAAGACTGGAATAATTACTTCTTCTTTTTTTTTTTTTTTTTTTAAACATTTCATTTTCATTTTGTCTTCTTTTTTTAATTAATTATTTTATTTTATTTATTCATTCACTTATTTTTTAATTTGAACAGAGAGAGACAGAGGGTGAGAGTGAGAGAGAGAGGAAGTGAGAAAGAAAGCCACCAGATTCGGAACTTGAACCCTGATCGGCCATGTGGGAGTGTCCATCGCCTTAACCACCATGCCACCTGCTGGTCCCCTGGAATAATTACTTCTTAAAGTGTGCAGACATTGACTTATGACCATGAGGGTCAAGAATAATTAGGGGGACCAGCAGTTAGCGTAATGGCTATGTCGCTGGACTCCCACGTAGTCGACCGCGGTTCAAGTCCCGGACCCGGCGGCTTAAACTCACGCCGGGCGCGTGTGCGTGCGTGCCCGAGATCCCGAGAGGAGAATGGAGGAGAAGGGATTGCGGCGTGGCCATCCCCCCTGGGGGGTGATTTCTCGCTTTCTATCTCTCTGTCTCTCTCTGTCTGTCTGGCAAGCACACGCGCCCTATAGCAAAAACCTCTCCAAAAAAAAAAGAATAATTAGGGAAATATGATTTCAAGTGGACAAAATAAGGTGCCAGTGAAAAACCTTAAGAAATGAAGATATATGAACTGCCTAATGAAGAATACAAAATAACTTTTTTAAAAAACTCAGTAAACCTTAAAAAAATACAGAAAAATAATTTAACAAAATGAGGAAAACAGTAAGTGATCAGAATGAAAAATTGGAGATATTGACATAACAAAAACCAACCAAATAGAAATCCTGAGAACTGAATAATAAAATAAATGAAATGAAAAATGCAATAGAGAGCATCAACAGGAGACTTGATTAAGCACAAAAAAATTGAAGCACTTAGCCATGTCAATTTGGATCTCTCCAGAACTGGTGTCCACTGCAGCCCTCTCCCATTGGTTAGCTGTTAATATTGAAGTTTCAAATCTGTAGTCTGTCTTACCCAGGATTTGAGACAATTCTAACAATGCTTAAAAGTATGAGATGCTGGATAGACTTGAGTATAGGTTTCCCTGAGGAAGTTACTTTTAAAGTAATGTTCACATGGTGAGTAGAAAGAGTTGTAGGAGAGAGAGCATATCTCTTGGAGAAAATAACATATATGCAAGGAAATAAATGAGAAAGAAAATGGCAAATTTGTGTAACTAAAAGAAATCTAGCTTGCTTGAAGCATAAGTCATGGAGAGTGGTCCAACCCCAATACTTTTGACACTTAGGCCAGATCTTTCTTTATTATGAGGGTTTATCTTTGTCTTATACCTTGTTTAATGTTTACCAGCACACTCACTAGTTGCCAATAGCTTGCCTTAGTGTGACAACCAAAAATCTTCATATATTGGCTTCCTCACAGAAAACTTCCTGGGATTGAGAAACACTGAGATGCTATGCCATTGCAGCATCGTGTAGGCCACATAGAGTTTGAAGGAGAAAGTATAGGAAATTAAAATGATCTGACTTGCTTTTAAAAAATCCTTGAGTGCATGCATGGAGACAGCTGAGAGTTCACTGCAAAAGTTCGCTGGAAAGATGATGGAAGTTTGGACTAAGATAGTGGAAATAAGATGGAGAAAAGCCAATAGATTTGAGAGGTATTAAAAAGTAGACTGCAAATAGAATTAATAATTTCTACAACCCTTTTCACTGTTCTATCTGACCCTGCACTGCTGGTTCTTTTCTAAGCCTTGAGCTGGGTTCCTTGTTGAGTTACAACTTCTGATTTAAATTGATGACATCTTTTTTTTTTATTTTTTTCCACCCAAATTCAGGCACCTTCTTTGTTTATTACTTACAGAGGGTAATTTCTAACTTTTCACTTTTTATTAAGATTGACCTTGGACCTGTCTGTGATCTGAAGGACATTGTTTGCATTCCCTTTTGAAGTGAAGCTCAGGCCGTATGTGCCCTTTTGCTTATTAATCTATTTTTCCTTGGGACCAGAATTACTAGAAGCTTGTCAAAGCAGTTCTTATCGATCTACTGATCTTCATTTGACAAGGAAAACTCAGAGAGGAATCCCAAGTTTAAAGAAAAAAAATGTCATTATTGAATCCGCCATAGACTGAGCATCTGCTGAAGTCAACAGAATGGTTTCCTGGTTATCTCACAGAAAAATCAACAATAGTCAGAATATATTTATTACCTTATTTAGTGGGTTTCAGTACCATCTCATTACACCTACCCTTACATAGTACAAGGCCTTTTCATTAGTTAAAGAAGGAACAAAAGGTCATAGCTTCCCTGCAACTTCAATACACTAATTAGAGAGACCCTTTACTAGAGAACATAATTGGCCCATTACTGAATTCTTCTCTAAAATAAAAAATATACAATTTTATTCTTGTTGGTTTTCCTGTGCATGAGACACAGCTCTTCAATGGATGTTCAAGAGGTAGCAAAAAATATTACTGATATGAGATACCATCCCAATGTCCTATTAATATTTCTCATATTAAAGATCCTTATTGTCCAGGTAACCATCTGGGATCTGTTTCTGTACCAAAGTCATCTTCAATATCTAGTTTTATAATAGTGAACCATATTCAATAGAAGCTGAAGAAATAATATCGACACTGAGACAAAAACTCACTCTTTCAACAAGGACACTGAAATTTCCTTCAATAAGGTTCTAAGGGCAATATAAAAATAAAAATAAAAAATCCCTCCAAAAAGGTTTATGGACCTAGTCAGGTGGCATAGTCAGTAGCAAACTAAAGTGTTTAGATCAAGAGTAGGAGGGTAAACAAATCTCTCAATTGTTGAAACCTCAAGCTTCCTGTTATTACCCATCTGTGACTCAGAGATTCAGAAAACAGAATTCTTGTTTTCTTAGACAAAAGAAATGAGTGATGCATGGTGCCTCATATTGAACTCATATTTTGACCCCAGTAAATGTAACCAATATCCATAAATTCAATAAGGAATGAACTGACAAAAAAATCTCTAGGGTGACAGCATTAGTTCTCTGTGCTTAGCATCCCTTCTAGGTATAGAGGTTAAAAAAAACATTTTTTTTTAAAAAAAAAAAACAAAAAACCAAAAACACTATACCTCAGCACTGGCAATCGTACAGTGAGAGGGAAGAACATCTAAGAACAAAAGTCTGCATGTCATAAGATCAAAGAGAAGTAGTGGGCTCTACTAAATTCCTAGCTATATTTGAGCATAAATAAAGATTTTTCTTTATATAAATCTTATTCAAAATTCTTACCATGAAATTTATTAATTCTATTGTAAAAAATACAACAAATTCAGGCTGGCCTGAAGCTGGTTGTTAAGGGAGCTGGATCTCACATGGCCAACCATCATTTGAATCCTGGCTCTAGTGGCTTGGAAAACACATTGGGCACATGTGCATGCATGCCCAAATCCAGAATGGAGAAATGTGGAAGAGGAGTTTGTGTGGCAGGAACATCTCATTGGGGAATTTTCTCTCTCTCTCTCTCTCTCTCTCTCTCTCTCTCTCTGATGAATGCATGTACTCCTAGCAATTAAAAACAATATGACACATTCTATTTTGAAAAAAAAATACAAATATGTAGTAAATTTCTGTCTTGCTTCATTCTAAGTAATTGTCTCCTTTCTAGAGAGGTCTTCATCTGCCCCTTTAAATTACCCATCAACCATTTTTGGTCCTATCACCCTATATGACTTTATAGGGGATTAATTATTATCTGACATTTTTCTTATTTATGTCTTAATTGGTTGATTGGATTATCACCTGCCTCCTCCCATAATAATAAGATCTCTGTAGGAAGAATATCTTGGTCTATCTGTTTTCAGTCATATCTTAAATACCTAGAGTAGCACCTAGCATATAAAAGGTATTCAACAAATTTTTTTTGACTGAATAAAAGTAACAAATACATAGGATAATTTTAGATCCCAGTAATGCTATGGAGATTCCTTATAATAATTATGGTTCTAAATTAACATTCTCCTTTACCTAAAAGTCTAGATAATAATTTTGTAATTTCTTCTCTAACCCCCTCTTTCTCAGTTGCAGAGAACTGGGTTTTTTACTTCACTGACCTTAGGACTTTCGCAAGATGGTAAACAAACTATTTGGAAATTTGTTGTTCTTCAAGTCTTTGTAAAGTCATGAATTTACTCTAAGAGATTATGTGTCCTGGGTATTTTGAGAGAGAGGAAAATACCTTTAAAAGTAACAGTGGTGAACAGAGAAATTTCCTGTGGACCAGGAACAAGGAGATGGATGTCATTCCAAGACTGTAGCACAAGGAGGTTATCACTATGTGGAAAAAAGTCACTGTTGGCTGTCAAGACCACATTTCCCTGCTAAGATCTTCTATTCCATAAGCTGTCACAGGATTTCAGAGATGCTCAGTGACCTCATATTTACCAAGATGTTGACTGTATCTATATTATGACCACCAACTACTAACTGATGATGACGTGGACTCCATCACTATTGTATTTCCTTGTTTTGTTCAACCATCAGTCACCACCTGAAGCCTCCCAGGTCATCCATTTTCACCCAGATACTTGTCCTATACTGCTTGGAACATTTCTAATCTGACCCAATTTCTCCACTTCCTGTGCTCTCAAACCCATCTACTGGCCCTTACATCAACCGAAATCCATCAACATAACATTTTCTACCTCCTCAATCTATTTTTTTTTTTTTTTTAGAAATCCTTTCACATTCTTTTTTTTTTTTTTTTTGGAGAGGTTTTTGCTATAGGGCGTGTGCGCTCGCCAGACAGACAGAGAGAGACAGAGAGACAGAAAGCGAGAAATCACCCCCCGGGGGGATGGCCACGCCACAATCCCTTCTCCTCCATTCTCCTCTCGGGATCTTGGGCACGCACGCACACGCGCCCGGCGTGAGTTTCCGGGTCCAGGACTCAAACCGCGGTCGACTACGTGGGAGTTAGCCATTACGCTAACTGCTGGTCCCTCCTTTCACATTCTTATTTGAACTATTTGCCAATTCACTTCCCTTGTTGTGAAACCAGTTTTCGCTGAAATGTCAACTCCCTACTCTCTTTCTTACCTCAGCCTCTGATCTCAGCACCTTATTCACTAAGGATATAGACACTTCTTGTCAATCTTGGAGACCTGAGCAACCACACAGACCTATGGCTATCATTCTCACTGTGTGTGCCACAAAATCAACTGGGGAGTTTTTTAAAACTCCAGTTCTTCCAGCAGTTGATGTAATGACTATATTGCTGGATTTCCATGTAGCCAACCGCAGTTCGAGTCCTGGACCCGGTGGCTTAAACTCACACCAGGCGCGTGTGTATGCCCAAGATCCCAAGAAGAGAATAGAGGAGAAGGAATTGCGGTGTGGTCATCCCCCCTGGGGGTGATTTCTCTTTCTGTCTCTGTCTCTCTCTGTCTTTCTAGCAAGCGCACACTCCCTATAGCCAAAAAAATCTCAAAAAAACCCAAAAAACAAAACCCACCACCACCAACAACAGAAGAAACACTCCGGTTCTAAGAGCTATCCTCAGAGATTTGAAGTTATTTGAGAATAGGATTTGGTTCTCAGTAGGAAGCAGATCTTCCACTGAAAAGATCTTCCAACCCCATTTACCCCATGAAAGTAGGCAGGAGCACTCCCATTTCCCTGCCTAGTGGTATTCAGAAGAGAACAGAGTTTTTCAGTCCACTGCCTGGTAAAAGCAAGTAGTGCTTTGATGCTTCAATTCCCTTCCCGAATGCTATCAAAGGGCGTATGGGTAGCCATCTTCTATCCTCCACTCTTCCAGGCAATGTTCTGATTCCCTCACTAGAATGGTGTCAGCAGAACCCAGCAGAGAGTTGAGCTTCCACCCTCATCTGAAATGGAAGAGGCAGAAAAAGGCAGAATGAGATGGTAGAGGTGGGGCCTGGGGTCAGTGGGGCTTTGAAATAACAAAGCATATGTCAGACCTCTACCTCACTCCTGCTCGGTAACACCTGTTTCTACTAGGAAGTGAAGTTTGTACATCTACTTGTATATAAGCAAATAGGCAGTAGAAGTCAGTGTTCTATTTTGCTGGGGTGGGATCAGTAGGACCTAGTAGAAGACTGAACATATACACTTGCTTAGCTTTTACACTACACCTCAACAACAAAACAGGATCCAGAGTCTCATAAAGTCCAAAATTTCCAATAGAATCCAAAGTCTCAAAATGTAGTATCCTAACTGTTCAAAATACAGATGCCTTTAAACTTACAGTGAGGTTACATTCCACTGAACCTATCATAAGTTGAAAATACACTTACATCAAAAATACATTTTATATACCTAATGTGTTGAACATCACAGTTTAGCCTCATGTACCATGAACATGCTCAGAACACTTATATCAGCCTACAGTTGAGCAGAATCATCTACTACAAATTTGATTTTATAATAAATTCATTATAAATAATTTTGAATCAAAATTCAAAATTCAAAGTATGGTTTGTATTGAATGAACATTGCTTGTGCACCATTGAAAAATTAAGAAAATTAAGTCAAACAATATTTGGGTTGTCAGAAGAGACATGACCTACCTTTGCATAGAAAACATAGAAAAGATGTGTCATGACTTTTCAGACAACTCAGTATAAGTTAGGGATATATGTATAGTAAAAAAGGAGGGGAGAGATACAGATAAGGATAGAGGTGACAGAGATAAAGATATAGGTATTTTGTCAGGGTCTCATTATGTTGGGATCTAATCTCCTAGAAAGCTATGATTATAGGTGTGTGTTTCCATGTATGGTATGTTTCTTAAGGTTGATCTGAGAACCAAACCCAGGCCCCCTATGTGGCTTCAAGTTCCACAGCAGCACCTTATTGTTTTAATAAATGTGACTGGGCCCTGACAAAGATTTTAAAACAGCTATTTAAAAAATGTTTTTTTACAAACATTTGTGAATTATCTTGAAAGAAATAATAACAGAAAAGCTCAGCAGAGAAACAGAAGTTACAAAAAGAAAAAAAATGTAAAGTATAGAAGTGAAAAATATAATAGACAAATTAAACTAGCTGGGTGGGTTCAATATTAAAGTGGAGATGACAGAAAAAAATCAGTGAATAAATTATAGGTCAATAGAATTGACTCAATCTGAACCATGTGCTGTCTATTGTAATACTTTGGGCTCTAAGTAAAGCATATAATGTAATATATTCAAAATATTATCAAGAAATCAAAATGGATTCCAAAGCAATGTTTAAGTAGTCCACAGGAAGATAAAAGAGAAACAAAAAACAAAAAGTGAAGAAGACAAATAATAAAATGGCAAACTTAAGCCCTTAAATTCCAAGTTACTCTAAATATGAATGGTCTAAATAAGCCTATTGAAAGACAGAGATTGAAAGAATGTATTTAAAAACGTGATCCCAAAGTATGTTTGCTACCAGAAAGTTCCTTTAAATATAAATTTGGTAGTTGAAAAATAGAAAGATAGAAAAAGATATACCATGAAAATATTAAAGAAAACACACACTCAGGAGAGGCTTTATTAATATCAGATAAAGTAGACCTTAGAGCAAAGAAAACCACCAGAGACAAAGAATGACATTACATAGTGATAAAAGAATTAATCCACTTGGAAGATATAACTATCCTAAATGTGTACACACTACACAACAGAGACTCAAACTATATGAAACAAAAATAGATAAATTTAAGTCAGCTTTGGGCATCTCAGTTATTCTTTCTTTCTTATTTACTTATTTATTTTTAGAGAGATTTTTGCTATAGGGCACATGTGCTCTAGAAAGACAGAGATAGACGGAGTAACAGAAAGCAAGAAATCATTCCCCAAAAGGGATGACCATGCTACAGTACCTTCTCCATTCTCCTCTTGGCATTTTGGGCATGCATGCACATATGCCCTGCATGAGTTTCAAGCTGCTGGGTTCAGTACTGTGGTCTACTACAATGGAGTCCAGTGGCTTAACCTTTATGCTATCTGCTTGTCCCCTCAATTATCCTTTCTCAGCCACAATTTCCTCATCTTTAAAATGAGGATATTAAACATCTAGTATATTGCCTGGCACATAGAAACTGTTTAGTAAATGAAACACTCAAAATCTTATTTTCCAAGGGTCACATGAGAAACCTGACCAAATGGTCCAACCCACCTTACTTAGTAAGGCCTCCACTGTTACCATCACAACAGCCTGTTTCTTAAGCTACAGTCCATTAGAGCTCTCAAGGTTGCTCAAATTAAGAGCTTCATGGGGATCCACAAAGTTGTCTCAGGTTGCTGGCAAACCAAGCAAGCAAAGAGCTTTGTCTACTCCCAAGGAGACACAAGTGTCCAACAGGCTGTTGGCCTTAGTGGTATAGTCTCTAGTCATGACCTTATGGACTTCAGAGAGCATCATGTCTACCAAAAAGATCATGTACCACTCACAACCTTCTGAGATAGATGAGATCTTTCTTCTTTACAGAAGAGTAAATAGAATCTCAGAGAAATTCTCAGAATTACCTAATTTATGCAAAGGGCCTGAAAGAAGACCTAACTCTAGGCCTAAGCTTTTAATGATACCATGGTGGTTGCCAAAATGAAAGGATCTGGGGCATTAGGTAGAATATTTACTTCAGGGCATTTGGGGAAGCTTCATGCCATTCATTTATGCATTCAATAAGTAGTTACTGAGCAGCATAAAAGCTATTCAATTATTTTCAGGTGTTCCATACCAGCATGCATTTCTCTACACATTTGGTCCATCATATTGTTGGAAATGGAAGCTTCTAATTACTCTTTAGCTCTCTCTGCCAAGGATTTTTATCCTTCTTTATTTCACTGAACTCTCCACAAATTCCTTAGTAATCTATGTGTGAAGATATCTGCTGGACACCTCCTTGCCTTACCTAACAAGTAAACTACCTTTACCTTTTGTTATTGGAGTGTTTTGTTCAGTTCTTTGCCCCAAACACGGAGAAGCTAGATATGATTCCAGACAGTACCCCACAACAGAGAGAAAAGGGATGGGAAGAGAGAGAGAGAGAGAGAGAGAAAGAGGTATCCTCACAGAGTTATCACACCATGATCTTCTTCTAGCCCCCACCAGGTAGAATCACAAGCACATGTATGTATTTGGGGTGCACAGAAAGACCAATGGATGCAAACTTGGGACTTTCCTATATGGTCTAAGCATCTCAGAACATTATGCTACTACCGTGTCGCCACAGTTGGCTGGGCTTTTTTGTTTTGTTTTGTTTTACTTTGTTTTGTTTTACTTTCCCCTCACGTATCACATTTAATTCAGCAGCTATCCTCATCTAAAATATGTTCTGGGGCCAGTAAGTGGCAGTTGGATCCCACATGGCTGACTGTATGGTCTGAGTTCCAGATTGACAGCTTGAAAAAACACTGTGTGTGTGTGTCTGTGTGTGTCTGTGTTTCCAAAATCTTCAAAGGAGAGAAATGAGAGAGAAGGAATTGCAGCATGACTGTCCCCCATGGGGGCATTTTCTCACTCTCCCCTCCCTATCCTGCTATCTCTCTCTGGCAAACACATGCACCCTCTGGCAAAATAAACAAATAAGTAAATATACCATTAATATTTGCATTTTAACTGATCTCCACACTGTTGTAAGCCCTAGTTTCTCATACTAGGCTTCCACAGCAACCTCCTAGCTTATCTATGAATTTACACTCTCATCTTTGGAATCAGTCATTATTCTGTTTGAAATAGCCTCATGGTCCCTGATTCTCTTAGGGTAGAGTTGGATGTCCTTGCCATTGTCCACAAGGGCACACACTGTCTCTCCCTCTTGTTCCTTTGCCCCCAGCACATTCTTTGCTTCCCCTGCTCACTGTGCTATGCGCTTGCTGGCCTTTGCTCCTCAGAGGGTCTTGTTGCCTTATACAAAAATTTCTCCTTAGATTGCCACATAGTTGTCTCAATGACACCATTTAGATCCTTGGAACATGTCTGACTCCATAAGGAATATCCACTCCAGCCACACCTTGCCCCAAACCACTCTCTGTTCCATTACTTTTTTCCATTACTCTGTTTTATTATCTTTCGACATTACTTTCTGCTGCTATTTATTATTTACTCATTGTTGTTTCATTCTCATAGAATATAAGCATTATAAAAACAATGATCTTGTGGGAGTTGCTGAGAATCTCCAGAGCCTAAAACAGGATCTAAACAGAAAAAGAAGGGCTCACTAAATGTTTGTTAAATGAATGAACCAATCAATGAATGGTGTGTCTAGGAAGGCTGGACCCTGGAAACTTGCTGCTGGACAAATAGTCATCTGTCTTGGAAGATATGGTCATTCAAATTCAGAAGAATGGAGTAAAAAGACTGAGCTCTTCTGGTCTCTTTCAGTTGTGTCTTCGGTCTACAGACACACACAGGTTGGGTTCAACTGTCACAATGGGAAAGAGGTGGCAGTTCCTCATATAATTCGTGATGCACTTTCTACCAGCAGAAATGAAAGTCTAAAAGTCTGTCAGGATCAAGGGAGTCCACTTTTCTCTTTTGTTTGCTTGATCATTCAGAAATGCTGGACAAATCTTGTCATTGCTGATGAAAACTGCCTAAGAGACTGTTAACTCCCATAGCAAGGTGAGTTTTTAATGGAAAGGTTTTATGCAAGGTGGAATATGTCTCCTTGATGCATGACAGTACCCGTCTCACTAATGCAGGCTCTGAGACCAGGAGACCAAGAGTAATTTGTTCAAATGAAATAAAGCCTATTAGTCTTGCCAGTATTCACCTGCTCCATTGTTTAACACCAACCAGATGATGTAATCTGTCCCTTTCTTGTTTACAGGAATGTTTCTAAAGAGGCAATCAAATACAGTACAAGGGGCTCAGTCTGGTTAGGGATAATGAGGCCACTGTCTGGGTCTTAATTATATCACAAGCAGGAGTTCAGTGCTAGAGGGAGTATAGATAAAAAAGGAAGCTACTCCCCTTCTAAAGATGTTCCAAAGGATTCAGCATGTGTCTTTAAAATAAAAATTAAAAGACTTAGAAACAGCCACATGAAAAGGAAGAAGTCTGGAATGCTTGAACTTCAGAGGCAGCTTCACATTTCCTTTAGAGAAGAAAACTGCCTAGCCTGTGAAAACGGACTTCTAGTTATTTGCTCCTTAATGGACCTCAAAAGTTTTACGGCGACACACATGAAAGAGTATTTTTAAAAATTTCTTCTTTCCTAAGGGTCAAGATCCAGAGGAGAATGCCATACATTCTTATGTATCTAAATTCTGAGACCTCATTTCCCTCAAAGGAACGTTATCCACTTTGCCGTGTCCAGTTATTCTACATAGAGGCAATAGGTTACTCTTTCTATTCTCTCTGTCTAATCACACTCACAAAAAGTTTTAGCATTTAGGACAAGACAAACATATTATTATCATTAATTTTAGAGTAATGCCATTAAATATCTTTGGGAGCTTTGCATTTTAGCCTTAAAGATTTTGGATGAAAGGAGAATGATTTGAGAAAACCATCTGTTTGGAAATTTATTCCATGATAGCAGAGAAATATAAGCTGAGGGTTTTACAGTTTATTTAGGCCAGGCCCCTCATTTTTTTAAAATATGAGGAAACTGAGACAACTTTAGCTTTTTTTTTGTAGAAAGATTTTTGCTATAGGGCATGTGTGCTTGCCAGAGAGACAGAGATACAGAAAAAGAGAGATCACCTTCCAGGAGGTATGGCCACTCCTCAATCCCTTCTCTTCTGTTCTCCTCTTGGGATTTTGAACACACACACACACAATGTGCCTGACATGAGTTTTAAGCTGCCGGGTCTGGGACTTGAACTGCATTAACTACATGGGAGTCCAGTGACATAACCATTATGCCATCTGTTGGTCCCTTTTTATTTTTTAAATTTATTTTTTAATTAAAAAAATAATTCTTAAGAAAAAAACAAAAACTGCTTCTAGGATTATGAATGCCCTAGTCCTCTTCCCTTGAAGGCCTCCATGACACTCTGTTGAAGGTCTTACACATAGGAAAGGTGAATAAATGGATAAATTGAGAAGAAAATTAACCACTTACTTTTAAACATCTAAATTATTTTCATTGTTTGAAATTATAAGTATCACTGTGTTAGACACCTTTGTACCTGAAGGTTTTTTCCTTACATTTTATGTTAGTTTGTTAACATACATGGCAAAAAGTGAAATTACTATGTCTAATAGTAAGGTCATTTAAAAAATTCTTAATAAATTAAAAAAATGTCATGCTATTATCCAAAAGTATATCAGGTCTCACTGTCACACTCAGGGTATGGTTGGGCTTATTTCATACTATATTCCTAAAACTGAATAAATCAAAACAAATTGCAGTAAGCTGAATAATTGCCCCAAAGTATCCATGTTCTAATCCCTAAAAACTATGGACATTACCTTATATAGCAAAAGAGGCTTTGTAGATGTGATTAGATTAAGGATCTTGAGATTTGGAAATTATTCTGAATCATCCAGGTAGACGCTAAATCCAATTACAAGGGTTCTTGCTGGACGGAGACAGTGGGAGATTTCAGGAGATGTAACAATGGAAACAAGAAGTTGAGGTGAGCAAGGAAGGGATCTTGGGCCAAGCAATGCAGATGGCCTCCTGAACCTAGGCAAGGTAAGGAAATAGATTCCTTCCTATGGCCATCAGAAGGAACCAACCCTGCTGATACCTTGACTTTACCTTAGTGAAACCCATTTTGAACATCTGGCCTCCAGAACTGTAAGAGAATAAATCTGTGTTATTTGAAGCTATCAGGTATATGGTAATTTGTTACAGCAGCCGAAAGAGATTAATACACAAACAAAGGCAAGCCTCTAAATACACATGATCTTGTCAGTGAAACTGCACAGTTTTGATACACTTGGTCTACATTTATATTTAGTTTGTGTACTTTCTTGTTTGTAATCATTTTATACCAGCTATATTAAGGCATAATTGACTTATAATAAACTGTGCATATTAAAGTGTGTTATTTGATACATTTTAACACACACACACACAGAAACTATCACCATAATCTAGATAATAAACATATTCATTCCTTCAGAAAAGTTTCTTGATAATCTTGCAGCTTCACTGCCTTATAGTTTGTTTTGTATTTAATTCTGGATTTAATTTTAGAGTAAGATGTTAGGCTTTAGTTTCTTTTTCTCCCTAAGTCATCGATTTTATAAAAGCAATTTTTGCATAACATTTCTTTTCATTTTTAATAATTCCTTTATAATGTTTGAAGATGTTACATATTCTAGGATTCACTTTCTCTCCAATTTTTTTCTTTTGATCTGCACACATTAATTTATTGTAGCTTATAGTATATTCTAATATCTGAATGGGCAAGTTTGCCTCAAGATTTTTTTCTTTTTTTTTCTTTTCTTTCTTTTTTTTTTTTGGGGGGGGGGGAGAGGTTTTTCACTTTAGGGCGCATGTGCTCGCCAGACAGACAGAGACAGAGAGACAGAAAGCGAGAAATCACCCCCCAGGGGGGATGGCCATGCTGCAATCCTTTCTCCTCCATTCTCCTCTCAGGATCTTGGGCACGCACGCACACGCGCCCGGCATGAGTTTTAAGCCACCTGGTCCGGGACGTGAACTGCGGTCGACTACGTGGGAGTCCAGCGACATAGCCATTATGCTAACTGCTGGTCCCAAGATTTTTTTCTTAAATAATATTGTTTTCTTACTTTTTATATTAGAATTAATTTATCAAGACCTCACCCTCTACTCCTCCCTTCCCAAAATTAATTCAGATGGAATTTTCATTAAAATAAACATCTTTAGGGACTAGCAGCATAACGGCCATGCTGCTGGACTCCCATGTAGTCCACTGTGGTTGGAGTCCCGGACCCGGCGGCTTAAACATACGCTGGGTATGTGTACATGCGTGCCCAAGATCCAGAGAGGAGATTGGAGGAGAAGGGATTGTGGCGTGGCCATCCCCCCCCTGGGAGGGGGTAATTTCTCACTTTCTGTCTCTCTGTCTCTGTCTTTCTGGCGTGCGCACGCGCCCTATAGCAAAAAGCTCTCCAAAAAAAAAAAAAAAAAAAGAAAAGAAAGAAACATCTTTAGAACAGTTGGTCTGTCAGATGGGAATATGGAATATTATTTTTTTAAGTTTTCCTTTACATCTCTCATTATAGTGCCAAATTAATTGTATGTTTCCAATTCTTCTACCTCTGGGCCCACAGTAAAATTTAACATCAGTGGTAATCTCTTCTTTTGGGAAATTTACCGTAAGTGTCTAGGGACATAGCATAGCTCTTCTCATAACTCTGCCCCGTTCCCTCATTTCCTTCTTATCAATAGGTCCCCTGAAATTCTCTATGACCCTGTAAACTTTTTGTTTTCTTTACTCTCCCTTCATAGATTCCTCTCCGTGTACGAAACCTCAAGAACTATCATGTAACCAGAATTTTTTTCCAGAACCAGTGTATTTGCCTTGTATTCATGTCTTCTCAAAGTAGCACCCCCTGCTCTGTGCAATTCCCCTGTCTTTAATCTGACCCATAGCCATTAGCTGAGCCCTCTCCAATTCACTTGAATCAGCCACGCTGCAACAAATCACCCAGAAGAAAAATATTTTATCATTATTCTGCTGTAAATACTGGCATGCTAACAGGGAACACTCATCTGAATCTTCTCTGTTCCTTCCAAAAGAGAGGAACTTCCTGGGGCATAGGAACAGTGCTGTGAGCATTCAAGGAGGGTATGTGGATGCTGATAATATTTCCATGACAACACTGTTTCTAACTGTCACTCAGGGAAAATCAAGAGATAAAAACTGCTTAATAATTTGAATAGAACAGTTTAACATGAAGAATTATTAACTGTAACAGGGAACTGGAGTAACAAGGCACTGGCAAAGTGAAAGAATGTAGTCTTAATAATATCAGTTATAAGCAGTAGTGGGCTGAAATACAGGACTTAGAAAGAGGCTCATCCACTAACCACAGCTGAGATCCAGCTCTTGTGGATGCTGTGGCTGTGGGTCATTGGATGGCAGGCAGAGGAGTTAATATGGTCCTGTCTATTGGAGTTTAAACAAATCCTCCTTCCAGAGCTTTCTGGAAATCAGTGCCCTTTAAGGCACTGGGAAAGCTGTGGACGGGCAGGTGTCCCTGCTAGAGGCACTCTGCTATGAAAGTATGTAAGGAGGTTGCTGGGGCCGGCTCCTGGGTGGGAAGGTGCTTCTGGCCACTGTGCATTGCAGGAGCCCATGTTGAAAAAGCCACCTGAACCCCAGGAGTCTGTCACAAGAGAAGTTTGTACAGAAGCCCTAAAAGAGAAGCACACCTGGAGGAATGCCCTTTCTTTTTTATCATGTCACCCTACTGCCCTCTACTGACACAGCTTAACATTCGGCCGGTGGAGGAAGGAAACCTAAAGAAACCAGCTCCATTTTCATAGAACAGCCAAAAAGGATGAATTTGGAACTGAGAAACAATAATCTGGCAACTAGCACAAGTTTGTTTATAAAATGTCACAAAAACATGTAGGTGACTTCAGTTATTTCCATCATACAATGCACGTTGTATTTGAATCTTACCTATTATTTTGGTTCATGGTCAAGGGCAGGGATTTTCTCATTATGAATTCCAGTGCTTGCCAGAAATTTCCATTGCTTATTCTTATTACATTCTTGCTAAGTGCTGAAGTACAATAGTTTGAGTCTGCAGTGTAGGTCACCGCTGAGTAGATCCCAGAGTAGGGTGCTTACGTCTGAATGTGACTCTGTCACTTACTGGTTGTATGAGCTTACAGTTACTTTCTGTCTGTATCTGTTTCCTCATCTATGAAATAGGAACAATATTTAACCCGCTGGCTTATTGAAGAGGTTTAATTAGTTAAGGCAGGTATTTCTTACTTGGCAGTAATACATTTCTGAAACTAAGACTTCTAGATAAAAACATGGTGCCTACTTTGTATTATTTTGAAGAAAAATTTGAATGTGTAACACGTCAATCTACCTTCCACTCAGGTACCTTAACTATAATTAAACACACTAGAATTCATGTATACACACACACACACACACACACACACATATAAAACCATATTAGGATGCAAAATGCTGAAAATATCACTTTTTCATCACGGAGTAATATTATAAATAGTGCTTCATATGCAGAAACACCTTTTCTATTGCAATAACTCCCCCCACACACACTTGTGTCCTTCTCTACAATTTCATTTTCACTAATTACATTTATTTTAATTAATTGTTAATTGCCAAAGGATGCATGCATTCACTGGAAAGACACAGAGAGGTAGGGAGAGGGAGAGAGGGAGAAAGAACCCCCTCTCAATGGGGCAGAGTCATGCCTCCATCCTGTTGGGATTTGGGGCACACGTGCACACATGGTCAGTGTGTTTCTCTAGCCTCTAGGGCCAGGATTTAAACCGCGGTTGCCCATGTGGGATTTGGTTTTCTGAACCACCAGGTTCTTTAATGCTTTTTCTTAAAGGAGTTTGGCAAACACTGAGGAAAAACTATAACATTAGGCAAAAATATAGGTCAAATAGGAGACAGCCAGAAATAGGTTCAGAAAAAGGATGCCGTAGCAACGAAAGGTCCATAGTGTGCAGGATGGTGAGAGCTTCTGGGCACCAGCAATATCCTAAGGTGTACCCCTTTTGTTGATAATAATTGCACTTGTGAAAGGCTTACATAGTAATCTCATCTTTCAACATCCATACTGGATGTGCACTTCTCCTGTGCACTTTTTTTTTTAAAGTGTTGACTTTTTAGGATGTAAATATATATTTTTTTTCCTTACCTAAATGTCAACTGGAATATTTCAAAATGTGAGATTCATACTCTTTTAGAAATTTTGGCTATATAAACCAAGACTTTACAGTGAAAACTTAGGTAAATCCTTTAGACTATCCCTGGCCAGTAAAACACAATGTAGAGGTTTCTCATATGATTGGGCCGATTCAATGGCCTTGTCGATAGTTGTATTGTCATTTATTCATTCATCCCTTCCAAAAAACGTGTTTTGAACTTTTACTAGCGTCCAAGTCCTGTTGATATCCCGGGAGGTGCAATGATGGATGAGACAGGGTTATTCACTTCCAGGAGTAACACTGTACGGGGGCAAAACGGGGGCGGGTTGTGGGAGCTGCTGAGCTGGGCCCTGAGGACAAGTGACGAAAGCCGGCTTCAGGGAGAAGGTGGCCCCAGTAGGTAGGCGGGAACTTCTTGCAGAAACAGGGAGATTACCACCCTCGTCTGCAGCGCACGGAATCCCGTAGCCCCGGGACCCAGGGAAGAAAGTGGGAGTCCATTCAGCTTGATCTGGTAAAGTCTTAAAAAAAGATTTCCAATGTCCCGTTGAGCAACTTTGGCGGTGGTAGTGGGAAGATGTCATTATCATATTCTAATTAATTACCGACTCCGAGCTCCTCTTCCTTCGCTTCCTAGCTGCGGCGCATTCGGAGGGCCCCCCCAAGGGGCATATGTGGGGTGCCTAAACCCACATTAAATAAGGCCGCAGATGAGGGAAGCGGCCAGGACAGGAGAGGGGACCAGGAGGAACAGCAGACCAGAGCAGGGGCGAGCGGGCCAAGAAGTCGGCTCAAACCGTGCAGACACAATTAGTCCCGGATCCGACTTCCGGTAATGACACCTAGCAGCTCCGCCCTCTCTGAAGCGGTTCTGAGGCTTTCGCTGTGAACTCTGGGCTCCAGGACCCCGCCCCGGAACCCGGTGTCGTAGGAACTGCGGAAGTTTCTTTGGTTGCCACCCGACGCAACTATCAGGTGACGCTTCCGGTTAGGGAAAATGGCCGCGGCCGTTGGGAACTCACGTGTGAATGCGGGCAAAAAGCTGAAAAATTCTCTGAAGAAGAAGAAGAAGATGAAAATGGTAGCCAAGGCTGTAGTATCGGAGCTGGAAGATGAGGCTAAAAACGATTCCGACCATGGAGGTAATGCACGAGTGCTGAGTTTTACCGACTGGGTTTCTGGGAAGCAGGAGATACGCTTGCGGTTGAGGCTGACCCTTAGAGTTTTATCTCGGTGTGACATCGGATGGGTGACTTAGGCTCAGTGAGAAGGCTAGGGGAAGTGGTTTTCGGAGAAGATACGGTGTCAAATGTAATCTTGAGTGTATATATATATATATATATATGTATGTGTATGTATATATATATGTGTGTGTGTGTGTGTGTGTGTGTATATATATATATATATATATATGTATACATATATATGTATAATCTCTCTATATATATATTTACCAGGGTCGTCATTAGTAAGACTAGCGAAACTGCTGTTGCCACCAAGAAACTTAAGAGTAGCAAAGGTGAAAAGAATAGGGTTATTTGAAATTACAGATGTGGGATAGATCTCATAGGGAGCGAGGAGCAAGAGACAAAAAGGTCAGGGGGAAAAGGGTGGTGTACTTGACATTTTCTGTGTGGTAGCTGCTGTGCTTGTGTTTGGGAGTTAGACCAGATGGTAGTGAATGAAAGAAGAGTAGGTAGTTAAAGTGGACAAAATAAAAGTAGCATTTGATAACTGTCCCAAAGGCTCTTGATAAAGAAAGGAAGTGCATATTTGGAGGCTTTCAGCCATGACATGTTTATACTGCCACTCTACCCATCATTCTTGGTACCAGCTTTTTGTTACAAGGAATTGCAGACGATTCCTGACTTACGACTGGTTATTGCTCCTTTGTACTGGCTAATACCCAAAAAACAGAATTACTCCTTTGTAATATATGTCTAATCATGTCATTTATCTGTTCAACATGATCCAGAGGTTTCCTATTCTAGGATGCTATCCAAAATCTTTAGCCTGTTGGGTCTGACTCAGGTCTGACAACCTGAGTTCCCATATGTTGTTCTCTCCCTCACTTACTACTAACTGTAATCTAGCCATACTGATATCTTTGTGGTTTACTTAACACATCAGACATGATTCCACACTAGGGCTTCTGTATTTCCTGGCTTCATCTCCTAGAATACTCCTCAGATGCTTGCATCTCTCCGCTTCATTCAGTTTCTGATTGATTTTATGCCTTATCAGAGAGACTTGTCTGTGATCATCCTATCTGTGTACCTCTGCTACTGTTCTTGCCTTACTGCGTTCACTTTTTGACTTCTTACCCTGCTTTGACTTTTTTCCTCAGCACTTCTGAAACTGACTGATGTAGATATGTTTGCTGTGTGTCCCTCCCAACTGGAATGTATGTTCAATGGAAGTAGAGACTGTTGCATCCCTAGTGCCTCCCATGTTTCATAGAAAGTCTTTCACGTATATTTAAGAAAATAAATAAATTTGGATTTCCAGAATCAAAAAGAAACTGTAATATGCTACTACAATCCCTAGATGGAGTCCTCATCCTCTGTCAGAAGAATTAGAGAAAACAAACTGTTGACCAGGAATTAGAACTCTGATATTTTTTGAACCTAATAAATTAGTTAAAGCAGCGTTGTCCAGGAAAGAAACAAACACTACTACATTTTGAGGGTAAAATGTCAGTAATACTAATAAATGTTAATGGAAATGGAATTTGTTTACTGAAATACTGAGTAATTCCAAGTTGGAACTGCTCTGCTTTCTCAGTGCATTATTAGAAATACTGATTAGATTTTAAGTTATTTTGCTATTATAGATTGGTGCATTATGTGTCAAGAAGACTTTTGGCTAACATGGAAACCTAAGTACCCACTTCAGTTCAATGAAAATTGTCTTCTGTTATGTTCTAGTTATCCTCTAGGTGTAGAAGATACAAAAGATGAATAAATTCCTGCTTTAGAATGAACAGTTTTAGGGACAACAGATTAAATGCAGGACTTTAATACAATGTATGGAGTATTATTAAAAGGTAGCTATCAGGCCAGCAGGTGGCATGGAGATTTAATTGGCTGGATCTCACATGGCCAACTATGCAGTTCACGTCTCAGACCTGGTAGCTGGAAAAAACATGCTAGGTGTGTGTGTGTGTGTGTACTCAAAATCCTGAGAGGAAAATGGAGGAAAAAGGATTGCAGCGTGACCTTCACCCCTGAAGGTTAATATCTCACCCCCACCTCTGGTGAGTGTAAGTGCCCTATAGCAAAAAGAAAAGAAAAAGAAAAATAGGCAGGGTACGTGTGTGTACCCAAAGTCCTGAAAGGAGAAATGGAAAAAGGAATATGGCTTGACCCTCCCCCATAGGGGGATGAAGTGCTTCCCCACCTCCTCATCTCTCTTTAGCAAGTACATACACCCTCAGTTATCAAAATCACAGTCCAATTCAAGAATTCTAAGGATGGAGACAATTCCGTGTCTTTTGGAACCCAGCCTACTCAGCCTAGGTATTGCTCCCATCCATCTTACACATTTTACTCACAGTATACTAATATATTTTAACTTGTCTCTCAGAGATGTAAGTTTTCTAAATGCTGGAACTATTTAACTTATTCTATATTTTGTTTGTTTTCATAGGATCTTCCTTGTACTTTTTTTTTTTTTTGAGAGATTTTTGCTGTAGAGTCTGTGTGCTCATGGGAGAGACAGAGACACAGAAAGAGAGAAATCACCCCCAGGGCGGGATGACCAAGCTGCATTCCCTTCTTCTCCATTCTCCTCTCTGGATCTTGGGCATGTACACACATGCACCTGGTGTGAATTTGAAGCAGCGGGTCCGGGATGGTGGTTGACCATGTGGGAGTCCAACAACATAACCATTGCGCCATCTGCTGGCCCAATTCTTTCATACTTTTGATGTTCTATAAATCTGCTTGTTAAACATATGAATAAAGTGACATTTTGTCTAGGCCTTAAAGATGAGTAGGTTTCTAAAACTGGGAGTGAAGAGGAAGAGGACAGTTTTCTCAGACATAGGGAAAGACATTTACAGTGGTATGCAGTCTCTTAAAATTCCTGGCCTATTTAGAACAAAACAACTTATCTGTTATGACTAGCTGTTCAGAGAAGTGACTAGAAATGACACTGGGAACAGGTTAAAGCCAGATTGTAAAGGGCCTCTGTGCTATATGAAAGAGACCAGATTCTCTATTTGTAGGCAGCAAGGAGAAGACCTTTTAATCTGGAGAGTGGCAGACATTAACTGGTTGTACTGGTTGTATGGTGATTGCCTTAGAATGCCAGAACTGTTAGTAGGCAATTGTAAAACGCCATGTTAGGGCCTGAACTAGGACAAGACATGAATACAAAAAGAAGGGCCCCACTTGAAATGTTTTTCAGAAAATACTTTTCTAAACTACCGATTTTTTTTTTTCTTTAGAGATATCTGCTATAGGGTGTGTGCCCTCACCGGAGAGTCAGAGAGATATAGAGAGACAGAAAGTGAGAAATCATCCCCCGGGGGATAGCCATATTGCAATCCCTTCTCCTCCATTCTCCTCTTGGGATTTTGGGCACGCATACACACACATCCTGTGTGAGTTTTAAGCTATTGGGTCCAGGACTTGAACTGTGGTCAACTACATGGGAGTCCAGCGACATAACCTGGTCCCCTGAACAGCCAACTGTAACATAAGCTTGTAGCACTGGTAATTTTGAGTATACTATACTGTTAGTGGAATTTGATAGTAATAATAATGATGATGATAGGTATGTTTTAGAGCTTTATTATGTGCCAGATACTTAAGTTCCTTATATGTAACATTTCATTTAATGCTGATGACAACTCTATGAAATGGATATTCTCATTTTATATATAAGCTCAGAGAAGCCTATAACTTAATATGTAAACTGATATGCAAGTTCATAAATGACACAACCATTACTGAAGTCTGACTCTAGTTTGTACTTTTTTTTTTGGTTAGAGGGCATATACTCTCACCAGAGATGGAGAGAAGTGGGGAAGAGGGAATAGAAGAGAGCCCCTCCCACCCATGGGTAATGGTCATGCCTCAGTCATTTCTCTCTCCTTTTGAGATTTGGAGCATGAATTCACATGTGTCTGGCATGTTTCTCAAGCTGCTGGGTTGAGATTTAAACCGCATAGTAGGCTATGTGGGTTCCAGCTGCCTAACCACCAGGTCATGGAGTCTGTCCTAGCTTGTACTCTTGACCACTACCCTGATATAATTGAGGAACCAGGAATGCATAGATGATACAAAAAAGCGATCCAAAAAGTAAAAGGGCAGGGCCAGAGAATCTGAAGAAGGAAAGGATTGGGAAGAGGGAGAGATTTTGGTATTGAGACAAACTTTTCTCCCATTCAAGAAGTTCCCATCAGTAAGGGATATTTTTGCGATCAGATTTCTGTAGTACTCCTTCCAGTGTTTGTCAGCATAATCTCCCACCTTTCTACCTTCTTTTCAAAACTCATGTATTATTTCTTTTCTCTTTGGAGAGGTTTTTGCTATAGGGTACGTGTTCACCAGAAAGACAGACAGAAAGCAAGAAATCATCCCCCAGGAGGGCCATGTTGCAATCTCTTCTCCTCTCGGGATCTTGGGCAGCAGGCACATGAGCCCAGTGTAAGTTTAAGCCACTGGGTCCAGGACTCGAACCACAGTCAACTACGTGGGCGTCCAGTGATGCAGCCATTACGCCATCTGCTGGTCCCAAAACGCATGTATTATTTCTAGAAACAAATTTCCTTGTTCACTTAATCATGTAAGAGGCAACTGTGTAAGATCAGACTGATTTTAGGGTTGTTATTTACTATTATCCGCCTCAGTTTCCTGATCTGTAAAATGAGGGTGATAATTAATGCCTACATCAGGATTGTGAAAACTGAGTGGGTTCCTATATGGAAAGCATTTAATGTTTGGCACATGGTATCCACTCAAAAATATTAGCACTGATGATGATGCACTTTCCCATCTAATGAGACTATTAGTGTTACGTCTTTGTTGTCAAATAAGCCTTCTAGCCTTTTATAACAATGGTGTTTGTAAGTTGGAGTTCTTTCCAGAAAGAGGTTTGAATTGCCTCCAGTAACCCTGCAAGATAGCTGATGGCATTTCTGTTTTACAGGTGAGAAAACAAGCTTGGAAATACTGTTTACATTATACCATAATACCTCCCAGTAGAAAATTGTCCATAGATGCAGGATATTACCTGCTATTCCATTCCCTTTGTTCCATATTCTAACTATTTGACCAAGTATTTGAGGTTTGTGGTGGCATTATTAATTCAAGATTAATGATAATGATTTTGACAGCTATTTATCATCTCTGCTTAGTAGTTCAAGAGATACCTCAAATTCAGTATTTCAAAACATTATTTAATTTTATTCGTTATTATTATTAAATTTTAATTTGACTGGAGAGAGAGAAAAAAGGAAAGTGAGAAAGCAAATCACCTGGTCCGAGATTCAACCCATGGTCAGTCATGCGGGAGTCCAATACTTTAACTACCATGTCAACTGCTGACTCCTCAAACTCAATATTTCCTCAAACTCAATAGTTTTGCTATGTCGCTGGAAACTGAGTTCATAATTTGCCCAAGATCCCGAGAGGAGAATGGAGGAGAAGGGATTTGGCCAAAGCTGCTTCTGAAGAAAAAAAAAAAAAAAAAAAAAAAAAAAAAAAAAAAAAAAAAAAATGCTTCTGAGAATGCCCTGCCCAAGCCAGAAACACAAATGTTATTCCTTACTCTTCCTTTTGTCTCCACATCTGTTTGGTTTTATTCTATAATTCTCTTATTGCCACTACCTTTGAACTTACCTACATCAGTTTTGCAAAGGGGACTCCTATCTGTTCTTCCTGTCTTCAGCACTATTCCCTGCAGTATATATCCTTTAGGTGTTTTTTTTTTTTTAACTATTATTTTTATTTTTTAGTTTTGCTATGAGGTGTGTATGCTTGCTGAAGAGGGAGAGAGACAGAAACAGAGAGGGAAAGTGAGAAATCACCCTTGAGGGGTACTGTCCACTCTGCAATTTCTCTTCCACCATTTTCCTCTTGGTATTTTGGGTATGCATGCACATGTGCCTGATGTGTAAAGCCCCTGGGTCTGGGACTTGAACTGGGCCTTGTGGGATCCAGTGTCCCTAACTCCCGCACCACCTCCATGTCACCCATTGTTTCTTAAACTACTAGTGTCAACACACCGTTTCTGTTTCTGTTTTAAAATTTCCTATCTGTCATGGACAGGTATTTTAAGAAATCAATTAAAAAAGAATGATCAGAAACATGACCACATACTTGGATATCACTGTAAAAAATGGTTTGGACACAATGCTCACTAGATTTTTAGAACTTTGTAGTCATGGGGGCCAAACCAGGTGAAACCAGCTTTGGTCATTATCCAGTGCCATGATCTGACTGGCCACCTCTCTGATGGAACATGCCCATGTGACTGTAAAATAGTAGAGAGAACAATTTCAGGTTTTCTGAACAGTTAAAAAAGCCTGAATTGTTCTGGTCACATACATGAAAAATGGCTATCTGCTCTTAACACAGAACTTGATAATAATCCAGGTTAGAAGGCCCTAGGAGATATGCCTTCATTTTTGATAAACTACAAAGCTGTATTTAAGATAAAATAATCTAGCAGATAAATGTGCTTTTCATCAAACTGTAGCTCATGGCCTCCTTCATCATTTAAGTTACTTAAAATAGCGAAGGAACATGCGTAGGAAATGAAGTATATCATAGTCCTACTTGAGTGGTTTAGCAATTTATAGGACGGACTTAGGAAACAGACTACTTGCAGACTCTATCTGCTTTGACTTGCCCAGAAAGCATGTATAATCTCATCTGACAGTGTTGTCCCGTGGTAGCACTTCCACTTTATTTTTGCTTTTATTTATGAATCCTGGGGTGACTTCATGTTTTTTTCCCAAAGGGAAGAGCTTTTTAAAAAACTTTATAGCATTAATTGTGAATGTTTTAAATTTAGCGATAATTGATAGGAAAGACTATGGGGCAAGAGCAGAATAGATAATTTACATCTGAATGCAGAGCAGTTGTTTCATGGAACTTTTAATAACTAGGGGGATTAATGCATGGTTAGGTAAAATCAGAATAAGGATGGGAACATAGACTGTTCTGGTTAACTGAAGCTTAGAAATTCCCTTTTAATGCAAGCTTTATTAAACTATGTTTTAAAATTTGCAGTAAATATATATATTCCCCCCCATTTCTTACCCTCTGCCATTTCCTATCCTCCTTCCACCCTGTCTCTGGTATCTGCAGTTGCTTTCCATTCCTTTATTTTTTCCTATTGTATTGATTCACAAAATATCTTAATTAATCTAAATATTTTCAATAGTAAGTTCAGCTGATATATACTTATCTGTGACCAGAAGTTGACTTCAGGCGTGAAACTCTGTGGGTAGAATGAATATACTATAAAATAGCACATAGGTGAGGCTATATAGCTTACTGTGGTTCCTAAATAGGTATTTTTTGTATATATTTTTTAATTTCAAGAAAGGCAGTTTTAGCTCTAATAAATCAAAATCAAAAAAATGTTAAAGAACTTTGTTTAATACTTAAAGCCAGGAAACAGGTTAGGATTCTGTTCGAATAGTGGGTGTATGGGCCTGTCCACAACTTCAGAGAAGACAGATCTCCTTAACACTGGAAAACAAAGCATAGAAGGTCAGAAATGTTTTAGTCAAAACTCATACAATTCTATTTCACCAGTTCAAACTCATGTACCTCGTCTTCTATTGTAGTCTGATCTTTCTGTTTAAATTCTGGAAGATAATGTTCAAGTCTGGACTTATCCCTACCATTAAGCTGCCATTTTCTTAGCTGTTTTAGAACTCTTATGTCTGTGTGTCTGACTTTAGTTTTCCTGGGATAGCACTCTCTTCAGAACTTCTTGGAGAGCAAGTTGAGTTTTAAGCAAAGCCACCAACTAGATTTATTTCTGCCAATCCTCTTTATTTCTGCCAATCCTTTTGACACCAGTCATTTGAATTTTTATGTAATGAACGAGTTTGTGTGTTTTTATGGTGGTTGTGTGTGATAAAATTTTATCAGTACACTAATAAATTTGTATCTTTGACTCAGAACTTAGTATTTTAATCAGTCACCTAGCAGTGCAGATGATTCTTTGATATCTTGGGCACACTGTTAGTATTTTTTTTTTTTCCAAAGTGTTTTAAAATTTGTTTTTAATATAGTCCCATTAGTTTCTTTGTATGTTTTAATGGTGAAGTTAAGGTCCACATATTGAACACATCCTGTGCTGTCTCCAGGTCAGCATCTGTCACTGCCTTGATGACAGAGATGTGTTGGATTTGTTTCTGCTGCCTGAGTCCTGGGTATAGAAGGCACTGCAGATTCCCTCATTAAGATGGCTGAATTAAGTTTTGGAGGCTTATGGCTATAGGATAGATGGTCCTACTGATCTTCACTGTTGTTGTAGCTTTGGGACTCAGAAGAGTCCTCTCTTTCAAGAATGGAGACAGGTGGACCTTCATGAAGGGTCCCAAAGGCTGGACCATGACTTTGGCAGCCTCTGTTTAGGGTGCGAAAGTTTAATTTGTTTTTATGCTTAGGTTTTGCAGGAAGCTGTGAATTGGAGAAGGATTGCTTTTCTTCTGATGATGGAGCAATAGAAGCTGACAATGAAGATGATGTTGAACCCTTTGACAAAGAAAATGAAAATGCTGCAGAGTCAAGTGGTGGGACTAATGTAGGCTGGGCAGATGCCATGGCCAAAATCCTTAACAAAAAAACTCCTAAAAGCAAACCAACCATTCTGGTCAAAAACAAAGAGCTGGAAAAGGAAAAAGAAAAGTTGAAGCAAGAAAGACTAGAGAAAAGAAAACAGGTATGGTCTACCAGTTGTCTTGAGAATTTGTTTGTTTGTTTAGTCTGTTTTAATCTGTACCAAATTGTTCCTCACAGTGTTTGTTCGATTAACATTACAGTTTTTAACTTGCCTTTTATGTGAGGGTGGATAACAAACTTAGTTTGAATTATGCCATTGAGTATGTTCACTTGTTAATCATTTAAGCAAAGTAACAGGAGCATACACTGGAGGAAATTTATCTTTTTACAGTCAAGTAATTAAATATGTAATGATGACTCCTACGTCTAAATATCTTATTCATTTTAGGAGTTTTTAATGCTGACTTTATTAGATTTTAAATTAAAAGAAGCATGTGGGAACCGGCAGTTAGCGTAATGGCTATGTCGCTGGATTCCCACGTAGTCGACCGCGGTTCGCGTCTCGGACCCGGTGGCTTACAACTCACGCCGGGCGCGTGTGCGTGCGTGCCCAAGATCCCGAGAGGAGAATGGAGGAGAAGGGATTGCGGCATGACCATCCCCCCTGGGGGGTGATTTCTCGCTTTCTGTCTCTCTGTCTCTCTCTGTCTGTCCGGCAAGCGCACGCGCCCTATAGCGAAAAACCTCTCCAAAAAAAATAAATAAATAAATAAAAAATAAATAAAAAAAAATAAAAGAAGCATGTTAGTAATTTTTTTTTGTTAAAAATCTATTTTATAATAGAACTCTCAGGTTATAAGTCGGGTTGGTTCATTTCTGAAAACTGATTATTTCACTGTTGATAAACTTGAAAATGCCTTTATTAAACCATTGATGATAGAAATTAGACTAGTTTAATCTATTAAAGGCCAAAAGTTGGATATAAGTTTATTTGTATTATAAAAATAACAAGTATCCCTTGTACTTGAAGAAAGTATCTCTGTGTCTAAAATATTTGGTTACTAAGATAAATGTTATGCTAATGAAAGGAAAAGAACATTTTATAATCATACTTGCAGTAAAGCAGTACTAATTTCTGAGAGGTATTTTACAGGTAAAAAAGGAAGGAAAAGGTTTGAAATGGCATGTATTTCCACAGTGTTCACCAAAGTCCCGTTGTCTTGTTACGAATGTTTTCTGTGTTAATACTGGTTACTTTGCAAAAGGCTGTGTAAAGATGGAAGTTTTCAAGCATTGCTCTTAGAAGCATCCTGTACTCTACTATTAATTCAGTATTCTCGTTATACTTTATTTGAGATAAATTTAGTCTTAAAGTTCCAGTGAGGGTTGACCATTTTGAATCCAAGAAGAGTGAGTTTCTAACTGTGCTGTAGCCAGAGCTTTGGGACCCAGAGTTGCACACAATGCATGAAAGCACAAGTATTGGTACCAGGGACATGACACGGCAGCTACAAACATTCTTTGTAGATATGGGAGGACTTCAAAAGTTAATGGAAAACAGAATTAAAGTACAAGTTATCTTGGTACAAAAAGTATTGCAATTCATACACGATTTTTTCATAATACTCATTTTCCACAAACTGAAGAGTCTCCTGTTATCTGAGCAGGCACTTATAAATGATCATTATTTCTTAATATTAGCATTATGGCTTTCTCTTGTATTAATCAGCTACTTATTTCCTATATAAAATATATATTTCAGAGTTAAACATGTTTTAGGATTAAGCATGCTTAATTAAGCATCCTGAGTACTATAAATAATTAAAAATTAACTGTTTTAATCTTAAAAGTGTAATTTTTATATTTCTGCCATAATCCAGTAGTGAGTGAATTTCATGACCATGAAAGTGAATTATCTGATTTGGGAAGAATGTATTTCTTTAGAAAGGAATCAGGCTAATCTTTATAGTGAGAGTAGGAATTTGGTTTCACTGTGAACAGACATTTTCACTAGTACAGAATGAGAGATAGATAAGTATAAAAATGGAAAAGATAAAAGGTATATTTTTCCATTGCTTTTTCGTACTGATTTGTATGCTTTATAAGCTTCCCAACTTCTTGGTGATTAGTTCATTATATATATATATATATATTTTCATTATATATATATTTGGTTAAATGTTGGCCTGAGAAGGAGATTTTAAAAAGCAATATTAAAATTGAGTACCTAGGAGAAGAATACTATTTGAAGATAATTTTGTACTAGATTCTGTTGTCTGGGATTTTCTAATCTTTCAGCTCCCTTCCTTTTCTGTGGAGTAGCCGAGCATCAGTTCGCCATTGCTTGGGACCCACATATGACGAGAATAGTAGTCATATGTACTGCAAGTGGAGAAATGGGTAAATGGTTTCATGCAGAGAAGTATAGTCACAGTATAAATAGCTGGATATGATATCTGGTTTGTCCTCTCTCTTTTTTTTTTTTTTTTTTTTTTTTAGGTTTTTATCACAGGGCACTTGTGCTCGCTGGAGGGAAGAGAGGCAGAGAGAGAGAGAATGAGAAATCACTCTCTAGAGGGGATGGCCATGCTGCAGTCCCGTCTCCTCCCTCCTCTTCTTGGGATTTTGGGCATGTGCACATATGTGCCTAGTGCGATTTTCAAGCTGCCAGGTCCAGGACTTAAACTGTGATCAACCATGTGGGAGACCAGTGCCTTAACCACCTTGCCACCTGCTGGTCCCATGATTTTGTTTTTTTAAGGGCTAATATAAATAATTCTAACCACCAAAGAAGAAGGTTTCCAAAAGCTAACAGTGTTTAAATTTCTCGTTAGCAGAGAGTGTAGTGTGTGTGGAGTCTGTTTTTGCCTCCCTCGGATGATCTGATGAGGGCAGCTAGGGCATGTGACTCTCTCACAGCCACCTTGTACAGCCTGGCTGAATATTCTGGCAGCCCTCCAGGCCCTGTTGTCAGAGAACCTGACAGAAGCTCACTTTGTGCTTCCCACATGATATACTGAGTGCTAACCACAGTTTCCCTGAGCTGAACCCCTCAAATTGTGGGCTTTTTAAAGTCCCTATGATAAATTAAGCCAGAGTAATTTATTACTTTAATCCTTTCATGGCATATCATATCAAAGTTCACTGCACTTTGAAAAATGTCTAATATTCTTTCACATAACCATATTTATAACACAGCTTGATAAGAAGCGGGAGTGGGAAATGATGTGCAGAGTAAAGCCAGATGTTGTCAAAGACAAAGAAACAGAGAGAAATCTTCAGAGAATTGCAACAAGGTAAGACAGTGTTTCTACCGTTAAAAAATTAAGTATACTAAAGCTTTGATAGTGATCTGTTTTGACCAGAATTGATTTTTAAACTCTGCCTTCACAGAGTCAAGTGATGTATCTGTAAGCCTGCCTATTCAGCACTGAATTCAAGTAAAAACTTCACAGGGCTCACAAGGCAGAAACATAATGTGCTAAGTGTATATTTGGTATGAACCTATTCCGATCATCTCGTTTTTATAGTCAGAACACTGTAATCAGATGTCTTATGGGACTTCTCTTATGATGGTTCCTAAATCTATGGCACTAGATGATTTTTATCTTGCGTTATATTTATGGCATAATATGTCATGCATTATGTCATCTTCAGACTGTCTTTTCACTCTGCTTTTTTTAATCATCACCAAACATTTATCTGATGCCTTTTGTGTCCAAAGATAAATAGGATATGGCAGCTGCTGGGTGGTCATGCCACTCATCAGTAGGAATTCCAATTTTTGAGAGTCAAAGTCTTTCTGTGTGTTGGGAACCTACCATAAGAGTTTGTTTATGGAGTTGGAGAAGGCTTCACCAAGGAGATAACATTAGGGAATGTCACAATTATGTTTAATAGAATTACGTTTAAATTGTTAGCTACCTTAAATTATTTTGGTCATTTTCTAATCTATCTAGGTATTTCACAGTGAGATATTGGGGTATGGTGACTAGCGTATGGGTGATAGGGCCAGACTACTAAGGTCACATCCCAGCCTTGACTCTTACTAGCTGTGTGTCCTTGGGCATGCTACTTAATTTTTTCTGTCTCAGTTATTTGTATAAAGAGAATAATATATTTAGCCTATGGAGTTTTTTTCCTGAGAATTCCATAAATTAATACATATTAAAAAAGTAGAAAAGTGAAGGGTTGGCACATGAAAGTGACTGTCTCCTTATATTTTATACCCCAGGCAACTTACTTACCTTGCACTTGTACTGGCTGTACTGTGAAGGGTCTGGAATTTTATTCTCCTTAAAAGCGAGTAAACTAGCCTTACAGGTTTCTTGAGAGATGGTAGAACACGAGAGATGTCTAGGGCAGAAACAAAATAGTTCATTACTTATGGCAAAAACAGTAGCTAGAGGGACCAGCAGTTGGCGTAACGGCTATGTCGCTGGACTTCCATGTAGTCAACTGTGGTTCGAGTCCCGGACTTGGGACTTAGACTCACACCAGGCTCATTTGCGTGCATGCCCAACATCCCGAGAGAATGGAGGAGAAGGGATTGTGACGTGGCCATCCTCCCTGGGGGATGATTTCTCACTTTCTGTCTCTCTGTCTCTCTCAGTCTTTCTGGTGAGTGCACGTGCCCTATAGCAAAAAAAAAAAAAAAAAAAAGTAGCTAGAGCGTCATGATCCCATTGGTTTCCTATGTCCTGCAGTCCCACGTAGGTGCCCTAAATGGATGCCTGTCCATGCAGGGGGTTGTGATGCAGGAGAGCACTGTTTGGCATTCTGTCACTTTTATAGTGATTATTAACAAGCCTTTTCTTGGTCTGAGGGGAAACATTACCTCATCCCTAAAAGTTGCTTACTGCAAGCACAACCCAGAGAGATGGCCTGGAGCCATCCAGGTTCATATCTGGGGTTGACCTGTATATACCAGCTGGACCTGCACATGCAGTGTGTTCCTGACAGCTGAAAGGTTGGAGGGAAGATCAAGTGTGGTGAGACCTGTGAAGGGAACTGTCTGTGTGTCTGTCTGTCTCTCCCACTTTAGTGAAAGAAATAAACAAAATGACCTTAAAAGAAATGGCCTAAGTAAAGAGTAATCAGTGCCTTTCATTTTTGGAAAATACAGCAAAAATGCGCAAGGATACTCAGGACCCATGGCAGATTGTCTCTTGCAGTTGTTACTATAGCAGGATAATTCATAGATTACAGAATCTTACAGCTATAAGGGATCTTAATGGTTTGTGTATATTAAAATTTTCCCATGGCCACATTGAAAAAGTAAAATGAAAGAGGTGAAATTAATTTTAATAATATATCTTACTTAACTGAGTACATTAAAAAGTCATTTCCTCAGATAATCGTATGAAAGTGTTATTAATGAGATTTAAAATTTTCTTTTCTTATCAAGTCTTTGAATCCTGGTGTGTATTTTGCATTTAAAACACATGGTAAGTCAAACAAAGCAATTTCAAGAGCTCACTGGTCATAGGTGGCTTGTGGCTTCTGCATTGGACACTGGTCTTAATCTTTAGTAATGTCTTTGAACTACGTAACTATAGAACACATTTTTTAATAACTATTTTTTAAGTGGGATTTAAAAATTTCATAATAGAAGAGTCATGGGTTATAGATCTGAATATATTTTAAGCTATCAGGTGTCGTTTCCCAATTTACAGATGAAATTGGGATCCACAAATTAACTGTACAGGCTGTGCTCTTCTTTCCATTACCTTCCAGTGCCTAACCCTTCTGTAATTATATCCTGAGGAGCTGTGTGTGTGTTAAAAGTAATTTTACATTCTCATTGCACAAAAGTTGATCTTGACCAAAGCTATAGAACAAATCACATATTAGTCCTCATGTTTATTCTTTGTATTCATTCATTGAAATGTATGTTCATTTCTCAGGTGTACTTAACATTTGTTCAGTTCTTCATGTGAGTGCTTATGAAGTGCTTGCCTATTTCTAAGAAGTGAAAATTCATTGTTCCTATCCTCGTAAGGTTTTTATTCTCGAGTAAATTGATTTTTAATTATATTGTACGCGTCATTTTATATTCTATAGGGGTGTGGTGCAGTTATTTAATGCTGTTCAGAAACATCAAAAGAATGTTGATGAAAAGGTTAAAGAAGCTGGAGGTTCTATGAGAAAGCGTGCTAAGTTGTTATCAACTGTTTCCAAGAAAGATTTCATCAGCGTTCTGAGAGGAATGGATAGAAGTACAGATGAGAAAAATTCTGCTGGAAAGAACTCCAAAAGCAAACAGGTAAAACTTTTATACAGTATTCAGTGCGTCAAACTTCTCAACCCTTAAACTAAAGAGTTTTGAGATGGAAAAGCACACTATAGAATTATTTTTTAGATTTTATTAAAATTTGTACATGCCCATAGCCTATTTTGTTTGTATTTATTTATTACTTATTTATTTTTGCCTTACGGCATGTGTGTTCCCTTGGGTTGGGGGCATGGGAGACAGAGACAGCAACAGCAACAGCAGTAGCAACAGCGAGAGGGAAAAGTGAGAAATCACTGCCCGGGGAAGATGGCCACTCCACAGCCCCTTCTCCTCTACTTTCCTCCTGGGATCTTGGGCATACATGCACATGTGCCCAGCGAGTGGTCAACTACATGGAAGTCCAGTGATATAACCATTATGCCCTCCACTGGTTCCTCAAAATAACTTTTTATAGAAGCATTTATTTTTGCTTTGGCATTATTTCATGAGTTATGAAAATGCATGAAGTGTTCTTTCCATTTCATCTTTTACCATTTGCACTTGCCCTTGACTCTTCTTTTTCTACCTCAGTGATCACAGGCATAGTATTAATCTGGGACAAGGTCAGAAATTGCTTGAAATTCAAGTCAAAGTGGCTTTGTTTGCAGAGTAATTTGTTTCTAGAGCTGCCTCCTCCACTCCAGCAGTATACTGGCACATTTTTTTCTTTTAAAAATTGTTGTTTTCATATTTATGGAAAAACAGTTCTTATAAAAAGTTATATTTCAGTTTGCATGTGAAAACTATAAAACTACTATACTATTTGTGATTGGACCAGTTACTGACAAAAATATGTGTTTTTTAATGTTTTTGAGCATGTGCTCACCGGAGAGAGACAGAGAGAAACAATGAAAGTGAAAATCAGAAATCACCCCCACTCTGGTGGGGAGGGGGCTGCGGATGACCACATTGTGATTCCTTCTCTTCCATTCTCCTCTTGGAATTTTGGGCACACATGCACGTGCATGCCTAGTGTGATTATCAAGCCTCCTGAATTTTTTTATACAGATTATTCTTAGTTGTGATATAAAGACTTATGGTCAAAACCAAAAAGAGTAAATAGTTTTATAATATAGTAAAGCTAGTTAGAGTTGTAATATAACAGGTTATAAAGATTGATCCCATCAAGTCAGCATATTATAGGAGTGGTTTTGGTTGTCTTTTTTATGTTTTCATTTTTTTTTCAATACCCAGTGAACATGTGACTTGGGCATTTAATTTTTACATACTTCTTTTTAAGAATTTTCATACAGCTTTTAAAAATTAAACTTCCAAGTCACATGTTCATTGGGCCTAGAATTTTCATTGTGGGGGGGTAACAGGTGTAGTAAGGAACTGACTTCAGTTCAAGTCCTGCCTTTAGTAGCTTGAAAGTCACCTTGAAATCACCTTGGGGGGTGATTTCTCACTTTCCCTCTCACTGTCTCTCTCTGATGAGCACATATGTCCTAAGGCAAAATGTTTAAAAAAAAGAAAAAGAGTTTTTATAGAAATCTCTTGAAGGGATAAAAACGTTTAAGATAGTGTCATAAATATTTCTGAACTGAATTATGGTCTGAACAAGTTATTTTTCTGAGACTTTTTTTACTCTTTTACAGTTTTAAAATTATATTATCAAAGCAATAGGAGAACCGTATTAAAAGGGAACTTATGCTAAAATGAAATTACCACAACCCTTCCCCATCCCTCTGTACTCTTGTTTTACCCCTTCATTCCCAAGGTAACCGTATTCAACCCATAGATAATTCTTCTGATATTTATCCCTAATTAATAACATTTTAAGATGATATTTATACTCTATATCATTACTTGATGTTATCTTCTTTGGAAGATGAAGAATTACTATTCTTAACTTTGCTTCACATGCATACTTCTCCACATTCTATCTTTTCTACATGGTATATTAATATTTTTGACTATATCGATATGTAGTGTAAATATTGTCATTGCGCAACAGTACTTTCTTCAACTTAAGTTCTTACAGTTCTTATTTTTCTGGAATTAACTCTTACCTCTTTTGTTTACTTAGTGTTCTGTGCCCTGGTCTTTCTACATTTTTCCAAATAACTGTTAAACCCTTTCAGTAGTATTTTCCTTATGGGCATCCTGCTGTAATCTGAACTGCTGCTTCCTTACCTGCTGTTGCGCTGTCTTTTTGCAATATTGCTTTGTTCCTTCTCTGAGAGTTCTCTTTACCTCTTTCCTGTGGTGTTGCTTCTGTCAATTGCAATAAATGTTTTCTTTTCTTATCACTTTTTCCTGTGTTTTGGTGATGATCCGATTATCATAGTTCTCTGCAAAGGGTATGGATATCTATTTATGATATGTTATTCTAATATGTGGTTCCAAAAATATGTCTATGTCTGAATTCTTGGAACCATTGTATGTGCCTTATTTAGGAAAAGGGTTTTTGCAGGTGTTACTAAGGTAAGGCTCTTGAGCTTTTCCTGCATTACTTGGTTCAGCCCTAAATCCATTGAAACATGAAATAGATCTGACAAAAAAGCAAAACTGGCATTGTGACCTTAAAGGTCAGGTTGGAGTGATACGGCTCCAAGTTAAAAGAGTATCAAGGTATAACCACCAGAAGCTGGAGGAGATGAGAATGCATTCTCCCCTGGAGCCTGTAGAGTGAGTGAGACCTTGCCAGATGTTACGGACTTGTGAGATATTCAGTTGTTGCTGTTTTAAGCTACCTAGTTTGTGGCAGTTTGTTATGATAGCCATTGGTAATGTAACTTAGATGTTCATGTTGGAAAATTACATATTTTCTCTCATAAATTTGAGATTATTGCTCCATTTTCTTTTATCTTTCTTTTGCCATTGAGAAGTCTCTTTTCTGAGTTCTGTTTCTTTACTCTTTGGAAGCTTTTAAAATCTTGCCCTTTCCTTTTATCTCTGTTCTG
This sequence comes from Tupaia tana, assembly GCA_026018925.1. Classification (NCBI taxonomy): domain Eukaryota; kingdom Metazoa; phylum Chordata; class Mammalia; order Scandentia; family Tupaiidae; genus Tupaia; species Tupaia tana. Next base: position 139,644,127 of record JAKSZU010000007.1, on the reverse strand, counting down.
AAATTTTACAATGAAGTCTTCTCAGGTGAGCTTTTTCATTCCTTGTGCTAGACACTCAGTGGACTCTTATCATCCCACTAATAAGTTCATATTCCTCTCTTATAGACAGGTTATCATGCTCATTTGGTGTAATGTCTTTGATTACTTTTGTCCTTTTTCTTTGTGTTTCTGTCTGTTAATTGGTTGTTGGGTTTTCTGGATTGATCCTCTTATTATGATATCTTTTTTTCCTCCTAATTTTCTCTCTCTCTGACACTTTTCTGGAGAAGTTCTTTGATGGCTAGCCCTTGTGTTGAATTGGAAAAAAATAAACTGCTTTCATGTTTTTAAATTTTGAGGACCTTTTTATTCTTTAATTATTCCTTCCTTAGAATTCTATTTTTTATTTCATGGACATGGTATCTAGTTTCTCAGGAATTAAATATAGGTATTTTAATTTTTTCTTCTGCTCTATTGTTTCTTCTGAGCTCATTTTTCCTGTTATTTTTGTTTCAGTCTTTCTCATTTGAGGTCTTCCTCAAGTTAATGGTGATCTTCACTGACTATTTATATTTAAGAAAAAGTACTGAAGAGTTGATTGACAGTTGGGTGTGAGCCCAGGATTTGCTGTTTGTTGAGCTCAATTACAGAATACAGTTGGTTCTTTCATTGGGGAATGCCCAAATGTCAGTTTCAATAGGTCTTTCTTTTGGAACAGTCCATTTTTTTTTCTAGAGAAGAATCCTGCAATCTGCTTGCTGTCTATGGGGTAAGGCACTTTTTTGCCAACATTTTTAGAACAGAATGTAGAAATAGACTTTGGGGCTCCACCATTCAGTATGTGGACTAATAAGAGCATTTTGCATTAACTAGTGGTCCAGAGTCCAAAATGCTCCTGGTTTAGTATTTTCAGAAACTAAACTACCTGTCCATGTTAGGGTAGCATAGGGTTAGTCACTTGCCTTATTCAAGCTTGGAAAGGACCTAGGGGGTCTCACAGCTTTTCATATAGTTAGCCAGTTTTCTGTTTTTATCGAATCCTTCACACCAGTTACTGTCCCCAACCCTATTTGCCCCTAGTTCCTGATATAGATCCACTTGGATCCATGTTTCTCAGCTTTTTCTTCTCTGATAATTGGTTGTCACTGTTCTATCCAGTTTGCATTCTCTCTCCTTCCCCGCAGATTTAATCACATCATATGTCTTGTATTATTTCTCTTCTGTATGCTTTCCTTGTTTGCTTATACTTTTTGTACCTGTATTTGAATTTTATTGGATTTTCTGTAAGAAGTGGAGATAAACGCTTGCAGATGTATAATTTACCAGTCACATATCTGTGATTTATAGGTCTGTTTTGAGGTGTACATACTTGTATACCAACCACACTTGTTTTATATATTTTTAGCGAGTTCCAATTTCAGTGGAATGAATTGTTGTGAAATGTCTGCTTGTTCCATTGAAACCCTCTCTGTCTTCAAGGTTTTTGGTGCCCAGAGTGAAGTATCTTTTGTAGTATGATCCAAAAACTCACTTTCATTTCCTTACTTGTTTATCAAGAATTTTTTCTCTGTTTTTTTTTAAGGGTTCTGCCATGAAGCGCATGCATTTGCCAGAGAGAGACAATGAGAGGGAAAGTGAGAAACCACTCCTGGGGATGATATAGCTGCAACACCTTCTTCATTCTCCTGCTGGGATGTTGGGCATGCATGCACACACCTGGCATGATTTCAAGCTACCAGGTCTATGTCTCAAACTGTGGTTAGCCATGTGGGAGTCTAGAGCCATAACCACTATGCCACCTGCTGACCCATATCAAGATATTTTTAATTCTCTGATCCTGCTGAGTTGGATAATGTTACCCTTAGAATTTTTTTTTATCTGTTTACTTACTAATTTCATCATATGCAATGATTATTTCTACGGTAAAAGTCTTGGGAACTCATATCTTAAAAAGCTTTCTTTAGAGCCAGCAGGTGGTATGGAGGTTAAGGCACTGTATCCTTCATGGCCAGCTGTGTAGTTAGTTAGAGTCCTGAACCCCGGGGCTTGAAAATCACACTTGGGTATGTGTGTGTGTGAGCCCAAAATTCTAAGAGGAGAAGGGGTTGGGGTATGACCGTTCCCACCCTGCCGAGTACACACACCCTATAGCAAGCAGAAACTTAAAAAAAAAAAAAAAAAAAAGGAAATAAAAGCTATCTTTAAAAGCAGAGATAGAATTTTTTTAAAGATCATTTTTAGGGAAAGATTTCTTTTAGAATCTAAATAAATAAGTATTTTTATAAAGATATGTTAAATTATATTTGAGTCACTAATAATTGCACTTTATTCCTTGGAACCAAGTCTGGATACTACAAACTAAAAACAGTGCTTGTTGGGTCAGTAGTTGGCGTGGTGGTGAAGGCGCTGGCTCCTACCTATATGACTGTCTCGCGGTTCAAGTTGATTGTGGCATGGCCATCACCCCCTGGGGGTGATTTCTCACTTTCCCTCTCTCTGGCAAGCTCACATGTCCTATAACTAAAAACTTAAAAAAAAAAAACAAAAACAAACAGGACTTGATGGGCTTATTTTGGAAGAGATAACAGCTAATATTTGTGAGTCAGAAAGCCATCAACTAGAGTTTGGGCAGTGATTGCCAATAATTTGTCATCTATGAAACAGTTGTTTCTTAAGTTACATATGTAAGGTTTTGTTTGTTTATTTATTTATAATTTTTAATAACAATTTTATCGTTGTACTTTTCTTCTTGTTAGGCCAAGCCATTTGTATAGAGAATGTGTCACTTTAATGAATATAAACACACCTTTGGCATTTACAAATTTAACAATTCTGTTTCATTTTGAAAAAATTCTAAATATTACAGTAACATGCAGGAGTGAATCAGTAGTTGATGAATTTGCTGCCTGATATTCACTTCTCAGTAATAGTGTTTTCTCTGTTTGCTATTGTATCATGTCACAATAAATCTTGTCTAATCAATGCCAGGGAGGGACTTATTTTATTTTAGTGAGTCAGAGTTATGGAGAGGAATACTGTTAGAGGAAGTGAGAAAGCCTGAGGAAAGAATGATTCTTAGCCAGGGCTAATGTTGAATGTTAAGTTCAATAGAGTTAGATTTTATGAAATTAATCAGCCCACCAAATATTTAGCTTGGGAACAATAAGAGAACCTTTACAGAATTCTCTTAGTAAGTGTTCTGGGTAGCAGTTAAATTATGTATGAAATTCAAAAGTTAAAGTTGGAAAAATTGTGATATGGGAATGTTCATAGGAAATGTGATTCTCAAGAGGAATGTGCTTTAGGAGAATAGAAGAAACTTAGCTTTGATTTTTAAATGCTATGACACAAACATAGTAAAGAGAAAAAAGCCTACCAGTTCTCTAATTTTTATAATTTTCTATTCTATTTTCTTCCATGGAGGTTGGAATATAAGGTGTTGCTGGTAGGTGGAGAAGTAGGTTGGAATCAGAAGTTAAGTCCCATAGCTGGAGACCAGTTTTATCAGATAAGTGATCTAATTTTTCCCCCATTTGCCTATACGTTGTGTGTGCTCGCCAGAGAGAGAGAGAAAGAGAGGGAGAAATCAGTATTCCCAGAGGGATGGCCATACTGCAGATCCTTCTCCTCCAGTCTCCTCAGGATTTGGGGCATATCTCATTGTGGTTGGGACTCAGACTGCATGACTGGCTGGTGGGATCCAGTGGCTTAGCCTCTATACCACCTGTTGGCCCCAGATTTGATTATTTTTAAGGAAAAGAAAGCTAAAGGATGGAACGACAGCATGAGAGGACCAGCTAGTGGGAGGTTACTGTTGTAATCAAAGCAAAGGGGGAGAAACTGAACCAAGATTCATGGGGATTGGGTGGGGTTAGGGGTGAACAGAAAAAATAAATCAAGTGGAGAGGCAGTTTTGAGGTCTGGATTGTTGTTTTGGAACTAAAGTGAGTGGAGGCCTAGGAAGAAGGAATTATAAAGTACTGCAAGTTTTGCAACTTGAGAGAATCAGAAATGGTGACATTTTTCACCAAAGCTGAGCATATAAAAGATGAGACATGGCTTGAGAGTTAAAGAGTTTGGAAAGCAATGTTCATTCCAAGTTGCAGTGAGGAGTGGGAAAGAGAACAGTAAGAATCAGACCAAATGTGGTGGTGTGAGGAGAAGCACTTGGCGAGTATAGTAATGTGACCACAGAGGAGGAAACAGCCAGAAGAGCTGTGTCTGGTAGGGCCACAGCTGACTACCTGTTTCTCAGTAAATCCCCGAGTCTTCAAGAACAACCCGTCTTTTTACCAAGTCAGGGAAGATAAGTAGTGCATTGTAAACAAATCCTCTTGTAATTAAATGTGAAAGTTTCTAAGTTTAAAGAATTAATTTTCAGTTATTTGGATGGAATTCCCTGATCAAGAACTTGTAATCCCTCCTTTGGACTGAATAAATGAAGCACCATGCCAGCTACCTACCAACATATGGCAAGGCAAATTGAATGATACTCGATGTTGACACTATGTGATTTCTAAAAAGACTGAATTGTATTTAGGGAGCAACAAAAACGTCTTTTAGAAAAGATTTTCATTAAAAATTTAAGCTTTGATTCTTAAAAGATTAATACTTTCTCCATCAGGACCTGTAGCTGTCTCTCGTGATCCTGGGTTGTTGGAAAAATCATGACACATTTTTGCACAGAAAAAATACATCATGACTTCCAACAACCTGATATATTCCCAGTACGTTTAAATAAGCAACAGTTTTTGTTAATGTAAGCGTTAATACTTGGTTTTCAAATTTGTATTGTTCTTTTCCTTGAAAAGTCTACTAAAATCCAGTCAGATTTCTTGGAATTTAATTCTTTTTCCCTAGAAGCAGGACAAAAACACATGGGATACCTGTTAAATCTGTGAGTCCTAAAGAATATGCTGACTGCTGACATACAGACATACAGGCAAATTGGGGTACTCTGTTTCTCATGCATTTCTCATAAATGGCAGACCCATAATTTCTTTATAGCTAGGCATTAGTGGTAGGAATGTGTGTGAAATACCTGGCTTTCTTGGTATCTTACAGCTTTGATCCAGACTGAATTGCTATGTACTTTTAAAACTGCCATTCCTTCTGATTCTTAGAGTTACTGAGTTACTGCTACAAAAGAAGAACATGGAGGAATGGAGGGACTTTCACACTCAGGTCCTTAGGTGGTTTCCCAGGAATTTTCTAGGGTTTAGTTTTTAAATAGAGTTGGGGGCCTAAAGGCAGGCAAGGGGGCAGAGAAAGATACTGTCCTTAGATTGCCCCAGCATGGCAAGGCGACAGTGCTTTACTCTCACATAAAAGCTCTCTATCAGGAATGTGTGAAATTCTAGCTTTGTAAATAATTCAGCTTAGTGTTTGCTTACTGAAAATGCCTAAATAGATTAAAGTTTAGACAAAAGCAAGACTCCAAATTTGAAATGAGAATGAGCAGGATTGTACACATTTCTGTTGATGGGAACAGTTTAAAGCCAGTTTCTCATTATAATTACTTCTTTTAAAAGACTGTTTATTTTTAATGCAGGATAGTTTCTGATCTGAAAAGCATTTGGAATTGTAGTGAATTTATGTTTGGCAGTATAGTCCATGCAGCATTTTGATATGGGGGAAATAAGGAATAAAGTATAAAGCTAGTTGTTACAGAGCTGCTGTAGAAATCTTTAGTTACTGTTAAATTAAAATTATTAGTAATGGTCATACATCTTAGTTTAATAGTTGCCTGTCTGTATAGGATTTTCATTAGCAGAGTTGAGGCTTGTTTTTTTTTTTTTTCTTTCTTTTAAATTTCCCTGTTCAAGTAAATCTTGCACCATGTATTTGCACCTATAGTGCATTTTTTTTTTAAATCAAAAGAGTACATTATGATTTCTTGCTGATTGCCATTTTCCAGTAGTAGGCAATTGAGACTGTTTATGGAGATATGCCATGTGTAGCGGCAAAGGCCACAGCTTCTAGACCCAGATAGCCTGAGTTCAAAACACATGTTATGTATAATAATCCCTACCTCACTGGATGTTGTGAGAGCCAAATGATTTTAATATTTGTAAAGTTCTTAGGGTGATGCTTGGCACTAAGTGCTGTGTAGATGTTTGCTGTTTTTTCAGTTTTGAAAAAAATGGATAGAATGCTTACGTGCACATGTGAGAGAGAGAAAGGAACACTGTCCACAGGGTCTGGTAATGCTACAGCCCCCTTCCTCCAGTCTGTGGAACCTTGGGCACTCATCTACACTTACCTGCATTCCTGGCAGTTTCAAGTTTTTTCACCTGTGTTTCAGGCTGGCCAGCATGAGAATTCAAACTGTGGTCACCACTGAATTGCTCTGTACTTCTAAAACCGCATTCCTGCTGAGTCCTTTCCAGGAGCGGCTTCTCCTGAGCAGTGTGCATCACTGCTGTGCCCTGTTATCACTGCTTACCTGAGTTATTAGGTAATCCAGAAATTATCCAACAATTTAATAAACACTGTGTTTGGATTTGAGAAATTCTCATTTTTAGGTATGTCAGCTTTAGCAATGTATAATTATTACAAAATAATAAAAATAGATTTTAAAGAGCTAGAAACTTTATTTTCTCTTGTTCCTCGTATCAAGCTATGGTTGAATTAACTATGTTGCTATTGAACCCAGGTTCTTTTGCCTGTCCCTCAGTTTGCCACAGTAAGAAACAAAGTTTGCAAGGAAGAGAAGACTTTAATTCAGAGAGCACTCAGCAAGGAGGAAGGAGTTAAAACTCAAACTTGCCTCCCTGATTGAAAAGGTGGAGTGTTCAGGAGTTTTTATGGGCTGGAAAGAAGGCAACTGGGGATGTGGCAGCATGATTGGTGACAGGAAAAGGTGAAGTAATTGTTAGTGTGAATTCAGGTGCTGTCAGATCATCCATTGTGTGTTCAAACGAATGCATGATCTCCCACGTCAAAGGGTTGCCTGTCAGACACTCATAGGTCCAGTGCGGGGCTGGGGGGTGCTCAGCTGACTGGAACCAGCTTAGGCTGGCTAAGAGGATGACCTCAGCTTCCTGAAAACATCTTGAACAAAACATCTTATGATCCACTGTTCATGGAGATGTTTTCTGCATATGCAGTGACAGGACGTGGTGATCTATTAACTAGGCTACGTGTAGTTCTAATAAAACAGGGTCTGGATCTATTGTTTGACTCATTGTTTATGAGAATAAATCTTAGATATATGTTTTATAGAATTTAACCCTAACAGGAAATTCCCCGACTTCAGTCTCCTCTTCTGCTTGTCCGTTCAGTTTCCTCTATTGATACTTGCTAGCAGAAACAGGTTAGTGATTATTTTCCTGTTCTAGTTAACTCCTCCAGTACTGTTACAATATTACTTAAAAGATTTTGCTTAACAAGGAAAACTTGGCTTTTAAGTGAACACTGTTATGCTCATTGGATGTTATTTTTGTGACTAGTGAACAAATTATTGTAATTTATTATAATCATTAGAAAATACAGATATCCCAGTTGAGGATTCTGTATAGATGTGATGACTCAGGGCATCAGCAAGTACAGATAGAGGGGTGGAGGAACAGGAAGGGAGGTATTGGTGTCAGATAGTATCATGTCAGATACTATGCAGGATGCTTTCATAGAATGATTACTTTTAAAAGTGGTAGATGCTAGGGGCCAGCAGATGGCATGGCAGTCGGGGCACTAGACTCCCACATGGCAAACCACAGTTCAAATCCTGGACCTGGGAGCTTGCATTATCTCTCTCTCTCTCTCTCTCTCTCTGGTCAAATTGAAGAATAATAATAATAAATAAAAATAATTAAAATAATTCTTTACCAAAAGTAAGGTAGTAGACTCTGATTTTGGAGGAAAATTGAGAAATTTCTCGCTTTCTGTCTCTGTGTCTCTCTCTGTCTGTCTGGCCCAGAGTCAGAAAAGTTAAGTGACTTATCTTGGGTCATATTGTTAGTAATTGGTAGAATTAGGACTCAAACACAGTGTAACACCAAACTCCTGCAGCTTAGCAAGACCTCAGTGCTTAAAGTAGTAAGAATAAGAGTAAGAACCAGTTCTGTTTTTCATTTAGATGAGCTGGTGACAGTGTAATTTACCAAGACTAGAAAGAGAATGGTCAAGGAGGCATTGCAGTCTGATTTTCCCTAGGTCTCACACTCCCTTCATTTGATGTGGAGCATAATGGAGACTGATAGCTTTAAAAATCTTAACTTCTCCAAACTGTTATGCAAGGTAAAATATTATCATAGTAAGACTTTTCAGAATTATGAAACTGAGAAACTAATTTAGAAAATTCTTTTTATAAATTCTGGGGCCAGCAGGTGTCATGGAGGTTAAGGCAGCTGGATCCCACATGGCCACCTTTGGATCTGGCAGCTTGAAAATCACTCCTGGCGATGTGTGCTTGCATGCCCAGAATTTGGAGAGGAGAATGCAGGAAAAGGGATTGCAGTGTGGCCATGCCTCTGGGGCAAGTAGTGGTATGCCCCACAGGGTCTGTTGTGCTACAGTTTCCCTCCTCCAGTCCTTCAGGCTGTAGGATTTTGGACACTGATAGGCATCTGTGCCTGGTGTGTTTCCAATTTGAACTGCTGTTACCAGGGGAAATCTGGCTTCTGATAAGCAGTGCATTACCACTCCTGCGGGAAGCCAGCCCTCTCCTTTTCTTACGTTAATCTCTGAGTTACCTTTTCTTTGTGGGTGCTTCAAGTATTTAGGACATTTTCATACTTAGTGCTTAATCACATTTATAGCAAAGATACAGTAAATTGAATGATGTGAATCTATGTGTAATATAGTTTGCTCAAATAGTGATGTTTATGCATATTATCTTAAACATATTCAGACACTTTTGGTGTATCTTAGTGCTCATTCTGCTGTGTAGGTCATAGGTTATAAAAAGTGGTGAAGTAATATATTACATATTTAGTTTTACAGCAATATAGTATTATGGAGGAAATATGGACTCTGAAATCAGATGGATCTGGGCTTAAGTATTGACTCACTTATTAACTCTGTGAACTTGAATATTTCGCTGCTTTGATCTTCAGTTTGCTTATTAATTTGAAAATGATAATTGCCATCTAACCACTAGAAATAAGGCAATGTTGGGACTAGCAGATGGTATAATGGATACGTCACTGCACTCTCACGTAGGCAGCCGCGATTCAAGTCCCAGACGCAGAAGCTTAAAACACACCGGGCACATGTATGTGCATGCCTAAAATCCCGAGAGAACTGAGACAGGATTGTGGTGTGGCTATTCCCCCGCCACCCCCCGACCCCAGGAGGTGATTTCTCACTTTCTGTCTTTCTGTCTCTGGTGAGCTCACATGCTCTATAGCAAAAATCTCTCTCTAAAAAAAAAAAGTCATTATTATGTAAAATGTCTGGTATATAATTTCATAATATAATTGTTGTTTTTTTACCTTTTTTATTGAATAAATAAGTAAAGCAGTATCAATATGGTTAATTAAGCCAGAAGGATTTCTTGGGCATTTTTTGGGGGGCGATCTTAGAGGAAGCTTGGGAAACTTAGGATTTATTGAAATGATTTAGGTTTTTTTTTTCTGTTTCTTACTGTTTTTATTTTTTTTAAATTGAGTTTTTATTTCAGCATATATCAATAGCTTTAAAAAAGTTTATTATAAAGTAATTTTCTGCTTTATTCTGTCCACTCTTCCCAACAGACAACTACTACTTACTCCTTTTGCTAGTCCTGTTAGCATTTGTACATCTCTGAATTTCTGACTAATGTGCATTTAAGTCATCTTCTGACTGATCAATTTAAGGCACTTTGTATTATGGTGAGCAAAGATTGAGTTCTCTTACACAGTCTGTTTTCTCTCCCTAGTCCTCTTAGTATAGTTTATTATTATGTTACAAATCAGTATTTAACTTTTATTAACATGCGTGCGTTAAGTATTTTCTTTTCTAATAGCTGAATGTAGTAGTATTCCATATTTATATTTCCTTTCTATCGTGTTCTCAGAAAAGTCATGATGTATTTTCCTATGTTTTTCTTTGCAAAAATGCATCATGACTCTTCCGATGACCCCCAATTTTTTTTTTTTTTTTGAAGTTAGTAATTGCCTTGTTTTTTTTGAACCTTTTTATTTTTTAAGTTTATTTAGTTTTTCAAAATCAAATTAACCTTGGGTACTATATCTATTGTAATTATTTTTACTGAGGTATTCTTTCCTATAAGCCTCCATTTTCTTTTGTCTGGGGAGATTGCTGTCTCGGATTGCTTCGCAGTCATCATTTCTGTGACAACTCTGGCTTAAATTTCCTGTGATCCTTGGATCTTCTTCTAAATTGGATTCTCTGTTTCTTGGTTCATGTAGCTTCCATTTTTCTTGGTTTACTCTCACTTGTTTAGAAAAAAATATCATCTAGTGGTTTGTCAAGTTAAAATGATGTTTCAGTAGCAGATGGCATGGTCATGACAACTTTCATCATGTCTCCTTTTGAAGTCACACTGCTGCATGTTTTCCTTTACGCCTAATGCAAGCTGTCACTCTGGACTCTCCATTTACTCTCATTCAGGAGATCACCCTTCTCTTTCCTGTGTTAGGTCTTCTCTTTTTTGTGTCCCATGTCTTCTTTTTGGCTGGCTCTGTATTTTGTTGTTTTCTCGGGAAAGGCTGAATTGGAAGTCAACTTTGGATACCTTGTATGTCTGAAATTCCCCCATTCCATCCTTATACTTGAATAATAATGTGTCAGAGTATTTAATTTTAAATAGGAAATTATTGCCTTTTTTGGTGTGTTGAAACTATTTTGAAAGGAATTTGTCTGTTTCTTCTTGCTTGAAAGGTTGCTGTTGGAGAATTTGAATGTGATGTTGAGCTTGTAGGTTATATCTTTAAAACAGCAAATCACATTTCTGTAGTTTTACTGAGTATTGCAATTCGTTGAGACCAGTTTATGTTGCATCTATCACAGTAATACAGGCCCTCTGCTTCTTTTCTTGTTACATATTTCTATAGCAAATGTAGACATTAGAAGTTCTTGCCTTTAAAGCAGTTTTTTTTTTAATCTGCCATCTTGATATTGTTTCCAAAATATATGATTAACCCAAACTTGTTTATACTAAATTCCTATTGTTTATACTTTCTCTAAATTGTTGCTTCACTGTATAAAAATGCCACTAAAATGATAATTTGAATGATGGCCAAACATAAGGCATATAATACTTAGTCTAATACTGGATATTCAAAGTCAAATAAAAATTTTCTCCAGTGGTAAAGGGTAGTTGGTCTTAAAGCAGTGAGTGAAAATTGTCACTGAGAATTATTTGTCCTTTTATAGGCTGGTGGTTCTCAAGCTTTAGCACCAGAATCACTGGGTGGCATATAAAAACGGATTAGTGAGCCCTACCCCTGGAGTTTCTAATTCAGTATGTAGGGAATGGGGCCTGTGATCTGTTAAGTTTCCTAGTGATGCTGATGCTAATGCTACTGGTTTGGGCATCACATTTTAGGAACCACCAATATAGATTATATAGATTACTTTGAAAACAAAAACCAAAACATCTTCCCATAAAGCTTTACTTTATTGTTATTCTCTAAACTGGGCACTGGAGAGAAACTTTCAACTTAACTGTTGTCTGAAATATTTGTTTACAATAATCATCTTTCAAGACAAGCATGTGAGGCAGTTCCTACACCGTTTTAATTAATGAGTACTTTCATTTGGTCTACTCTGGTTCCTTTCTTTCTGAACTACATGTCTAAAGTTTTATCTGGGTTCTTCCCCACCCCAAACCACCTTTTGCTCTCCTTTGTTCTTTCTTTGTTGCCCACAGCTTGTCTGGCTGTTGCCTTCAGCCTACCTAGTAGAGGAGTAAGAGTCCATCAGGGATTGGTTATCAGAGTGAGTGCCCATGTAGGAACGCTGCGCTGATGTCAGTCATGTAGGATCTGCCTACTCTTGGTTGGTGACATGTTGATAGCATGCTGGGTCTAACTATGAAGACTTGACATTGAGATTGTGCACATTCAAATTTAGACACAAATATCAAAGTTAGGACACGTCTTTGCTAGTCGGTAATTTGGGTATGGCTATATACTTGTTAGAATTTAATTGAAAGATTTGAATTGTTAATTTGGTAGGAGAAATGTTTTAATGGTTGGTTCTCAGTGGATCTCTCTGTTCAATGGAAACAGCCTTCTTTTATTTAAAATAAGGAGATTGGCAAAGAAAACCTGGATTGAATCAGGGAAGATGGCCTTTTATCCAATGTGGTAACTTAATCTAATGGAAGCAGAATTTCAGTTTTAGGAGTATGGGTTAAATAGTGTAGAAAAAAGGGATTCTCCATGAGGAAAGTACTAAAGTAACTGCTACGTTTTTGTTTTCCAATCAGTGTGGTATGAGAAGCATTAGAACTACTTTGTTGTTGAGTTGTACACATGTTATTTATGTTTACATTATTGTACAATATGTTTATATTTGACTTACTAAGTCAAATCTGTAATCTTTGCTCACTTCTATATGCTATCCAGATTTTAGGTTATGTTTAGACACAAACCCTGCTTGATATTTTTGATCTGGGGAAGACAAGAGTGAGCCAGTAGGATGCTTTTCCAGTTTGTAAATAGTGTTTAATTTTTTTTTTTAGTACAATGACTGTTTCAAGTCTTTATTTTTTAAAATAAAGGGAATCTGGGGCCAGTAGGTGGCGTAGTGGTTGCGGTGCTAGACTCCCACATGTCTGACAGCAGTTTGAATCCCAGACCCAGGGACTTGAAAACCATACTGGGTACATGTGCTTGCATGGCCAGAATCTGAGGAGGAGAATGGAAGAGAAGGGATTGCAGCATGACTATCCCCGCTGCAGGGTGGGGGAAGGTGGGGGAATTTCTCACTTTCCCTTTAACTCTGTTTCTCTCCAGTGTGTGCATGTACCCTATGGCAAAAACCTTAAAAATAAATGAATAAATATTTTATTTTTAAGAGAGATTTTTGCCATAGGGTACGCCCACTCATCAAGGAAGATGGAGCGAGACAAAGAAAGCAAGAAATCACCCCCTGGGAGGATGACCATACCATAGTCCCTTCTCCTCCATTCTCCTCTTGAGATCTTGGGCACGCATGCACACATGCCTGGTGTGAGTTTTAAGCTGCTGAGTCTGAACTCGAACCATGGTCTACTACATGGGAAGCAGGTGACGTAACCATTATGTCATCTGCTGGTCCAAAACTAAACAAATTAAAGGGAAGTTTCGGCAGAGTTAGGCATAATTATCTTGTGACCCAGCAGACATTTGTTTTTTTTTTTTTGGAGAGGTTTTTGCTATAGGGCGTGTGCACTCGCCGGAAAGAGAGAGATAGAGAGACAGAAAGTGAGAAATCACCCCTAGAGGGCCACGCTCCACACCGCAATCCCTTCTCCTTTCTCCTCTCGGGATCTTGGGCATGCATGCACATGCACCCGGCGTGAGTTTAATCCACCGGGTCCCAGTCGCAAACTGCAGTTGACTACATGGAGCCCAGCGACATAGCCATTACGCTAACTGCTGGCCTCTTAGCAGGCATTTTTAAATATCTTTTCTTTTTAATATAGCTTTACACATGGTTAATTAATGACCTCATAAAAGAGCCAGCCTCAGTGGTGCAATCAGTAGTGTACTAAACTGCAGTGTGAAAAGCCACATGGCTGGCTGCCAGTTTGGATCACCAGCCTGGTTGACCTGAGACTTGCCAGGCACGTGTGCAGAGGATCTTGACAAGCTAGGGGAAAGGGATCACGGCATGATGAAACCACGTTACGGTTCCTTCTCTCATACACATGCTATTACAAATAAAATAAAATGGCTGTATGAAAATAACACTTGGTAACCAAATGTCATGTTTTTTTGTTTTTTTGTTTTTGTTTTTTACTTAAAAGACTATTTGAAAATGGTACTCTATCTGTGAGTGAAATAAAAAGATGTGCATAATCTGTTAGCTCTCTCAAGACAGGACTTTGTTGTTTTATCACTGTATTTCCAACACTAAGACCAGTTCTCAGTACATAGTTCTCAGTAAGATATTTATGGAAGAAAAAAAAATGTCATCACTCACAGTTCTGCATATGCTGTAATACTTAATACCACAAGGTGGTACTGTTGTACCGTGAAATGGGAGTCTGTGATTCCTAGGCTCCTAGGTAGTATTTATAAATCCTGTGACTAAATAAAATGAATTGACTGCCTATTAATGCTTGTTGCCTGCTTCACTTATTTATAATTTAGCATGTGATTAGTCTTCAGTTACATAATTAGGTTGGATAATGAGAGCATAACCTATTTATTAAAGAATATTTGCTTCAATTTTTAATAAAATGTAAAATGAGATAGCATCTTTAGAAACTTAACACAGTACCAACCAAGATTAGTTTCCCTTTGTCTTCCTTAATTTATTTTGAATTTAAAGCCTTTCTTAAATTTTATTTAGTTTACATAATTTTCTAAAAATTTTCTAATAAATGATCAGTGAAAATTAAATAACATTGTAAAACTGTTTTGGTTGTCAGAAGATTTTTAAAATTGATACCACGCTTAGATTTTACTGTTTTCCCCCAGCTCCAAGCAAATTTTATTTTGCTTTCATGTTTCTTTTGTGAGGTTCCAAAAACATTTTGTTAACATAGTTTTTTTTATTGTATCTTAGTACATATATGATCATACTATATAAAGTAAGTCAATTTTTAATTTGTCTTCTTTTCACCCCTGTTACAAAACTAAGTGTGGGAAAACATTGTTTTGTATGTTGGTCTTTTTTCACTTAACAATTGAATTGATGCTTGAATATTTTGTTTTTGTGATTTTCCTCAGATCGAAGGGAAATCAGAAGAGGGCCCAGGATGGACGATTCTGCGTGATGATTTTATGATGGGAGCATCTATGAAAGACTGGGACAAGGAAAGTGATGGGCCAGACAGCAGCAGAGCAGGAGCTGCTAGTGACTCGGACACATAGAGCAATATCGGAAACAGTTTGCAATCATTTTTTTTTTCCTAAAAACAATACTTCATCATATAATAGTTGGGGAACTTTATAAAGGATACATTTTTAAGAAAATGAACGAAAAGACTTAACTTTTACCAATTTTGGTGTTTTCCCTTTTCATATAAATTTCTATACAAATTATATTTTCAATCCCTGTATAATTTTAAGCATTGTTTCCCAAAATATTTGTAAAAGGAACTATTTCTGCTTGTCTAGAGAGAGATATATTTTGCCAGGATCGTTACATGTTTACATATTGGTTGTGTTTTTTGGTGTGTTGTTTCAGTATTGCCAATGTTTCTAGAAATGCAGTTCCCAATTTATAATTAAAATGAACTCTTTGAAGTTAATATTTATTTACCTTCCAATTTATAGATCTACATATCTGTAGTTTTGGGGAATGATTGGTGTTTGTTTTGATAAGCTATTGACAAAGACTATAGTAAAATTTTAAATTATGTTTCTGATTTTAGATGATGGTTTTAACTTTAGGTAATCTGGCAGAGGTGACTTAAGAAAGTGTTAGGGTTTTTTGTTTTTGTTTTTGTTTTTGTTTTTTTGCATAAGAGATCTACTAAAGTGGAAATTCTCATGTTTAATTTACATGTTGAGTTGTAATATTTGAGAAGCATATTCAGAATGTTTTAATCTCTCTCTCTTCTGCCCCAAATAGTTGAGTTAGCTTAAATTCTCTTATGGATTGGACAACTAATGGTAGAATTAGGCCACGAGTAATCTGCATGTGAATATTGCATCTGATTTGAGACTCGATTGCATATTGTTGACCTAAAGACTATTAAATTGGTAACTTTTAGTATCTTGTGATTAAACACAGAGAGAAAGTAAAACTTTTTACTTTTACTCCAAACTTTTTGTAAAATTGGGCCTCATAGCTAAAGTTTTTCAGGGAATTATTTAATAAATGTGATCTGTGCTTTTTGAAAAGTTTCCAATTCTTTATCCATCTTTCCGTAATAAAAATAGTTTCCTCCTACCACTGAATTGCACATACTTGCATCTGTTATATTTTGAAGGATAACCCTTCCCCCAAAACTATGTGCTGGAGCAAAGATGTTTATAAATAAGTGTGAACAAATACTTCTCTGTAGTAATATAGGAGTACTTAATATCCTTGTGTTATAACTTAACACAAGTAAATATTTCAATATAACCAACACATAGATAATTTTGGGGGGAAAAAAAGTGTAGCACCTAAAAACTTTTCTCCTCCAAACTAAATTTACACTTTGTTTTCTGCAAAGTATAACGATTGCCCTTTGCTATTGCTCTGCTTCTAGGTCATATTGAAGTTTTGCAAAAATTTTTCTGGACAGTACATTTGGTCAATAGAAATAAGTAAATAACTTCTTGTTTACTGAAAAAAGTTGTTTTGAAACATATAGTCTTACTTAACAGCCCTTCATTTAATTTGGAAAAATTAAAAATGATTTTTAAATTGAAAGGAAGAGAATATTTGCAGATTTTTTTCTTTTAGAAATTACTTTATTCTAGGACCAGCAGATGGTGTACGGTCTTTACATCGCTGGACTCTTATGGAGTTGACCAGGTGAGGTTCCAGACCCGAAAACTTAAAACTAACACCGGGCACGTGTGTGTGCATGTCCAAGATCCTGAGAGGAGAATGGAAGAGCAAGGACTGTGGCATGGCCATCCCCCCAAGGGGGGTGATTTCTCACTTTCTGTCTCTGTCTCTGTTTCTCCGGCAAGTGCACATGCCCTATAACAAAAATCTCTAAAAAAAAAAAAAAAATTAAATAAATTATTTAATTCCAAAGTGAAGTTGAGTTAACCACAATAGAGAAATATCCTTATGTCAAATGGCTGTGAAGCATATATAAATTACATAAAATAGGTTTTATCAATATCTGTGTATTAGTAGTTCTACATTTTTGGCTATAAGATATTTAAGTAGAATACTACTGTGTATAAATATGAATCTAAGAATGAGCATATTATTTTATAAATTAAATATATCTTTAGATGAATGTTTTAAGGTTTTTTTTTGGAGAGGTTTTTTTTGGCTATAGGGCATGTGTGCTTGCCAGAAAGACAGAAAGACGAAAGAGACAGAAAGCGAGAAATCACGCCCCAGGGGCACACTGCAATCCCTTCTCTTCATTCTCCTCTTGGGATCTTGGGCATGCACACACACATGCCAAGCATGAGTTTAAGCCACCGGGTCCGGGACTTGAACCGTGGTTGAGTCAGCGACATAGCTATTATGGGAGTCCAGCGACATAGCTATTATGCCATCTGCTAGTCCCTAAATGAATATTTTAAATACTCTAGCTCTGTCACCTCTACCTTGAATATTCTACCTACAACATTTAAGTTCTTCAAGTTACTTTCTTAATTTTTAAGAATGAAAGATACAAAGAGACAGTCACCTCAGCAGGGTCCCTCTACTTCAGTCTACCCCCGTTCCCAGCTGGCCTGCATCACAAAGCACACATGCCCAGGGAGGTCCTGAGACATGAACTCAGGACCTTTCTCATGTGGCTCCTGTCGTGTCACTGCGGCACCACTGTCTAGACTTAATATTGAAATTCTCTGTTCATCAATCAAATAAATTTGTGTCTATTCCATTTTCAATATTATTTTTGGATTATTTAAAGAGAAGGAAGAATAAAACGGCACAGTCTGTCCTCTCCCCTAAGTCTTGGTAACTATATAGAATAATAAGCGTGGTAAAAAGGTTACTTTAATATGTTTAGAAATAACTATGGGGCCAGTCTGTGGCCTGGTGGTTAAGGTGGATGGATTCCACATGGCCAATTGTATGATTTGAGTTCTGGACTCAGTGGTTGAAAAACATGCCAGGCTTCTGTGCATATGTACCCTAAATTGTGATAGGGAGAAATGGAGAAGGAATTGTGGAGTGACCATTCCCCCTGGGGGAGTGCTTTCTCACTTTCTCACTTTCCCTCTCTTTTTATCTCTCTCCAGCAAGTGCATACACCTTCTGGCAAATTAAAAATAAATAATTAACTGTGAAAAATAGGAGTGAACAATTTAAAGGTATTATTGTATTCCCTAATGTGGATAGTTAGATGGCTATGGTCAGTGTTCTCAGTATTTACCATGGTTTAGCTCTGGATAGTAATTGATTTTAAGCATTAAAATTTCAAAGATAGGGGCCAGCAGGTGGCACAGAAGTTACTGCACTGGACTCCCACATGGCTGACCCTGGTTCGAGTTCCGGGCCTGGCAGCTTGAAAATCACGCTGAATGCATGTGCCCATGTGCCCAAAATCCTAGAAGGAAAATGGACAAAGAGTTGTGGTGTGGCCATCTACCCTGGGGGATGGTTCTCACTTTTCCTCTTATTGTCTCTCCTTGGCTCTCTTTAGCGGGTATGTATGTCCCCTATGGCAAAAACTTGAAAAAATTTTTTTCAAAGATAATACCTGTTTAGAACTGGAAATAACTTGGAATCATCTTTGCAGTGAGCACCTTAGCAAGGAGCTGTAGTTTTGAATAAACCTTAAAGTTTATACATTGTTTAAGTATTGTTTAACTGATTGCAAAATATACTTGGAATCTATTTGGGTGGAATAATTCAGAGGCTTACCTTTGGTACTTAGAGCCTAAAATGACTCCAGAGATTCTTTAAGGTTTGAGGCCACATCAAAGTTCTTTAAAATAGTTTGTGTCATTCAAAACAGATAGGTAAAGGGGACCAGCAGTTAGCATAATGGCTATGTCGCTGGACTCCCATGTAGTTGGCCACGGTTCACGTCCCGGACTCAGTAGCATAAAACTCACGCCAGGCGCGTGTGCGTGTGTGCCCAAGATCCCAAGAGGAGAATGGAGGAGAAGGGATTGCAGCATGGCCATTCCCCCCCAGGGGGTGATTTCTCGCTTTCTGTCTCTCTGTCTGTCTGGCGAGTGCATGCTCCCTATAGCAAAAACCTCTTCAAAACAAACAAACAAAAAACAGAAAGATAAAGAAGGGGATGTTTAAATTCAGGAAACTGGGGCCAGCAGGTGGTGTAATTGTTAAGGCGCTGGACTCATATGTGGCTGACTGAGATTTGAGTCCTGGACCCAGCAGCTTGAAACTCACTCTGGCATGCGGGCATGCGTGTGCCTGCCCAAGATGAGAACGGAGGAGAAGGGATTGCAGTGTGGCCATCGCCCCGGGGGGGTGACTTCTCACTTTCCCTCTTACTGTCTCTCTCTCTGTCTCACTCCAGCAAGCAGCATGCCCTATAAGAAAAACTTTTTTATTTTTTTCCAGAGAAACCTTTTAGGACTTTTTTGTTTTCTTAATTTTGCCAGACTATACTCTGTGAGTGAGTGTACTTGCCAGAGAGAGGGGCTAGGGGAGTAAGAAAGCACCCTCTCCCTCTCATGGGGAACAGTCATACCATTCCCTTCTCTATCTCTCCCTCTTGTCAGGATTTTCGGCACACGTGTGCCTGATATGCTTCTAAAGCTGCTGGATCTGGGACTTGAACTGTGTAGTTGCCTGTGTGGGATCCAGCCGTCCTAACCATCAGGCCGCAGGCTGGCCTCTTAGTACTTCTTAAATCAATGTGTTTTGCACATATGAATATACTTAAAATTCATTGGCCACTAACTAAACAATATTCTTCTACCTTGCTGGTCTTCTGACCAGCATTGCAAAGTTATAAGGCCACTGGATTGCAGTTTATAGATGCCTCAAGATGTCCTAGTAAAACAAAATAGAACAGAAAGTGTAAGGTTTAAGTGAGAACAGAAACATGGGCAACTGAAAACATGAATTGTGTTGATGAAGAGTCAAAGGAATTGTAAGGTCACAGAAAAATGCCTGTAACGGAATCTTTAAGGACCATAACATCTCTATAGAAAAGATAGTAGGATGTAAAATAAATAAACTACTACCTCTGTATCTTTTGATTGGCCTTTTTCTTCTTATAGGTATTTATTTGTGTAGTAGTTTTCCATTAATGTGTTGAAAGGGTCATAAGTGAAAGGAGATAGAACTTTATGATTTTTCACGGTTAACTCTTAGTGAATAGAGTTTCTTTATTGGGCTTAGTGTGTTGATATATTTGGGTGACATAGATTTCATTGTAAAACATTTGAGAGGCTGGCTGGTGGTGTAGTGGTTGGGGTGCTAGACTCCTACTCTGTGGTTTGAGTCCTGGATCTGGCAGCTTGCTTTCTGTTTCCTTCTCTCTCTGTCTCTCTCTGGTCAAATTTTAAAAATAATAGTAAATAAATAAAATTAAATTAAATAATTATTGGGACCAACAGGTGGCATGGTGGTTAAGGGTGCTGAACTCCCACATGGCCAACGGCAGTTCCAGTCCTGGACCTGGCTGCTTGCTCTCTCCATTTCCCTTTCTCACTCCCATTCTTTCTCTGGTCAAATAAAAATAAGTAACTAAAGTAAAATAAAATAATTCTTTAAAAAATAAAATAATTCTTAAAACACTTGGGGGGGGTTGGCAGGTGGCATGGTGGTCAGAGGTGCTGGACTTCCACATGGCTAACTGCAGTTTGAGTCCTGCACTGGCTGCTTGCTTTCTCACTTACCCCCTTTCTCTCTCTTTTTCTCTCACTCTATCCCTCTCTGGTCAAATTTAAGTAAGTAAATAAATAAAGTTAAATACTTCTTTTAAAAAAATTTGAAAATTCAGTATGCATTTTTAACATTTATAATTTCTTAAGAAAACATACATTGTAATTGTCAAATAGCAAATTTGGCACTTTAAATTTAGATGTGAAGTAACTTTAGCCACCATTGTTTCTTAATTTATATAGATTAATGGAATTAAACAGTTAAATGAAATGGTGTATAGCATTGCTTGAGCACCCATTCTATGAACTGGGCTAAAATTATTTAAATGTTTTGTTTATGACAAAATAAGGTATGATATTATTACTTTAAAGACCAAAAAGTTGGATCTCCTTTTCCCTTTTAAGGATAAATTCCTACAGGAAGTTCATACTATGATTTGAATAGTGTGACAATTTAGTTGAAGAGTGTAACTTGAAATAAATAAGTTATCAGCCAAGACTTTAAAAATTCTATGTTTAAAGATAATTTAAGGGGAAACCAGCAGATGGCGAAATGGTTATGTTGCTGGACACCCATGTAGTCGACTGTGGTTTGAGACCCAGACTGCGACTTTAAACTTACACTGGGCATGTGTGCTTGCATGTCCAAGATCCAGAGGAGAAGGGATTGCGGTTTGGCCATTCCCCCCTGGAGGGTGATTTCTTGCTTTCTGTCTCACTGTCTCTCTGGTGAGTGTATGTGCCCTATAGCAAAAATCTCTCTAAAAGAAAATGATAACTTAAAGGACCAGCAGTTGGTATAATGGTTACGTTACTGGACTCCCAGTAGTCAACCATGGTTTGAATCCCAGACCTGGTGACTTAAAACTCACTCTGGATCCATGTATGTGTGTTCCCAAAATCCCCATAGGAGAATGGAGAAGAAGGGATTGCCATGTGGCCATCCCCCTTGGTGGGTGGTGGGGGGGGTGATTTCTTGTTTTCTGTCTCTCTGGTGAGTGCACGCACCCTTTAGCAAAAATCTCTCTCTAAAAGATAATTTAAGGGACCAGGAGATGGTGTAATGGTTACATCGCTGGGCTCCCACATAGTTGGCGTCCCTCCTGGAGGGTGATTTTTTGATTTCTGTCTCTCTGTCTCTCTGGCCAGAGTGTATGTGCTATAGCAAAAATCTCTTTTAAAAAATAATTTAAAAATCTATTATAATGAAATCAAAATTGTTAATAGAGGCTCCAGAATAATTAAACTTGTCTAGAGCTGTGTCTGTTATAATTTTTAAGTACTCCATGGATAGGTTAGCTTCATTTTTAGTGGGAACACTTAAGAGTTAAGGGAAGTAGAATTCATTCTGCACTTAAGTTCATCTCTTAGGATCAGTGTGATTGGTATTTGTCTCTATGTCAGTGATGGGTATAGAGGCTGTTAAGCCCTGCAGATATTATGAGTACAGAGACTATTTGAGGTGAATTGGCAGCAAGAACACATTTTGGAAACAGGAGAGAGAACTACTCCATGCCTACAAAAAGCTCTCTCATTCCTTCCCCAAGAAAACAGGAGTTGGTATTTTGGCCAGCTGGGTGGATGCATCTTACTGACGATTGCAGCAGGGGTAGGCCTGGTAAATTTTTTTGCTTGGTGAGCTTTTCTGAAACTTGATTAAATATTTTAATCAAGGGAGTCTATGAACAGATTTAAAAGTAGAATGATATTTGAGGTGAATGTGAGGAAATTTAGAATTGAGGTGGATGTTTTAACAACACACTGAGTTGTAATGAATCTAATCAGAATCACATAGATGTAGTCTAACACTTAAGTAATTTTAGATATTCTAAAGAGTGTTTTCTAGCCTAGTGAGCCACATTAATATTTTTCTAGCTCTACTAAATGTAATTTCAGGGGATTCAAATGTAGTATTTTTTCTCTAGACGTGTGGTAGACTGTTGTATTGTATTTTGCATGATTAAGACTATCTGGTCTCCAGCAGATGGCATAATGGTTATGTCTATTCCATCGACTTCTTTGTAGTCTACCGTGGTTCAAGTCCCAGACATGGTGGCTTAAAACTCAGGCCTGGTGTGTGTGTGTGTCCTGAAATACCAAGAGGAGAATGGAGGAGAAGGGATTGAGGCATGACCATCCCCTCTGGGGGATAATTTCTCACTTTTTGTTTCTCTGTCTGTCTCTCTCTGTCTCTCCAGTGAGCACACATTAGCAAAAATTCCTCTTAAAAAATAAAAGACTATCTGGTCTAATATTGCCCATTTATATCTTGAGACAACCATTGTCCTTAGACAACAGTAGCCATTGTTAATAACAAACAGTATTTGATTTTTTAGCATTACTTATCATCTTAAGCTTTCAGAATTAATATACCAAACTTGAGATCTTATAGATGTCCTCCAAAAGCATATGTTTATGATGCACTGAAAATGACATATTAAGAATGACTAGACCAGCAGGAACTGTTTATCATTTAAGAAGAGAATTCTCATGTTGGACTTACCTGAGAGCCCACTTATGTAGGTGGCTTTCTGAGAAAGTGCCTTAGTTGCAGTAGTGTAGAGTTGTGTAACAATTTCATTCTATCTCAGCACACATTGGACATTCTGCTAGAGCAAGTGTAGGTTACAGATTTGGGGGAAAAAATAGAAAACAAAGAGCACAATGAGCATTAATAGCACAGCCGGCTTAAAATGATGAGGTGTTAACCACATTTGTATAAATAACAGTTTCTCTAACCTCTGAATCATTATCCTGTATTTTAAATGCAATCGGTTCATAAACATCAAAGTGAGAACACCAAATTTGTATGGGGTCAGGACCAACTGGGGCTCTGAAAGGAAGAGACAGCTGAGAGCTGTGTCCGTAAGCGTGGGTGGCCTTGCAGCTGTTGATTCACCCTCAGGCTACTAGACAGTTGCCTCTTTGCCCTTGGAGAACCAGACTTCAATCTTAGGTAAAAATGTATTCCCTCCCATGGAAAGGACATAAACAATGGATTGACATCAGCCCTGAAAACATCAGCGAGGCAGCCAGGCACAGCAGTTACCCTGAAGTACTGAGTAGTACCAAACATGACATCAGGGCCGTGTCTACACAATAATATTTGTCTTTGCACAATAACACTGGGCTCTTACTTAAGTATATTATAAATATAAAAGCTCATAGTTCAAAGGGTTCGATGTGATGTTATCCTTCTCTACAGATGACAGAAGATTAGGAATGACTGGACTGAATGAGACACCACGACCATATCTTGGTTCTTACTAGGACTCCCAAATATACTTCTCAACAATAAGTGAAATGGCATTACATTGGACATTTTAAGAAATAGTATGTTAGATGAGAGGTGGCATAATTTTGGAATCAGAACTGAGGTCAGACTTGAGTGTGGACTTGAGCGTAGATGCTTACTAGCTCTGTGTCCTCCCACAGATTTCTTAAAACTTTTTGAGGCTGTATCTAAATCGGCTGTGACAATACATGGTTCTCGTTGTATGTAATGTCTATCTAGTATGGTGCTTGATATGTAGTATGTCCTCAAGAAATGTTCTTTTTTTTTTTTCTTTTGAGAGATTTTCGCTATAGGGCGCGTACGCTTGCCAGACAGACAGAGAGAGAGACAGAAAGCGAGAAATCACCCCCCAGGGGGGATGGTCACGCCGCAATCCCTTCTCCTCTATTCTCCTCTCGGGATCTTGGGCACGCACACACACATGCCCAGCGTGAGTTTTAAGCCACCGGGTCTGGGATGCAAACCGCGGTCGACTACGTGGGAGTCCAGCGACATAGCTATTACACTAACTGCTGGTTCCCAAGAAATGTTCTTTATTGTGTGTTTGCAGGATTAAGTGTTCTGCCCATAAATTTGTCATTCTTTTTCAATCTATGTAATTGTAAACGCTCTTCTTGGTAAAGAGCTTTTCCCCAGAAAAATTTAAAGTCTGGCAGAACTTAGTGGAGACCCAGTAATTCTACTCTTGGAATGATGGCTGTCAAGACTGGTGAAAATACTTGTCGATGATGTATTAACTGAAAATGTAAGGTTAAAAACACATGGACAGTATAAGTAAATTTTTAAATGCCAAAAACACGTTGGAGGAACATAAAGATGTAACAGTATGTTCCTTTTTTAAAACAATATAATTTTCGACAGTCTGAAGAGACAAGGCTTATATCGAGTAAAAGAATCCTGACATTTAATGAGATACTAGAACATGTTTTTTTTTTCTTGCTTAACTGTTAGAACCCACATTCTAAAACTTGTTTAATAGAATGCTATTAGGGTTGGGGCCAGCAGGTGGTGTCGTGGTTATGTTTCTGGACTCCCACATGGCCGACCGTGATTCAAGTCCTAGAGCTGGCGGGCTTGAAACTCCTTCTTGGTGTGTGTGTGTGTGTGTGTGTGTATATGTTCCTAAGATCCCAGGATGAGAATGGGGGAAAAGGGATTGCTGTGTGGCTTTCTCCTCTAGGGGGTGATTTTTCACTTTCCTTCTCACTGACTCTGACTCTGCCATTGAGCACATTCACTCTATGCAAAAATCTCTGAAGGACAATAGAACACTACTAGGATTAACAGGGAAAGAGGTGTGTTAAATGACTGATTTGCTAGAATTCTCTTATATCTCTCTAAATTTTACTGGTTAACCCTGCAATGAATGTTGAAAATACAGAATTATACTCTTCTCTCGTGTTAGCACTTGGCCCTCTTGAATGAAATTTACATTTTACTTTTAAATAGGAGCCTCTGTTTTCTTGATTTATTTAAAAAATATTGTTGCCATTTTGTTCTTAACAATTGTATTTTGCATAGTCTCATCAATAATTCCAGTAAAAGTTGGAATAGAACAAGTAGTAACAACAATAAACACTTAGACTTGTGAATTGTAAATTTACTTACTTTTTCAATGAGTAAGACAGCTGCCTTAACAGGGTCTTAACCTCATGATCCACCCTCAGACCTCAGCCAGCCCTGGCATTCTTTCAGAGGCCTCAGGACCTGAACGGGGAACCTTCCCATATGGATTATCTCACAGAGCTCATGTTTTACCACTGCAAGCATCTATGCATATATTGTATGCCAAATACTACTTTAAGGGTTTTATAATGCCCTTAACTTAACACAGTCTTCATAATAGCCCCTACAAGGTAGGTGGTGGTAGTCCCATTACACAGATGTACTTAAATAACGGCTGGGTCACACAGCTAACGTAGATACCTCCGGGCTCAACCCACAGAGCTGCTAGACGCAATGGTGGTTCCTCACATTTTAGGTGGTATTAACGCCTTGTAGAAAATGGAATTCTAAGATTGGACTCTGCTCTGGCAAAACAAAGGGCATATTCAATTTCGTGGTTTCATTTAAGTATGACATGATCCAGTAGAAGACCGAAATAAATGCCATGTATCAGAAGGTGAAAATTGTCCTGTCAGTGACAATTTAGAGTCAACTGTCACCCCAGGGTTCGTTTTGATTTCTGCTTTTACTTTATTATATAATGTATACTATTAGAGAATTCATTATAGATCTTTCCTGAGCATGTCATAGAATTAAAACTTTATATTTTAATTATCTGGATGCCATAGAAATGGAATTACTGTGACTACTGGAGTGGTGTTTCAATAGTTGTGTCTACTGGAAATTGTATATTGCTGTTTCTCTTCTTACTACTAAGATTTATCTCTTGTTACTTAATGACATTAGATGATTCAAAAAGGTGTGAGTGGCTGATATTTTTTTGCTAATAGGAATGTAGACATTCAAATTATGCTTTAGAAATGAGAAGGAGATTTAGGCTCAGAATGCTATTGGGGCTGGCGGGTGGGGTGGTGGTTGAGGGGCTGGATTCCCAAATGGTTAACCACAGTTTGAGTCTCACACCTGGTAGCTTGTTTCTTACTTTCTCTTTCTCTCTCTCTGTGGTCAAATTAAAAAATAATAATAAGTAAAGAATTCTTTAAAAAATTAATGCTATTGTCTAGGGGATAACAGATGACTAAAACTTTGTAATTAAGGATCTCTGCTGTTGATCTAGGATTTTATCTAAAAGTGCATGTTTCACAATATGCAAATTTGTAAATTTTATTTTATGTGTAGTAACAAATCAAAGGAAATTAGTCTGAAGGTTTAAAAAAATTATAGAGCAGACAAGTGATATTTGATTGCTTGATAAGCTATGAGGAAAATTGAGCATGTTTCTCAAAATTTAAAGTTGTGAGGTACCACCATGTTCCTCTAGGTGGCATGATTTAGACTATCATAGAATCAACTGATACAATTTTTTCCCCCCATTGCCAAGCAAGTGGCTAGTTTCTGAAAAATCACTGTAAGTGGCATTGATTAGATTTGTTTACAGCTGTTCAAATAACCAGGTCGGTCTCATAGCAGTCTGTTGTTTAATGGCCTCAATTAACTTAAAATTATAAGTCCAAAGACCTACAAATACCAGAAACTTATCTTTAATAACCTAGTAGTCAAAATCATTTTTGTGCAGTACTGTAGTCTCTTTGGGTCCTATTTTTGAATTTATGTCTTTTATGGTAAACAGCTTGTCATTTGTTAGGAACTATAAAAGTACCGCGTTTGTACTTGAAAGGACACACGTAGATATACTTGAAGTAATCTAAAGAGAAACTACAGAGTGCAGGAATCTGGATCTGGATTGCAAACATTTTAAAGTTAACAGCAAACAA
Source organism: Tupaia tana (assembly GCA_026018925.1). Taxonomy (NCBI): domain Eukaryota; kingdom Metazoa; phylum Chordata; class Mammalia; order Scandentia; family Tupaiidae; genus Tupaia; species Tupaia tana. Next base: position 139,616,918 of record JAKSZU010000007.1, on the reverse strand, counting down.
CCTTTTCAATGATGTGACGTTAACGTTCCAGGTGATCCTGGTTTGTGATGCAGTTGCTGTTCATTAACAGGAAAGGTCAACATATAAACAGTAAGCACCAAATGACAAACAAATACTCTGGTCTTTTTTTTCTGTACTGGCACTAAAATGGTAAGGGGAAGAACTCATTTTTTACCTTTGAGATTCTTTATTGTTCATTTTTCAAAATTAAAAATGAATTTCTCTGACTGCACGCAGAACAAACACATTAACTGCTTGCTAGTCCCTAATCATCATTATATTTATCTGTTTCCTGGAAGAAAGCAAAGTGGGAGATAACTTTCATGGAGCTCGAAGTATCTTGACCAAGTACCTCTTAGGGGATTCATTTTTATGGTAATGAGGTTTAAAACAGTGCTGATATATACAGGTAGGCATATTCAAAATGTAGCTCTGATGGTGATTTTTATTTTTATTTATTTTTGTTTTGGGAGAAGTTTTTGCTATAGGGTGTGTGTGCGTGCCAGAAAGACAGAGACGAAGAGACAGAAAGTGAGAAATCACCCCCTAGGGGGGATGGCCAGGTCTCAATCCCTTCTTCTCCATTCTCCTCTTGGGATCTTGGGGCATGCACTCATATGTGCCCAGCGTGAGTTTAAGCCACTGGGTCTGTGACTTGAACCGCAGTCAACTGCATGGGAGTCCAGCAACATAGCCATTACACCAACTGCTGGTCCCTTTTTTTCTTTTAATAGTGATTTTTAAAATCTACCGCATAGGTAAAGGAAAAAAGTTTTAGAAATATGCTATTTAGGGACCGGCAGGTGGCATGGTGGTTAAGGGTGCTGGATTCCCACATGGCTGACTGCAGTTCGAATCCCAGACCTGGTGGCTTGCTTTCTCACTTTCTCTTTCTCTCTCTCATTCTGTCCCTCTCTAGTCAAACTAAAATAAGTAAATAAATAAATAAAGTTAAATAAAAAATAATTCTTTAAAAAATATGCTATTTATAGTATAATCATGGTGACCATAAAAAAGTGAAAATCTTAACTGATGTATTCTTAAAATGATCAGATTATAAAGTGGCTTAATTTGAAGTCGGTTGACTATCTAAGACAGTCTTGGTTTCTCCCTGTAGTCCTAAAGTATTTCTGAATCTCATCCTTTTCATTCTCAGAAATGCTTGGATGTGGGTGATAAACTGTATAGTTACCCTAGTAAGAAGAATTTGGAAGTCTTTAAGGTTTAGGACTTTTATTTTCTGAGACTAGAAATAATCAATGAGACTTTATGGTCACCCAGTTTTACAAATCATAATCTTATAACTGTGCTTTTAAAGATACTTCTTACCATGTATTTATGCTTTTACTTTTAAAAATACTAGTTTTTTCATCTATCAATTAAAAATGCATTTTTAAAATGCAATTACTAATTCCCTTTGATTCTTGTTTTCTTTTTCTTTTTTAATTGCAGGTGAATTGAGGCAGAATGAAGACGAGGTTTTTTGAAATACAGGCTGGTAACTTTGCTACTGGAAATTTACACATTTGGAAGTGTTCACAGCCCGTGGAGCTCACTGAAATAATGACAGATAAATTCATTTAAAGACCATGTATCTTAAAAAATAATCTCACTTTCTGTCATATGAGATTCATTTTAATTATGAGAATGCAATCCTGTTTTTCTCTCTCATTTACTGTCTCTGTTATTCCTCAGCTTTTATTTTTGTTTTTACTTGGCTAAAATATTCTTCTTTCTCCCTTTCACACCCAGCACCTTTATTCTGGCTTCTTGCTTTGTGAAACGTATCTGCCAACTGCTTAGGTGGTGGGTAAGAGATGTGTGAGGGCGAGTGTGAAACATTCTCTGAAAGATAAGGAAAATTTTGTTGCTGGCTTCTTTTTGTAAACACTAGTTTTCTATTAGGCACAGACCAGTATCATCATGTTGTATGCCAGCCATTCCTATATGTTCATATAGTTTTATCAGTCACTAAATACTATTTTAATGGATGAATTTCACCAGGGGTGAGAAACCAGAGGCTGCAGCTCATTTCAGTAGATCCTGGAGTTGACAGAGCCTAGACCTCAGAGAGAATGCCACCCAAAGAATTCTTGTTGGAGTTCTCAGAGACCTGAAAATACAGAAGTATGAGTGCCCCAAAGCCACATGCATTGATCAGCTAATCACAATTCTAGAACTTGAGATAATGTTGTCAATGTATATCGTTAGAGTCTGATGAGTTTCTTCACAACATGCTGAGATACTCTGCTGCTTAGCCCTGGCTCGCTCTTCTTCTGATCTCACTTCCCCTCTTTCCGTTTTCTTCTCTGCCCATTGTTCCCTCCTTTTTCCTTATCACTTCTTTAGATTAATCTTTAGGTACAAAATGGAAATAATAAATTAACTTTACAGAAGGAAACCACTAACCTTCCCATTTTGTTATTCTAAGCACATAAACTTGTTTATTTATGCAAATAGATACAGAACATAAAACAGAATTAATATGGACCATTGTTTTCTAATTGTGGTATCAAATACGAAATTTTAAGAACTTGAAAGACTTTTGGTATATTTTCATGTTAGAGAATTATTTTGCATTTATAGAGCGTCACTGTGTAGAGGAAAAATGTAATCAATTACAGTAGTTCCATATATTTCTTTCCTTCATCTCCTGGTTTTCAATGCTTGAAACCATCTCAGATAGCTTTCAGAACTGTTACAAATGAAGTTATTTTTTCAACAGAGTCAGACAGGATCTTTTAGATCATAAGCTTTTGCTAGTAGTCCATAGGGATAAAACCCAGGTAGGAATGAGTAGCTTTGTCTTGTTTATTAGCCTCTTGTAGGAATTCCACATTACTTAAGTGACTAGACCTGTTAATGAGTAGAGAAGGGCTAGTGATTGAAACAACTGCATCCTTCATCTCTCTGATCTGGAAACAATTCCATTTTAGGGTGTCAAATAATAAGAGACCTTGGGCTGGCAGGTGGCATGGTGGTTAAGGGTATGAGTCCCAGACCTGGCTGCTTGCTTTCTCACTTTCACTCTGTCCCTCTCTGGTCAAATTAAAAATAAATAAAGTTAAAAAAATAGTTCTTAAAAAAATTAATAAGAGATCTTAATCTTGAATGCTTAATTGAACTTTAATAGTCATTTAATGTTCTCTTCACCAAAAGTGTGTTTTGTTTTTTCCTCCTGTAATTATTGGGGACAAAAGTACCATAATGCTTAAAATAATGAGTATGTGCTTACAGAAACTTCTAGGAGGCATACCATGTAAAAAGATTATTACTGGGTTTTCCTGTGGTTTTTTCATTCTATATATATATATTTAAGAAAGAGTGGAGGCCAGATAGGGTATATTGTAAATTCCCTGACCGATTCAAAGTGATAGAATAAGATAATGGTAGGTAACATGTAGTAATGAGCATGTACTAAATGCCAGGTGCTGTTATAAGGGCTTTTAGTACCTTGTAAAATTTAATCCTTACAACAGTCTATGTTAGCCCCATTTCACCGATAAACTAGCGGAGTGGCAAGTAACTTAGGCTCACAGAGCAAGTGACAGGTATTTGAAGCCAAGAAATCTTAATGCTGTGTGTGTGTGTGTGTGTGTGTGTGTGTGTATAGTTAAATACCTGTGTACCATGAAGATTGTATAGAGTCCTTAGCACATAATAAGGCCTCAATACATTTAGTGAATATTTTGCTTCTTGCATATAAATATGTGAAGGCTTTAAAATAGTTACTTAATAGAAGAAAGGATTCATTATCATTCTGAGAGAGAACTCTTGCAGTCTTGCCTGTAAAATCAAAGAACTGCTTACCTGAGAGGTGGAAAGGGGCCTATCCTCTCCTCCACTCATTTTACTGTACTTACCCACCCTCCGGATTTCACCAGCCCTCTCTGTCTTTCCCTCCTGAACCTTGGGGAAATGAGGAGGAGCCTCTGTTTTTATTTTGAAGAGGTTTTTCCTATAAGGTACAAGTGCTTGCCAGAGAGAGAGACAGAAACAGAAAGTGAAAAATCGCCCCCCAAGGAGGCTGACCACCCTGCAGTCCCTTCTCCATTCTTCTCTCGGGATCTTGGACTGGCAGACACCACATGCGCCCGTTGTGAGTTTAAACCACCAGGTCTGGGCCTTGAACCACGGTCGACTACATGGGAGTCCAGCGACGTAGCCATTATGCCATCTGCTGGTCCCAAGAGGAGCCTCTTAAGAATAGGTCAGGGATCTCAAGACTAGGGAGTAGGAAGGTAAGCAATCAATGTTAAATAAATATTGTGAAGAAAAGTGTGAAGTTTCTGTTGGGAAGGGAGGTGGTTGTCAGAAGAATCATGGCTTTCATTTATTTTCTTAGAAGTGGAAGTGAAGGACTTTCACTGCTCTATCCACACTCTAATCTGAATCCACTTAATCTGCTGTGCGTCCGTGTCTATACCTAGAAGGCAATCTCTAATTATTGAGAAATACTGGCTCGAGGACAGCTGACCCTACATTGTCAGCAGAATATTGTGACAGCAGACTCAGGTAACCAGCCAAAGTGACATTTTTACTCAGTAGCCCTAAGCTGTAGTTCCTGCTCTGTGTTTTACAGTTGTAGGTATACTCACCTTTTGTTCTTTCTGGATAGCTAGATGAATGCCATTGTCAGACTGAACTCACTTTGATAAAACTACTAATCCAGCAGTTCTGGATTATATTTTGCTTTGGGTATTGGGGTGGTAGCTGGTTGTCTTAACTCCTTTCACATTGATTCAGCTCCGAGTTGGCCTCAAGGAAAGGGTTCTGCTGATCCTGATTTATGCATGATTTTCAGAATTATTCAGGAATGGGTTGGAACAATTCCTTTATTCCAGAGTTTTTCAATGTATGTTAATAGGGAGAAAGATTCCATGATCATGGGCATTCAGGAAGTGCTGAGTTAAAAGAGTTAAAATGTCTTATGTTGGATTCTCAGAGCCTTTAACTTGGTAAGAGGGATCTTGAATCTGTGAGTGAGCAATAGAGGTACTCCCTATCTCTCAAACTTATTTAATCGTAGAATCCTGTTTGTCAGAACATATTCTGGGACCAGTGTTGGTTAGACATGTACAGTGGGTAAGAACATGGACGCTGGATCCAATGGATCGCAAACTCCAGCTCTATCACTTACTGTGGGCTTGAACACAGTACTTCTTTGTATTGCAGTCTCTTCACCTGCAATATATTACCTACTTTATATGATTATTATTAAGATTAAATGACCATATAAAATCACTATATCATGTATATATAGTCATATATATATATATGTGTATATATATGTATATATATATATATGACTTCAAAAAGCTCACGAAAAACATGGAATTAAAATACAACTTAACTCTGATACAAAAATTTTTAAACTCATGTAGTTTTTTCATGATATGCATTTTCCATAAACTTCCTGAATCAGGGAATAACCCAGGGGCCTTGAGTTTGGGGCAGAAGTCAACAGTTTCCAGTTTTAAATCATCTGTCTAGCCATACTGACTAGAGTCATACTGCAATAAAAATGTTAACTTTGAGTAACTAAAGGTAAAATAAAAGGGAAAATTGCACAGTGGCAAGAATTATTCTGTATCCATCTAATTTGGACTAAGGTGAAATAGAAAATGTCAAGTTATGAGTAGTGTGTAACAGTGGGCATCAAACCCTTGAAATTCCAGCTTCCCAGATGTATGCTATGGAAAGAGTGAAGTTGGCTGATAATGTCGTGTATGAAGAAAGTGAAGGAAAGCCATATGAGAAGTGCTTAGGCAGCAATTTAAGATGACTGTTTATTCATTCAAAATGGTAAAGCAAACAAATATAGGAGAGGTAAACAAAAATGTGTCTTTTTTCTAGCAGTTCCCAGTCAAACAGGAGTAGACTGTAAGAAAACAAACAAAATAATAAGCTCTAGGAGAGCAACCTGCCATGGAATTCCTGAAAGGTAGGACATGAATCCTGAATGGAAGTCATGTCTTCAGAGCTGGCCTGGCACGAGTAAACAGGTGCTCCTTGATGTACGTGTGTGTGTGTGTGTGTGTGTGTGTGTACATAACAATACAGAAAGACTCTCATTCTGGAGCGAGTGATTCAATTTAGACACTGTGAGTGAGCCACTCCAAGTTAAAAAAAAAAAAAAAAAAAAAGAAAGAAAAAGAAAAAAACGGGAGGCTTGATAGCTTGTCCTTCAACAGACCTGTCCTAAAGGACTATAGAAAGTAAATACCGTAAATCACTGTTGGCCAGGCGCACACTCCACCTCCTCCCTCCCCTCCCCACAGCCCTCCCGGTTTCCACACCCCCCTCAACGGTTCTGGGAGAGTTCGTGGTCTAGAAGAGGACTTCTGACTGTAATCCTAGCACGTCACTTTGTTGAAGGCAAACACGTGGTTCAGAGAGAACGTATAAATCTCTCCTCCCGGCAAGATCGTGATGTTATCTGCTGGCAACAGTACGTTTGCTCTGAGTGGAGCTCCACAGCTCCCGACAAGAGAAAGCTAGAGAGGGAGGGAGACAGAGCCAGCGAGTACAGCAAGAGCAGTAGTGGAAGAGGCAGGGGGACAGGGATGGAGAACATTTGGATGACGGTCTAGGGAGTCGTCTAGAACGAACTGAGGGGGCTGCTGGACTGCAGAAAGAAGGTGACAAGTGTCTACCTAACCTAAGAGAGTCCAAGCGGGAGAGAAAGCAGGAGAGATTGGGAAAGGATAAGAGTCCAAGGGGTCTCCTATGCAAGCCTCAGGGATAAACCTCTAGCCAGTGCGACCCAGGGGCTGCAGTTGGGATCCGCAGGGGGTGAGGGCGGTGGTGGCGGGCGGCTGATCGTCTGTTGCCGGGTTGGCCTTTGGAGCGAGAGAAGAAGGAGGAGCAGGAGAAGGAGGGAGCTGGAGACTGGACGAGTTTGCAAGCGGCGGCAGCGGCGGCGGCGGCGGCAGCAACGTGGAGTCACCGAGCGGGTCCGCGCTCGCGGGCCGGGGTGTAGGCCACAACACGCCGATCCCGGAGTAGGATCCTCGCAGCCTCAGCAGCCTCGGTGGCCAGGGCAGCACCCTACTGAGTCCCGAGTGCCGTGCTAAGCGCACCCGCCTCCCTGCGCCGCGCCGGGCTCGTTCCTTGCGCGCGCACGCACACACACGCATACACACACACGCACACACACACACACGTGTGGGCTCCTCTGCTCCGGAGCTGCTGCCGCTCCTGCTCTCAGCGTCGCAGTGGAAGGCAGGGCCGAACCGCTCCTTCTTTAAACATATAAATTACAGCCCGGGTCAGCCTCTGAGGCCCCCCTTCCAGCGCTCCCGGCGCCCCTCCCGTCAGTTCGCCAGCTGCCAGCCCCGGGACCTTTTCATCTCTTCTCTTTTGGCTGGAGGAGCCGAGTTCAGATCCGCCACTCCGCACCCGAGGCTGACACACTGAACTCCATTTCCTACTCTTAAATTTATTTCTGCTTAATAGCTACTCGTTTCTTTTTACCCCCATCTCGTCGCTCCAAGAATTTTTTTTCTTACTCTCCAAAGTCAGGGTTCCCTCTGCCCGTCCCATATTAATATTTCCACTTTTGGAACTATTTGTCTTTTTCTTTTTCAAGGAATTCAAGCAAGATACTTTTTTTTTTTTCTGTTGGGCATTGACTCTTGATTGTTTGCAAAAGTTTCGCATTAAAAAAACAACTCTAGCTGATCTATACTTTGAAAATTGTTGGTTTCTTCTTTTTCTCCGTCTTTTTTTTTTTTAAGAAAGAAACTTTTTTCCCATCTTTTAAAAAAATGCACTACTGTGTGCTGAGCGCTTTTCTGATCCTGCATCTGGTCACGGTCGCGCTCAGCCTGTCTACCTGCAGCACGCTCGATATGGACCAGTTCATGCGTAAGAGGATCGAGGCGATCCGCGGGCAGATCCTGAGCAAGCTGAAGCTCACCAGCCCCCCAGAAGACTATCCTGAGCCCGAGGAAGTCCCCCCGGAGGTGATTTCCATCTACAACAGCACCAGGGACTTGCTCCAGGAGAAGGCGAGCCGGAGGGCGGCCGCCTGCGAGCGTGAGAGAAGCGACGAGGAGTACTACGCCAAGGAGGTTTACAAAATAGACATGCCATCTTTCATCTCCTCTGAAAGTAAGTACTATTTTTCGCTTCCATCCCCCGAGGTTCAGCACTGCCCGGAGCTCTTAAAACCGCGGCAGCCCCGGGGATCACCCTTCCCACTCCCGGACCCCGTTCGCTCTTTTCCTGTTCTGTCCTTCGGCCCATCCACCTCCTTTCCAGTTGTGTGATTGAGACCGTCAGGCTCTAAAACGTCAACTCTCGACTTTATTTTTCCCATCTCTCCCTTCCCCCAACGCCTCCGTCCTTTGTAATACGTTATTCTCTTTTTCTCTTCCCTGAAATTCTTTTCCTCGGTCACCAGCCAGGAGTCAGCCCTCCTCTGCCAAAGAGTTAATCTGGGAAATCTTGGTTAGGTTTACCCCCACCCGCTTCTCTTGGCCCGGAGCGCGCTGAACTGGTGCACCAAGAGTTAAAAGAAAAGTGGCTGATAAGTAGCCTCTCCGGAAGGCGCCCCCTTTCCGTGCCGAACTATCAGCTGGTTCTCCAAGCCTTCTCTATTGTCTCTAACTCCCCTCAAAATGTCATCATCGTCAAGACAAAACCTGAATTGGAGACCCCAGAAAAAAGCCTACCTTGAGACCCCCATCCTTCTCGATGTATCTGTTGCCACATCGCTAGGTGTTAGCATTCCCCAGAGGCAAAAACTCTTAACCCGGTCCCTGCTGGCTACTTCCCCTGGAGTGGTAGCAAGGACAACTTCGTTTCTGTGTGTAAAAGGTTTTACTCAACGTTGTTTTTGAGAACTCACCCAGATCTGCCTTCTTAAAATCGCCTTCTTAAAGTTTGCTTAAAATAGCAGATAATTTTTCTTACTGGTTTATTGTTGATCTTTTTCAACCCTGAGATGTGCTCCTGCCATTCCATAGGCAGTCTGTGGTTACTTCAGTGTATTTCCAAATCTTAGAGTGGAAGTCAAATGATTATTTTTTCTTTTTCTTTTCCTTTTTTTTTTCTGGCTTCTCTGAAAACAGTGTCCTGGAGACCAGCTAGCTTACAGTAGCAATGGGAGTGAAATGATTTATCGTGGAGTTCTTTGGGGGGAAGGGAAGAGGATAATTGTAGACTTTAAAAAGAACTATTTCAGAGTTCTTTTTAAAAAAGAAAAAGAAAAGAAATAAGAAGCATCCAGTGATTAATGAGGGTTGAGAGGGTTAAATACCAGGAAGAAGAAGAAAAAGAAAAAAAAAAAAAACCTTCAACATTCGAGTATTCCAAATCCCAAGTCATAAACTTCTCATTGGTTCCCCTTTTCTCTCCTCCCTTTTTCGTGCGCTATATAGTTGCTGGATGCCTTTGCAAAGTCTCGGTATCTTGCCTAAATAGATAATACAGCCATCTTGGTAATTTTATCCAGTGGTTCTAATTGCAGGGTGGTGCTCTTCTTTTTTAATATTTATTTTTAGTTTGACAGGTCCCAGCTATGTGACTTGCCATGTCTTGTACTTGATGGTCTCAGAATGTCAGCCCGTGCCTCTCACTCCAGTTTTTCTAGCCACCTTTCTTTTGCTGCAGTTTCTCCTCTTCTTGTTCCCTAGCAGAACAGATGCAGGCAATCCAGGCAGGCAGAGCGATTTTATTATTATAATTATGGCACTATCCACAACACTGGTGATAAATACGCTCCACCCTGGTTATTCCCCTGGGGAAGTAAAGCTTTCTATCTGGGGTGGAGCCAAAGAGATATTAGGGAAGAAAGTTTACTGTAATTAGTCCAAAACCATTGAGACAGTGCAAGGACTTGAGTCAGTGTGCTTTCTCTAGCACGTGCATCAGTCCGCTGGCACTTGGGCAGACAGGCAGGTATGTTATGTAGCACTCGAATAATTGATCCTTTAATGTTTACATGCAAAAGCTCTCGTAAGCTGCTAGGACTTTCATAACATAGAGAGGAGGATCTCACTAATGTATAGGTGTGGAGAGAGCAAGTTACCCAAAAGCACATTAATTTTTTGTTCTCTCAAGCATACTTCAGCCGGAAGAGCTGAGTAGTCCAGCTCAGTGTCATGGTCAACAAATTGGGAAAAAAAAAAAAATTCAGGTTATCAGGAAGATTTCAGAGTAGGACATCTAAGGTCAGTGTGGGGATTCACCTCTCCATTCTATCCCCAGCTGCCAAATAAATGAAAACCTCTGATAAGTTCAGGAGAAAAAAAGTACAGGCTTAAAGTAGCCTGTCTTCCGTATGGAAGTTTGGGAGCAGAAAGACCTATGAATAGCAGATTCAATACTACTGTGCAAGGACTGTGCATAATTTTATAGAAAGTAGGTTAACTGATTTTCCAGCACTTTCTAGTTATACTGGAATAGAGTGAACCTTTCCAAAAAAAGGAAGAAAGAAAAAAAAAAATCACTCCACCGTACTTTTAAAAAGCAAATTGAAAGGACGTCATTGGCTTATAGACCAGGCTTCCTCTTTAGGACTTTGCAGCCTAACTTGTAACTCTGGCTGTCACTTCAGTGGCTGTGGGGAGGGAGTGTGCCACACATTTCTTGTAGTGATTCTGGGGAGGGTCATAAGCCCCAGAGATGAAGGCATGGGAAAGATCACTGGTTCATTTTTTACCACCAACTTATTAGTGTTCAGGGAGTGACTTCAGCTCAAGTATTACAAATATGCTCTAATTATACTCCACGAGCTATATATCATTACAGATGGCTGATAGCCCTTGGTGAGACATTTTATAAAGTTCAGACTAAATATTTTTAGCAATGCAGAGATTGAAGAGTAAAAATATAAGAGATATTATATATGCCCCCAGGCGTATTTTGTCTTAAATATTGTACTTGGCCAAGTGTACTATATAAATACGGTAAATATGAATAGAACTGGCCAGGTGCCAATCTCCTAGGATGAATTTTAGTCAAGAATGTATTTATGGGATATAAATAATACTATGTCAACATTTAAAGAAGGAGGTCTGATTAGTTTTGAATTTATTCATATTGATCTTCTCACATGCTGTTAGTTTAAGGCTCAAAGTGGAGTTATGCTAAGGTTTACTGATAGCTGGCCCAGTGGGAATTAGTGGACTTCTAGTGGTTTGACAATCCACTTGTAGTTCAAAGCATATCTATTCAAAAGACACTGCCCAAGGTTTTTTGAAATTTAGAGTGATTCCATTAAATTCAAGAAGAATCCAAATAATTGACTGTAACATATGTTAGAGGATTGGTCAATCAAAACAAGGAAGAGATAAAAAGTTTTCTTTTCTTTCTTTTTTCTCACTTTTTCATTATAACAAACCAGGCCTCTGTTTTGGTTCTAACCCTGGTGATTTTGTACTCTTCTCCCTCCTCGCCCCCTGCTGGAACATTTGAGGCATTTTTGGTTGTCATGACTGGGAGCTGAGGGGTCCTGTAGGCATTTAGTGGCTAGAAGTCAGTTCTAACTACCTTGTGGACAGCTCCTCCCACGCAGATTCCATATATCAAGAAATTATCGAGCCCCAAATGTCAACAATGCCTATGCCGAAAAGCCCCAGTACCTCCGGTAGCCCAGTGTTTGAGTAATTGAATTTTGATAACTGTACTATTTTAAAAGTAATAACCAAAATAAAATATCTTTGTGACCAAAGGATATTAAAATGAAAGCATTAAATAGGAAGATGACCCAGAAAGTTATCTAAATTAGAGTACAAATTAGACCATTTTGCATGGCATAGACTTTATCATTGTGATCCTAGAGCACCTAAATCAGAGATATCAACTTCCCATTCATTTCACCTAGGGAATGATGTCAATCCACATCAGTAGCTCCAGAACAGAGAAAAAGTAAGTGAGGAATCATCTTGGATTTCCCTTGCAAGGATAATAAGCAGTTTGTGTTACTAAAGAGTGGAATCTTTAAGCCAGGCAAATGAAGGAAGTAAATACCCTATTGGCTTATTCTGTGATATTGAATAGGGTAAAGTAAAATCCACAGACTGAAAAATCACAATGAGATGTTCTCTGTAATTGTTTCACATTAATGTTAAACATTTAGTATTAGACAATCTCTTTTTCTATTTCTCCTGTAATTTTCCAAGTGAAAGCTGTGGAATTTAGAATGAATACCAATGACACTATGGTTTCAGAGAATGTGACTTAGCATTCTATTCCTGAGCATGTGTTTCTGTATACAAATTGTGAGTCTATTGGCCAATTGCCCAGTGAAGGAAAATATTAGCACTTAATGGAACATATAAGTATTTTTGCTTTATTTTAGTTTTTAAGATTAGCTCTGTGTGTGTGTGTGTGTGTGTGTGTGTGTGTGTAAGAGACAGAGAGTCAGAGAGAGAAAGATACATTTTAAAGACAGACTTAAACCCCTTGACATCCAGATTGAGTTATTAATATGCAATAGGCCAAACTTTAATTCCTTCTTTTTATTGCATCATTGCTTGCACTAACCCTAGTGCTTAATTGTGGTTACATTTAAGTTAGGCCACATTCTCTCCTTATTCAGGATTTCCTCTTCTTTACTTTTCCAAGACTAGAAAAAAAAAAAATCTTCGAATAAACTGTTTATAACTCAAGCAGCTGAATTGTCTTCGTTGCCAATTGGGGCCAGCCGGCTTTATGTCTCTCTTCAGACCCCTCCTGGTAGAGGCTGGGTGTTGCCAAGCTTGAGGGGTAAGAGGGTGGTTATCACTTAACCTCCCAGCTGGAAAGTGGAAGTGGGAACCCTCTGTGTCACCACAGCGACCCCTGTGGTCTACTCAAGGGGCTGCACTTTTTGAATTACGACTTCTCCCTGGTGAGAAGACGCTGATGTAACCTAGTCCTCAGCATCTTTCATATAAAGGTATGAAAGAACGACAGATTGTTTTTCCTAGAGGAAACTGAGATGTGAAAAAAAGGGCTAATGACTCACTGCTGAACTCAAATCTGGGTTAGGACTGAGGAGGTCACTGACTCCTAGGCGGTCTTCGCCCAGAGATTACAACACACTTCAGGCTGCATTTTCAGAGCATTTGAAAAAGCAGAGTAGAGGAGCCTGGCTCTCAGAGAGGTGGGCAGGCCGAATGCTGAGGATAGGAACCTGGCCTCACTTCCTCCCTCCTCACCGCCACTCCTACCCCCTTTATAGGTTCAGGAGTTAGGTGAGCAGCAAGTGAGAAACTGTAGAGAAGGGCTCTGAAAATAGCCCTTTCAGCTATCTTAATGTAGCATTTCCGGTACTGACGAGATCCTGGAGAGAGGATTTGGATTTGCCAGATGTGCTTGCTCTGCTTAGGCAGCCCTTCTGCTTGAGGGTGTATTCTACTTTGCAGCCTCTGAACAGCTTAATGAAATGTGGCTCTGGCCGAGATAAACAAATGTTTCCATTGTCATTTTGAAAGCATGTGGTGTGCTTTTCTTTTCTCTCTCTTTTTTTTTTTTTTTAAATTCTCTAAACAAAGATAGTTTCTAACCTATAAATTCAATGTTCTCTAGGTATTTTATTTTGAATTTAATAATATGTTAGGGATTCTTTGATGGGTTTGTTTAGAACAAAAAGTTTGCTTCCGTCATTTGTTTAGGAAAAGTGTGCATCAGGCTACAACCGCAGCTGCTTTTGGTTGTTGTTTGTTTTGCTTCTGACCTCTGATATCTCAAAGTGGGTGTTTATGGCACTGCCCTCCTAACACAACCTTGCTTCCTAGGTTGGCTTGTTGGCCTTATCCTGAATAAAACACTTCCTTGATTTCTTCCTTATAGTCTCTGCATTGCCTTCTGCCCTCCACAATAATGGACTGTCTGCGTTTATTATGGTCGAATGCTCACATAACTCACGTAACTTTCCCCCATTTGCTACTTGGCTAAGTTAGTGGGAAACAGCAGCCCCTTCACTTACCAAGGCCTCAGTTTCTTCACTTAGATAGGTGAAAATAACACCTTCCCAAGGCTGTGATGGATGGACAATGGTGTGTGTGAAAAAGGATCTACCAGCTACTTTGGCACTTAATAGGTCTTTAGTGCATGGCAGCTATTATTCCTTGAATCCCACAAACATGACTTTCAAATGTACCATTGTTGGGACCAGTAGATGGTGTAATGGTTACATCGCTGGACTCCTACATAGTTGACTGTCATTATTGTCCCAAACCTGGTGGCTTCAAACTCACACTGGGGTGCATGCATGACCAAAGTCCTGAGAAGAGAATGTGGAGAAGAGATTGCAGTGTGGCCATCCCCCCCTGGGGGTGATTTCTCGCTTTCTGGCTCACACACGCCCTATAGTAAAAATCTCTTTAAAAAAGTAAGAAAGATCTACCGTTGTTTTATATGCCATTAGGAAATATCATTCCAGGGTCAGCAGGTGGCATAGATGTTAAGATGCTGGATTCTATATGGCTGCCTTTGTGGTTCGAGTTCCAGACCCGTAGTCGATCTTAATGCCCAAGATCCCGAGAGGAGAATGGAGGAGAAGGGATTGCGGCGTGACCATCCCCCCTGAGGGGTGAGTCTGTCCGGCGAGCACGCGCCCTATAGCGAAAAACCTTCAAAAAAAAAAAAAAAAAAAGAGGAGATTGGAAGAAAAGAAATTGTGGCATGGCCAACCCTTGGTGGTGGTGGTGGGGATTTCTCATTTTCTCTCTCTGATGAGAACATGTGCCCGATAGCACAAAAAGAAAAAGAAAAAGGAAAAAAGAAATAACATTCCAGTTAACTCTAAGACATCATTGATTTTAAGAAAGGATCTGGATTTAAGAAATACTGAGATATTGTTCAAAGTGATGCCACTTCCATTAGCCTGGGATGTCTTTGGACCTTCCTTTCATTCTTTTCTTTTTAAGTTCCACTCAGTGGATCTATTTCCCTTGCTCATTCACATTGTTCTTTAGGTGGTCTTTTCTACTTAAGAGCAGGGGTGGGTGGCCCTGGGAACAGAGAATGACAGGGCTGGCAGTCTGCCATGCCTGGCAGTATTTAGTCCTCATAGGAAAAGGCCCTGAGAATATGGGGTTAGGTTCAATTTTCAATGATAAGATCTTTCGGGATCTTCTTCTCTGTGCTCAGCCTCTCCTTTCCCTAAATTTCTGCATGAAAACTACACTTAGGCTACCTCACTCTCTTTGCCTCAATCCAGGTGGGCCATTTATTTCATGCCTCTGGCCTTTGTTTATGCTATTTCTTCCACTTGGAGCTCTATCTTTTAACATCTTTAAAAGTCCTTCTAGGCTTAGTCAGATGCCACCTGCCGATTTTCCTCCTCATATTTAATTGGCTGTCTCTCTGCACTCTCACTACTTTAATGTTTATCTCTGCTTCTTCTCTTTTGCTCTTGGTAAGATCTAGCTCTTTCTGACCTGTCTTCTTCATTGGTTTGTAAACTTCATCAGAACAAGAACTGAGGCGTACTTATCTGTTTAGGACCTAGCATGTTGCATTTGCTCAATAAATATTTGAGAAATGAATGTGCATTCTCTTCAGAGAGTAACATCAAACCACAGGAAGAAGGATCTGTGGGTTCAAGGAGACCTAGAGAGAGGAAATCGCCTCACCTTTGCTATGAGGAAAATGTGCGGGATGGGTTATGTCACCATGCTGAGGGCAGCATGGGCTTCTCATAACCATGCACTTCCTGTTTCCAATTTTTCAGGTAATAATGGAAATGATGGTGATGACAGTGATGAAAGTTAACCTTTATTGGGTACTTGCTATGTGCCAAGCATAGCTTTAAATATTTCATATGTGTGCATTCTCACAAGCAACCCTCTGAGGTCAGTACTCATATTTTCCTTTTGACATCTGAGAATAGGGATTTAGCTCTTTGTTTTTATTTTATTTTGCCATAGGGCCCATGTGCTTGCCTGAGAGAGAGGGAAACTGAGAAATCAGCCCTCAGGAGGGATACCCATACAATCCCTTCTCCATTCTGCTCCTGGGACTTTGTGCACACATGCACTCATGTCTACTGTGATTTTCAAGCCACCATGTCCAGAAGTTGAACCACAGTTTGCCATTTGAGAGTCCAGCACCTTAACTACCATGCCACCTGCTGGCCCTGGTATTTCTTTTCTTTCTTTTTTTTTAAGTTTTTTAAATGTATTTTTTTCTGAGAGAGATACATTAGGATCCTAATGCTACAATCCACCTCTACGTTCAGCCAGCCCCAGATTAAGGGCATGTGAGTACTTAGGAAGGTCCTCATATGTGAATCTGGAATTTCCCATGTGAGTCAGCCTCACAGAGTGTCCGTCTAGTCCTAGATACAGCTCTTGGTGATATTGAAATAAAGCTTCTGGTCACCACAGATCATACAGGCACTAGTACAGAGCACAGGGAATGGAGAGCATGACTTTTCTTGCTCTTTTGAAAAATAACATAGTCCAGCTATGATAGAATGGTGACTCTTCTATCAACAATCACATTCACAAGCTCTGACTTCCTTCTGTGGCAAAGGAAATATACCTCTGAAGTCTTATACACCATCCTGGGTCTTTTTTTTTTTTCTTGCCTCTAACACATTCAACTTGTATCTCTGTTCTTGGTTGATATAAAATTTGTAACTTACCAAGATCTTTATCTTGGTCTTTAACTGCAACCATTTTCTTTGCAAAAATTTTGATAAATTGAGTGATAGGGCATTTCTCTTGTCTCTTTCATAGAATTGATTTATTTGGAAAGGCAGGATGATGTCATACAATGAGACTTTGGAGCCAGATAGACCCAATAAATAAGGAAAGAATAAATAAAAAAGAGTGGCACTAAGGAAATCTCAGAGGTTGAAAAAGAAGCAGTAGCATCAAAGACAAGAAATCTCACTGTAGGCCTATGGGAGTTGTTAAAAAGTGCCCCTGTCAGGGCCAGTAGATGACATGATGGTTAAAGCACTAGATTCCAATGTGGTCAACCATGGTTCAAATCCCAGACCTGGCAGCTTGAAAATCATGCCAGGCCCATGTGCATGCATGCCAAAAATTCCAGAGGAGAATGGAGGAGAAGGGATTATGGCATAGCCATGCCCCCGAGGAGTGATTTTTCATTTTTCCTCTTTCTGTGTCTGTCTCTCTCTGGTGAGTAAACATACCCAGACTTGGTGGCTTAAACCCACGCCAGATACATGTGCGTGTGTGCCCAAGATCCCAAGAGGAGAATGGAGGAGAAGGGATTGTGGGTGGCCATCCCCCCTGGGGAGTGATTTCTCACTTTTTGTCTCTCTCTTTCTGGTGAGTGCATGTACTCTTTAGCAAAAACCTCTCAAAAAAAAAAAAAAAAAAAAGGTAGCATTATTTTGCTATTTCAATATGCTATTAAGAAAGAAGTATTGGACTAGCAGGTGGCATAAAGGTTAAGGCAGCTGGATCCCACATGGCCGACTGCATAGTTTGAACCCCAGTCATGGTGGCTTGGTAAACATGCTGGGCATATGTGCATGTGTGCCCAAAATCCTGAGAGGAGAATGGAGGAGAAGAAATTATGGAGTGGTCATCTTCCATTGAGGGGGATTTCTTCCTTTCTCTCTCTCTCTCTCTTCCTCTGTTTTTCTCTGGCGGGTGAATGTGTCCTAATAGCAAAAAATAATAAATAAAAAAATAAAATAAAATAAATAAAATAAAATACAATAAAAAAGAAAGAAGTATCATCCCAGTAAACTCTAAAGTACCATTGATTATAAGAAAATCAGGATTTTAGAGATATTAAAATGTGAAAAAGGTGGAGACAGTGAAATCGCATAAATCCCTGTGAATGCAGAATAGCGCTCTGTGCACACAGTGTGTATGTGCATGTACTACACTGGAGTGCTGTACTACAAGAGTACTATACTGGAAGCATCTGGAATATAATTAAGATTAAGTGGAGGCATGCTATCTGCTCTCAGAACCTTTTCCATTTAGGAAAGGTGGAAGCCCTCAATTGGTAATACCCACCTCTGAAAGCAAGGGCAGGAGGTCCATGTAGTATACTCCTCTTAGCCAAAGAGTCTTGGAAAGCAAAAATTTACAGTTTTGATTTTTTTTTTTAACATCTCAAGATGTTACCAATTGTTTCAGAGGGTATATATGTTTTGAGAGAAAAAAATTTCAATTATTTAACTGATCTTTTTGAATGTGCATATAAGTCCCATAATGCTACTTCTTTTTTTTTTTTTTTCTCCTTTTATTGCCAGAGGTGCATGTACTCTGCAGAGAAATGGAAACAGATAGGAGAAGGAAAAGGCACCTTCAATGAGCCATGGTCATGCTACAGTCCTTTCTCCTTCATTTCTTTATCCTATTGAGATTTTGGGTACACATGCCTGTTGTGTTTTTCAAGATGCAGGGCTGGGATTTGAACCATGGTTGACCATGTGGGATCTGGCTCCCTTAACCCTTAGGCTATGGTGTTGGCCCAGTACTGGCTTCTTTAACTTTCTTAGTCACAAAGTCTGAAATCATACAATGGACAGAGAGGATATGGTTCATAAATGGTTAACACACAGAGGGGGCTTCTGGGTAATGTGCTTTGGGCCCTGGGTCCACCTCTCCTCACAGGTGCCCTGTCTCTCTTTACCTCCCTCCTGGAAAATCTCTGTTGGAAAAGAAACCAGGACATTTAGAGTTGAGTGGAGCCAGGTGATGCAGCCAGGGTTAGACTCAAATAGACCTCATTTCATCTCCATAACCCAGCACTGGCCACAGTAGCCTCTTATTTTTCAAGTGATTCTTTTCTCCTTTTTTGGAGAGGTTTTTGCTATAGGGCACGTGCACTCACCAGAAAGACGGAGAGACAGAAAGTGAGAAATCACCCCTGAAGGGGGATGGCCACACGCAATCCCTTCTCCTCCAAACTCTTCTCAAGATCTTGGGCATGCACGCACACACACCCGGTGTGAGTTTAAGCCACTGGGTCTGGAACTCGAACCATGATCGAACACATGGGAGTCCAACGACATAGCCATTACACTAACTGCTGTTCCCTCCAGGTGATTCATTTTTAAAAAGCCTTTCAGGACCAACAGGTGGCGTGGTGGTCAAGGCACTGAACTCCCCTCGTGGTTCAAGTTCTAGACCTGCTGGCTTGAAACTCAACGCCAGGTGCATGTGTGTACGTGCCCTACATCCTGAGAGGAGACTGGGGGAGAGGAGATTGCGCCATGGCCATCCTCTCTGGGAGTGATTTCTCGCTTTCTTTCTCTCTTTCAAGCAAGCACACACGCCCTATATAAAAATTCTCTTCAAAATAGCAATCAATCAATCAATCGACCAAGCAATAAAAATAAATAAAAAGGCTTTCACTGGGCTAGCAGGTGGCATCGTGGTTAAGGTGCTGGATTCCCACGTGGCCAATAATGGCTCTGGTTCTGAACTTGGCAGCTTGAAACTAAAACTGAACACTTGTGTGTGTCTGCCCAAAATCCCAGAGAACGGAGAAGGGATAGTGGTGTGGCCATTCCTCCTGGGGGGTGCTTTCCTACTTTCCCACTCACCATCTCTGTATGGCAAAACGTTGAAAAAAAAAAATAGCTTTCACTTTCAATGGAATGACATTAGGGAATTGAAGTCTCAAAGAAGAAACTGGTTGAGATGAAGTTGAAAGACCGGTCAGGAGTCACTGTAAAGGGTTTAAGGAATACAAATGAAACTTGGATGATGATATCAGGAAAAGCCACACCAAGACCTTGGGTAGTTGTTACCAGTGCAGGATGTTCCTCCAGTTAGTTAGTATCTTGGCATTCCTGGTGTGATCCAGTAACACCACTTCACTGGTGTGAGAAAGCACCCCGTCCAAGAGCGATGAATTGCGTTTACGGGATTTAGTGTCGATTAGAATGAGAGAAAGCCTCATGGTACTAGGATAGCAATCCTCTGTGGACCAGGCCCAGCCCTTCGTTTTCTCCAATGAGCACTTGGATTTGTTACTGCCTGATAAGTCGGAAATGTTTGGCTTCACTGTTCCTTTAACCACAATGACTTGAGAAACTTAAAGCGAATGGAAAATGCTTTCTGGATGTTGTGAAGCCCAAACCTTCTGAAAATAGTTTGGATGCATTTCCAACCCTTAGCAGGCAGCTGTTCACTCTCACACTAGCTTGTCTCTGCACACGAGAAAGGCCCTGTCCCCTGGGGTTGTCCTACCTACCCGCCTGTTGTAAATTATACAGCAGGTTATTCCTGCAGAAGAGGCACAGTGTTTCCGAATGAAAATTCTCTGAGAATAAGACTGCACTTTTGGACTTGTATTTGTTTCAAGAATTTTTGTAGCATCTTCCTGATCTCATGAAAGAAAAAAAAAAACAAAAACGGTGACCTTGGCTGTGTTCATTTGGCTTTTCCCTGTCTGACCCACACCACGCTGACAAATACCATATCTGTCTCAACAAGCAAGTTTGCAAATAAATATTCATTCATAACTTTAGGCTGTTGTAAGAGTCCTTCTTTGTTACTTCATCTTGTGAACAAGTATGCAAAGTTTAGTTTTGAGATAGACGCTGAAGTGACCACAAGTCCGCTGGTCCTTGCAAATCTCCGTATCTGAAAGAGATTACTGTGTCCTTTTGAGCAGATTTTAAGAACACCAAAATACTTATTATTGCCAAAACTTAAATGGGAATTTTCTGGGAAATATAATTTAATTTTCAAGTTTTGGATTCATTTCAGTATTAGGAATTTCAGTGCTTCTTAGACTAAGTTTAGGAGCGATTACTCTGTGTATACACCAGAGGTAGCAGCAACTTTGTCATTCCTTTGATTTGGGGGTTTCTGTTTTACATAGTCACTTATTTCCCTATCCATTTGCTTAATCTCATTTTCTTCACTTCTGCTTCGACATCTTCATGGCAATACAGCTGAAGTTGTTTCTGCCTGCTTTCTAATTAACTCTTGTATTTAAGCTGCTGGCTTAAAAAGTTAAAAAAAAAGGATGATCTATTCTGATTCTACTTTAGAAGGAGAAAAAAAAATGATCACAGACTAAGAACATTTCCTTGCAGAAGAAGGATGGTTTGGTAAAAGAACTGTCCCATTGGAGTTTTGGCAGGGCTTACTGTGGGCAAATGACTCATATCCAAGCTCATATCTTGCCATGGTGGGCTCTGGAGGTTAGGGAGAGCGAGATGGCTCCTGACTTTTTAGCTGGAGGTACCAGGGAGAAGCAAAGCTGAATTATAGCCCTTGCTTCAGTCTCTACAGTATTTTGCCTTTTGGACATGTCTGCTAAACTCTACCACCCTGGGTTGCTGCTCTCTGTCCCCACCCTGTTTTATAATCTAGATGTCTTGTGACTGTAAAAGAAAAAAAAAAATCATGTTAATTTAAGTAGTAATTTGGTCACTTATTTGTACCTACATCTTCATAGTATTAAGCCTTGGGTTGTTAACATGTGGTTACTAAAGTCACTGGTCAGATTATTAATTAAATCCTGAACTGCCACTGTTTCACCTATGAAATGTGTGCTTTTCTTCTCCCTAGAAAGAGGTGACTTGGCTAGTTTGTCTTGGAAAGAGATCTATTTCAGAAGAATTCCACTGTCAAAAAACATCACCATCAATAATAAAACTATGTGTGTAGGGTCATGTCTAATTTCATTAATTCTTTGTCATAGGTATTTGGAATCTAGAAAGAGAGTCTCAATCCAAGCTGACCCCGAATCATTACACATTTGGATCAATTTGCCTTTTTCTTGGTTACATTTGCTGGGAATTCTTAATGAGGAGTAGGAACTTCTAATAGTTTAACATTGAGAAGAATGATAGTCCCCACTGACAAAACTGCAATAATCCCAAGATAGAAGAGTTATATGTTTGTGTGTGTGTGTGTGTGTGAGGAATGGGCAGTGTGTAGGGACAATGGAGTTTAACTGAACTATTTTTTTTGGCAAATTTGCCATAGGGCTTGTGTGCTCATGAGAGAGGCAAGGAGAAGGAGAGAGAAGGAAAGTGAGCAAACATCCCCCGGGGGAGATGGCCATGCTGCAACAATACCTTCTTCTCCATTCTCCTCTCTGGATTTTGGGCATGCATGCACAGGCACCTGGCGTGGTCTTCAAGCCAGTGGGCCTGGAATTTGACCAAACAGTTGGCCATGGGACTTCCAGCCATTTTAACCACCACCCCACAAGTTGGCCCAGCTGAACATTTTTAAATGACATCTAATTTGCTTAAAGCAAGAATAGCTTTATCTTTTTCTTTTCTTTCTCTCTCTTTTTTTTTAATAGAGAGATTTATGTTGTTATAGGGCATGTGTGCTTACCAGAGAGACACAGAGCGAGAGACAGAAAGCGAGAAATCATCCCCCTCCTAAGAGGGTATGGCCACACCACAATCCCTTCTCCATTCTCCTCTTGAGATTTTGGACATGCACGCACATGTGCCCAGCATGAGTTTTAAGCCACCAGGTTGAGACTCGAACCACGGTCGACTATGTGGAAGTCGAGCAACGTAACCATCACACCATTTTCTGGTCCCAGCCTTATCTTTTTCTTACCGACACTCTCATACTACATAAAAGCACTGCTTACACAGAACAAATAACCCCTATAAGGGAATGACTTTTCCTTGATATAAATTGGTTGAGTGGTTTTGAAGTCAAATGCTATTTAGTAAAAATCTTTGTAACCTGTCTGTCACTAAGACCTGTACTGATAATTCTCTAATTTTACCATACAACAGAATCACTGTAGCCCTTATTATAAATGTAAAATCCCAAACCTTTCCAGACTACTTTTTGATAGTTTTAAGGAAGGCTCTGGAAACCTGTGTGTTGACCAGAAGACCAGGTGATTCTCTTGCAGGTAGTTCAGAAACACACTTTAGAAACACTGTCTTTATTTATTTATTTATTTATTTACTTTTGTTGTTTTATTTCTTAGTTGTGTCATCACAGGCAAAAATGAACCCCAATGGGACCAGCAGTTAGCGTAATGGCTATGTTGCTGGACTCCCACGTAGTCAACTGCGGTTCGTGTCCTGGACCCAGTGGCTTAAAACTCATGCCGAGCGCGTGTGCGTGCGTGCCCAAGATCCCGAGAGGAGAACGGAGGAGAAGGGATTGCGGCGTGGCCATCCCCCCCGAGGGGTGCTTTCTTGCTTTCTGTCTCTTTGTCTCTCTCTGTCTGTCTAGCGAGCGCACGCGCCCTATCGCAAAAACCTCTCAAAAAAAAAAAAGAACCCCAACACTAAACTTCATAGTTGTTTAGTCATTTTGTAAATTAACCATACAAAATTTTAAGTATAGGACTGTTTATATCTTATGATTTGTATGTCTCTAAGACTGTAAGTGTCTCTGATTTCACAGTATTTCATATTTTACAAGGCATTTATTTTCATATATATCCACAGTCTAAAAAGTGTATTCCACTACAATGTCATTTCAATCATGTAGGTTTATTGAAAATTGATTATTTAAAAACCAAGCTCTGCTATCTATGGCTTAAATAATCATTGTTAACATCCTTATATCACCATCAATTCATGTCTTAAATTCTAAAACACTGGATCACCAGATTTCCATATACTTTAGCCTTGCTTAAAAACAACAAAAAAGGGGACCAGCAGTTAGCATAATGGCTATGTCGCTGGACTCCCACGTAGTCGACTGCGGTTCGAGTCCTGGACCCGGTGGCTTAAATTCACGCCGGGCGCGTGTGCGTGCGTGCCCAAGATCCCGAGAGGAGAATGGAGGAGAAGGGATTGCGGCGTGGCCATCCCCCCTGGGGGGTGATTTCCTGCTTTCTATCTCTCTGTCTCTCTCTGTCTGTCTGGCGAGCGCACGCGCCCTATAGCAAAAACCTCTCCAAAAAAAGAAAAAAAAAAAAAAAAAACAACAAAAAAGAAAAAGAGAAGGAAAAAAAAGAAATGCTTTTAATATTGCAACTTTATAGCAGAGTGAAAGTAAACCAAAGGTGTATACTTGAGGACCGCCTGTCGGAAATTGCAAGTGACAGTAGTTAACCTAGCGTGATTCCCACACAGACTTCCTATGACCCCAGTGACCTGGAGTAGTTTCAGGGATCTGAATTTCATTAATACAACTGTCCCTCTTCTGTACCACGACATACACTGGCCTGAAGAAGGTGCTGTTTCCCAGGAAAAGGACTTAAATCCCCCCAAGAAATGCACAGGACCATAGTTTGAAGAAAACGTTTTGCTAACCAATTGACTTGCTCTGCATATCTGCTTTTCTCTAATTATATTCTTTGAGGTTCTTATTTAAGATAACTTTCAGCATCTCTTTTTAAAGGTCAGATATGAATGAGGAAACTTTGTTTGACTTGCTAATCTTGTGACAAACAGTATATGCCCAGTGTAGCTTCTCGTCTTTGCTGATTGGCTATATGAGGGGATTTTTCTCTCTGTGAGACTGTGGAGAAGGCTTTAAAAATAAACAACATGGCTGCTTATTGCTGGGAACACATATGAGCAGATGTCAGCTGAAGCAGCATATGGTGGTAACATACCAGCAGCATATGCTTACAGAAGTCCTTCCATGCCACTCTGGCCAATCAGAGCCCTATATCTCAATTAAAGACTGTTCTGATAGAGGTGTAATACACACGTGTGGGAAATTATGTCCCTGGGTTCTTGTTAGTGGGTTGAATATTGGAGACGGTAAGTTGCAGAATACAAAAAGGGCCTTCATTCTCCAGTTAAAAATTGAGTGATAAGAGGCACAAATTTGGCAAAACAAAACAAAACAAAACAAAACAAACACAAAACGTTAAGAGTCCATGAAGTCTTTGTCTTTTGTTGAAAAATGTTTTCAGATCAGGTCTGAAGAGTGGCAGTATTACTTCTAGAAATACGTCCTATGTGATGAAAAGATACATGGATTCCAAATCTAAGGAGCGAGGAGAGAATTATATTCATTTCAGGCTTAGAAGGCAGTCAAGTCAGGGCTTTTATTTATTCATTTTTTTCATACATTAGATTACTAATATGATTATATTCCTTGATCACATTTTATCTGTCAGCCTTTTTAAAATAATCATATCAATTTAGTTTTTAAAAATCTTCAGGCAGGTTTGTTTGCCTCATCTTACAGATAACAGAGTCTGGAGAAAATACGGTCTTATCCAAAGATTCCTGGAAAATCCATGACAAAACAAGGGTTTTAATACACATCTTCTCATGTGAAAATCCAATATTTATTGGGAACCAGCAGTTAGCGTAATGGCTATGTCGCTGGACTTCCACGTAGTCGACCGCGGTTCGCGTCTCGGATCCGGTGGCTTACAACTCACGCCGGGCGCGTGTGCGTGCGTGCCCAAGATCCCTAGAGGAGAATGGAGGAGAAGGGATTGCGGCGTGACCATCCCCCCTGGGGGGTGATTTCTCGCTTTCTGTCTCTATGTCTCTCTCTGTCTGTCTGGCAAGCGCACGCGCCCTATAGCAAAAAAACCTCTCAAAAAAAAAAAAAAAAAAAAAGAAATCCAATATTTATTGATCCTACTCCAGACAGGAAAGCTCTTGAATAACTCAGCAGTCTTTTCAGTTTGAATTGTTTTCTTGCTATACATCCTTTCCTGAGAGTCTGGTGGGCAATGTAAAAATCTGGTTGCTGTTCCATTTAAAGATAACGAAGTTCAAAATTTTCAGATGTATTAGTTATCGTGTACAATATAGTTTAATCTATTTCAAAGAGTTCTAGCTTTTTAAACTGTAGCTAAGCTGCCCCCATATACATTTATACCTTTGACTGACTCAAGAAGGAGTTTTCATATGCAGGTTAGCAGTGATGACAGATGATTTTAAAAATATTGAAATCTAGGTCAAATGAAAAAGTCTTATTCTTTTTTCTTTTGTTTTGTTTTTTAGAGAGATTTTTTTCTATAGGGCATGTATGCTTGCCTGAGAGAGAGAGAGAGAGAAGTCACCTCCCCTCAAGGGGGGTGGTTGTGCCGCAATTCCCTCTCAATTCCCCTTCTGGGATTTTGGGCATGCACACATATGTACATGGCATGAGTTTTAAGCCTACAGGTCTGGGATTCAAACTGCAGTTGGCCATGTGGAAATCCAGCACCTTAAGCACTATACCACCTGCTGGTCCCAAGTCTTACTTTTAATATATAGGTCATCCTTTTTTGTCAAAGGAGGTCAAAGCCTTTCTTATTTATCTCTAATACAAATCAAGGTATTTAATTTACCATTTCAGTATTCAAATTGTACATTGTTATTTTAACCTAAAATATGCTAAAAGGAAGGCTGAATTCAGTTGTCTGACTACTGGTTAGGGGATGCCAGGAGATCTGGGACTAGAATCCAGAATCTTCCATAAGTCCTCAGTGTTCAATCCCCTTGCCCTGGGTAGTAGAGACCTTGCATTTTTGGGGGAATGATAAGAACATCCAGTGAGTCCCTCTTCAACTTAGAATCTTTGTACAGTTCTGTGCAGGCATCTCTTCCATAAAATAGCTAATGACTGTGCTTTTTAAAACTCCTAGCTGTTTGCCCAGTTGTTACAACACCCTCTGGCTCAGTGGGCAGCTTGTGCGCCAGACAGTCCCAGGTGCTCTGTGGGTACCTTGGTGAGTACACTTGTCTGCTTTCTTCCTCATTTGACATAGTGCTATCAAGTCCAGCATTAGTATTTGTCTCCTGTGGGGAACTTGCCAAAGGCAAAACAGGATTCTGAAATGCAGCCTTATAACTGAGCAATCACAAGGGTGCCTGAAATTGTCTAGACAGAGTTTACATGAGAAAAACTGATGAGTAACTTTGAAATAAGACGATCGCTTGAGTACAGTATATGGAAGAATGGCTTTGGATATGAGATGTGTATTCCAGGGGTCATGGAGTGCCTTGTAACACTGATCTCCTGACCCTCATGGAGCAACCTCTGGAGGGTTGGCCAATATGGCCTCAATATCAAGGGAATGTCCCTTTTTCTATATTGTATTCATACCTATGTTCTTATTCTTGACACACAGTAGTTGCTCAATTAAGGTTGCTTTCACTACAATGAAAAGGAGATATTTCTCTCCTTTGAGGTTCCAGAGGGAGGCCTGTGGGAGAGTTACATTCTTAACATTATTTGTGACCTTCATATTAACATGTCTGGGCTGCATGAGAAGACAAATTGTCATGGGGCAGGCTCTTAGCTGACTGGACCTAGGAGCTTGCCGCTTTTTCAAACCACTTAGTTTTGACCCTCAGACCAAGTACAGGCTCTTCAGAGCTAGCCCCACGTGTTACGCTGAGGTGCATCAAAGTCCAAGGTCTCCACCTTGTTCTGGTTGGGGACATCAGTCAATTCAAACCTTGTTTACGGAATGTCTCATATATGCTGGGCAATGAGTCCACAGCAAAGAACAGAATTTGGGTGATCATGACACAGAAGCAAGGAAACAGACTTGCAATCCTCGCATTGGTTCCCTGCATCTTTTTGAGGTCCTGAGGGTTAGACTATGTTGATTCTAAATGTGGGTGGAGGTCTTGGATAGGAACAAAGGAAAGAAGTTTTCTTTTTTCCTTCTCTCTCTATTTTTTTCCCCCTAGTAGAAGGCGAGTTCATTGGGTATCCTATTCTGCCATTTATGATGCCTGACTTTGCTTCTTAGGAATCAGTGTAGTTGGAGGATGTATTTATTTATTTTAAATAGATAAAATAAAATATTAAATAAGTTATATTTTATTTATTCATTGCTTCCATGAGTGAGTGAGAGAAAGACAGCACCTGAAACAGGGCCTTCGTGCTAATCTCCAGACTTGAATCTGGAACGTTCCCCTGTGGGTCATCCTTACAGAGCCACAGTGTCGTGTTTTATTACTGCACTCATCTGGCCCGAGTGTACTTTATCTATAGTGGCCTAAGCTGAGGTTTCCTCAAAAAGAAGTGCTTCTATTGAGAATATACATGTATTTTAATACAGAGGCCTCAAAATGGTTAGAAGGTACTATACAAATAAAGAATGAAAGATTTAATCCATGCTTTTAAAGCTCCCTTTTGTGAAACAGATATTTTGTCTCCAAGCTCTGAATTTTCATTGTATTTCACTATCTCAACCAAGGAGTTAAATTAAATGTCTGAGTTTTTCCCACTAGCTGACCAGCTATTTGGAAAGAAAATGGCAAAGGAAGAGAGAAGGAACACATTTACTGAATAACCTCCATGTCCATGGTACTTAAGACACATCATCCTAACCCTCCTCCTGTCGGTTGGTTGAGGAGGGCTAGGATGACGATCCCGTTTTTCAGGAAACTGTGGTTTGGAGAGGTAAATACCTTGTCCTTTTATAGTTAGCTGGTGTCAGAGCCAACCTCTGGATTCAGGTCTGTTCTGACTGCTCTCCCTCAGACCACAGAGACCCCCAAATTTGTTCCTCTTCCTCTTGCTCTCCCTTTGGAATCACGTCCCATTAATCTTACAGCTGTCTTGCCTACTACTTTGGATGAATTTCCCTTTCATCTTCTCCTCCCATAGCAACCATGTCAAGGGGCCTACCCAGGTTCTCTGGGTGGTTTTCTTCTCAGACACTCCTTCTCACTTGGGGTTATTTTCAGTCACTTAATTGTTGCAAGCTTCCCTCTTCCTTTGGTGAAAAAACACTGGAAACCCACCCTGTTCCTCAGCGAGCCTGGGAAAATCAGGAGTGTCTCTGAGGGTGTGGACGGGAAGATAGGGCGCAGGCTCCACATAGATTCTCAGACTGCGGAAGGCTCTTCCATGTCCCCCAGCTGACAGGCCTGGAGGAACCCTCGGACCCCTTTTGGGTCATCCATGCAACACTGCTGGGCGATGGGGCCCTGCCTTTTTTTTTTTTTTTTTTTTTCTGTCTCTGTTCTTAGAAATAGTAATTGAGTAAAAATGTAAGTGAGCGTATGCCAGGGGGCAAGTGTCCAGGGTCGGGGTGAATTTCTCCATGCTGAGTATGATTCTGAACACTCGTTAAGTGAAGTGGGCCTGCGCCAAGCAGCTCGAGGGCCATCCCTGTCACCTTGCGTGAACCGCCTCTGCGTTCCAAGGAGATGTTGGGAGCGGCTGGAAGGCATGTGGGGCCCGTGGCGCCTCTCGCTTTTCTCACTCTCTAACCCGGGCGTTGTTGATAACTGTGTGCTCTGACACTGATGATTGGACTGGCAGCTTTACATAAAATACTCTGGAAGATGAAACAGGTCATGCTTCTCACAGCCCACGTGACTGCAAAATCATTTTTAAAAAAAGTTTATTCATTTATTTCTTCCCATAATGATCCATTGCTGGTCTCAGCCTGGATCGCAGGCACATGTGCCTACCTAGTGTGCTCAGGGAGGTCTCAGGACACAAACCCAGGACCATTCCCATGTGGATGCCATTGTGACACTAGTGTGCTGCTGCCTGGCCTCTCATTTTTCTCTTTTAAAAGTTATTAGCCCTAGTAATATTAGTTAAGGTAAGGTTAGCCTGCCTGGAAGTTTTCCTGATGGGATATAAGAATCCACAGTACAAGCATTAGTAACAGTCTCTCTGTGAAGGAATAGATCAACAGTCATGGAGGTGAATTTAATAGTTTTTTTTTTTTTCTTTTTTTGGAGAGGCTTTTGCTATAGGGCGCGTGCGCTCGCCAGAAAGACAGAGAGAGACAGAGATACAGAAAGCAAGAAATCACCCCCCAGGGAGGATGGTCACGCCGCAATCCCTTCTCCTCCATTCTCCTCTCAGGATCTTGGGCACGCACGCACACGCGCCCGGCGTGAGTTTAAGCCACCAGGTCCGGGACTCAAATCATAGTTGACTACGTGGGAGTCCAGCGACATAGCCATTATGCCAACTGTTGTTCCCAATTCAATAGTTTTGAAGTATTTATAGAGTAAGAGGCTTTTACGTAGCTTGGTTAGGACTTAAAGGTGGCGTTTCTCAGAGTGTGGCCTGCATTTGTATCTCCCAGGCTCTCATGAAACAGATTCCCTGGCCTGATTACAACACTGTGGGGTCAGAATCACTGGGGCGGGTGGAGTTGAGGAGTCTGCACTTTTTAAACAGGCACTGCAGGTGCATCTGACCTCACTGAAGTTTGCAGCTGTCAAGGCAGCGGATGCTCTGACTATGCAGGTCTGTTTACTCACAGTCCTACTGCATGGACGGATTCAGATGCGGCAGGGCCTCTGTTTGGCCAGCTGGTTCTCTGGTTGTGAGACCCTGAATCCACAGGCTCAGCAAGGTTTTTGCTGTGTGCTTTTCAATATCCCAAGTGCATACACATACTCAGGCAAATCTGTTATTAGTGGTATTACACTTCTCCCTTACTTGTTGTTTGGCACTGAGGGGGCAATGAGTATGCAAAAAGGTAAATTAATCACACAGGGCAGGGGATAGATGCCAAGTTTGAAAGTGATGTTGAAAGTGAATTCCTGCTCTCAAGTGCCTTCACCTGGACAATTGTGGGATGGAAGAAGATTTTCGAAGCGAATGTTTAAGGCATAAGTGACATATATAATGTAATGAATGTGTAATCCCCTGAGGGAGTATTTGATCAAGGCCTTGATGACCTCTTCATGGCCCGAATCCTGTTCTGAGACATTCCATGAGGTTAGGATCTAGCCAACAATGGAATGTAAACTCTACCATCAGCCAAACTCAGCTTTGGGTAACTGCAGGTTTCTCTTCCCAAACGGCGTTTTTCTCAACTTAGAGTCATTAGAGCAGGTGAGAATCTGACCAAGCGATTAAAATAATAAAGTTGAAGATAAATTACTCGGTATTTTCCTTGTGTAACCCTATGCCTCCTGGTAGTCTGATATTTTGAATCACCCAGTATTTTCAGTCAAACCATACAATATAAATAGTCTGCAACTACTGTAGTTCTTTTGGTTATAAAAATTCTATTTAGAGAAATATCCAATTCACCTATATGGTTTGCTTCACTCAACAGCCCACATGGCTATTGCAGTGTGAAAAGAATAGCTGATTATGTTATACCTCCCACCAAGCCTTCAACTAAAAGATCTTTATATTAACTACAGATATAGATGAAACTTTAAGGTAAATGTCAAAAGCATGCAGAGATCTTTACAAAGGTAAAGAGAAGAAATTCTTAACAGTATTCTAGTTCATTCCCCAGTATTTGTTGAGTACCTCATTGTGTTAAGCACTAATCTAGCCACTAGTGATACCATCCTTGAATAAATCAGTAAAACTCCCTGCCCTTAGAAAGCTTACAGGCTAGGGAACCAGCAGTTAGCGTAATGGCTATGTCGCTGGACTCCCACGTAGTCGACCGCGGTTCGCGTCTCGGACCCGGTGGCTTACAACTCACGCCGGGCTCGTGTGCGTGCGTGCCCAAGATCCCGAGAGGAGAATGGAGGAGAAGGGATTGCGGCGTGACCATCCCCCCTGGGGGGTGATTTCTCGCTTTCTGTCTCTATGTCTCTGTCTGTCTGGCGAGCGCACGCGCCCTATAGCGAAAAACTTCTCCAAAAAAAAAAAAAAAAAAGAAAGCTTACAGGCTGGTGGAGGGAGACACATAATAATAGATTAAATAAGGATGGTAGAATCTGCTTTTTGGGATATCCCAGAAAAATCCCTTCCTATCCTTGATCAGAGGAATAGAAGATAGGTTGCAGATTTTTTTTAAAAAAATATTTATTATTATTATTTTAATGTGCTCACCAGAGAGAGAGAAAGAGAAGGAAGAGAGAGAAAAGCCAGCTGCCAGATCTGAGACTTGAATCTCAGTTGGCCATGTGGGAGTTCAGCACCTTGACCACCATGCCACCCACTGGCTGGTAGGTGGCAATTTTGAATAGAATGGGCATGGAAGAATTTATTAAGAAGGTGGCCTTTAGGCCGAGACTTGATAGAGGCCAGAAAGTAACCTGGGGCTGTCTGGGAAAGAACATTCTGGCAGATGGAACAGCTAGCGCAGTTCTTGGCATGTTCGGGGATTAAGAGTGTCCTAAGAGGTAAGATTAGAGAGGTAATGAAGGACTGGTTATACGGAGCCTTGTAGGCCAGCATGTCTGTAACTTTTCCTCTGAATTAAATGGGGGAGAAGGTGTCTTTAGTGAAGGGGCCTTGTGGCTGTTGAGATATGGCACATAGGGCGGTAGTGCAGAAACAGGAAGTCCCAAGAAGAGATCTTTGTAATGCACTAGAACAGTACTATGCAACTTTATTTCTGGGTGAAATTGAACCGTAATAAGAATCTCAAACAGACCTGCCTTGTGCTGAGTGAATTCTTTTCCCTGTTAGCCATTAGTTTTAATAAACTGGCTATAGTGGGTTCTGTATGTAAAATGTTTTTCAGTTTGATCATCTCTAATTAATAGTCCTGAGTTATTGGCAACTCGTCCCCTTTCTTTCTGGAAAAAAGCTAGCTCTGTTACCCTCCTCTGTATGAAAATAAGTCCCTGGGTCTCCCATCTTATGCTGACAAGTGGGGAATGACAGCTGCTGGAGTTCATACTTGTTTGAATGCCTAGTCATAGTCTTCTTAGACTTGGTGGCCAGGGACACACAGCACTAAGTTCATAGGTGGATCATGCCTTGGCCTAGAGGAATGATACATTACCTTTCCCTGAGTAAAAGGAAGTCAGATTTGGAAGGAGGATCTTTGGGTCTGTCCAGCTGTGCTGAGTGCATGAAATAGAAGCTCCTTTGCCTAAACTTTGAAATGAGGTCATAAGGCAGGGAATTTGTCAAACTATGTCTCTTATCAGTCAAAAAGCATTTCGGTTGGACCAGAGTTTGCTTTCTAATTCTTAGAATTAGAAAGACTTTACACTGAGATGTTGATTTTATTCCTTCCACTCTCTGTACAAGAAACATCTTTCGAGTTTACATTGTGTTAGGTGATGTAGGAACATAGGGTGGACTCTGTCCTCCGAGAGCCTACAACTTAGTGAGGAAGTCAGGCAGACCCACCCACTCAAACAAAGACAAAAAAACAACGCAAGGTGGTTGATTACAAGTAGGGCATCGGAGGGGCCAGAAGAAAAATTGCTTAACTTGGCCTAGAGAGGTGAAGGAAGCCTTCTCGGGGGAGATGACATTTGCTACTGGAAAGATGACTTTTGAGACATCTTTGTAGTGTGGCAATCATCAAGCAGAAATAGGGAGCTGTTTGTGTTTTTTGGAAGGAGATTTGCCCTTTCATGTTGCCTCTCTGCACTTGCATGACTACCATCTTGATGAATCACAAAACAACAAGAAATGCTTAGTGTAGCCTTTGAAAAATTGATGTATTGCGTAAGAGAAGCATTTGAAATACTGAGTATGAAGAAGAGGGCAATATCATCATAGAAAGTATTTGTTAGTCAAAGTTGATGCCTTCAAAGACCTTATTGATCTGTTGTATATAAACATCCATGTAATGATGTTCTGTGGTATGATGGGACTCTGTGGATATGGCATTGCTTTAGAAGCTCGAGGTACTATCTAGAGCTCTTCTCTCAATCTCGATGACATAAGATAAGGGTCTGTCTACCCTCCGTATCTGATGGCATTGTGGCTTGGCTGTGGTTCTGCTTCATTAAGCCTCCATTCTGAGACGTAAGCTGAGGGAGCAGCTCCTCCTCGAGTGGGCATGCTGACCTCATGGCAGAGCCATGAAATGTGGCACTTAGCACCACAAATATTCCATGGCCAAAGCAAGGCACATAGCCAAGGCTGATTTCAGTAGGGCATAAGGGAAAGGCTGTGTGGGGATAGGTCCAGGGTAGAAAAGCCAGTATTTTGAGTAAGATAACAATCTACTACAGTGCAGGTGCACGAGCTGGGGAACAGAGGAAGACTTCGTGCACATTAAAATCTCCCTGTATTGTGGGTAGGACGTGATTGGATGTACCCTGTTGCTGTATCTGTGGCAATATGGGGAGCTTTGTTGTTGGTATGGAATTTACTGAGTACTTGGTCGATTTCATGGGACAGACAGACATGTTTTGTTTTCCTTCATTTTTAAACATGACTCACTTCTGCTGGAGAAACAACTTTATCTGGTGTAAAAGGCACAGTTGGGAGTACCAGGATTCTAAGGCAAGTCTTTATGTGTTCTGTGAAGCTTATGTATGTCAGGGCAACTCGGAAACTCAGGCTTACCTCCAAAGCATGTACTGACATCTTTTGGCCTTAAGTCCTCACTTACCACTGTGGTCCTGACATGCCCAGCAGCATCTGGTAGATGTTGTCCCCAGCAAGGATTCAGGCTGAGTTTCCACGAGAGTACGCGTCTGTAGAAGCTTAGCTGTTTGCTGGAGGGAGCATTACTGTTCTGTTTCTTATCCCTTTTGTGTGAGCTCAGTGCCAATTTAAATACCATGTTCCATGTAGTTCCCTAGAATCCTGTCTAACCTGAATCTTGGTCTCCGGACAATGACCCATTGGGCAGATTGTTTTGAGTCATGCTCTGACCTGTTGTGTTCTGTGAACAAACTGGAAAGTAACCCTGCCTAGTACAGGGAATCAGTTGTACGACTCTCAACACAGTGACAGCTATGTGCGGTGATGGTGCCTGAGCACGGGTAGCTTGGTGCTCACAAGCTCATAAATAATTGTCTCCGTGGCCTATTCTTAGTAGCAACAGATGCCGAGCTTTTCCAGCCTACTCTCAGGGTCAGCGGTGGGAAAGAGAAGAAAAAAATGAAAGCATTGTTTTGCACATGGCTGGACATCTGTATTTCTGAATTGCCCTGTTGTGTGTATGATGCAACTGCTGGAGCTGTTTTGCTGAATGTGAACTTTGTCTACCGACTGGAGTCTAAATTGGTTTTGGATCCTTCTGAAATCTAAATGGTCAGACCATATTTTTCTAATATTTAGTTGGATTGTATCGTTGCTCCAAAGTGGCGCTGACTTAGACTGTGTTCGCATCAGCAGCTGGGGTTGCTTCTCTCTTTTCCTGGTCTGGTCTGTGTTGCTTGTTTTTCCAAGGCTGCTACTTACCTGGTCTATTGTCTATACTCAGATGACCAGGGAGCTCCCTATGAAATTGTGGCCACTTCACTAATTTTAGGGTTCCTGTTAGAAAGAGAGCAGATGGTTTTGCCTAAACTAAACAGGTAAAGCACCCAAACAGCTGACCTAGTAGGAACTCTTGGTAATGTGGTAA
Organism: Tupaia tana; assembly: GCA_026018925.1. NCBI lineage: Eukaryota > Metazoa > Chordata > Mammalia > Scandentia > Tupaiidae > Tupaia > Tupaia tana. The sequence continues at coordinate 139,581,908 of JAKSZU010000007.1, read as the reverse complement.
AGAATTGGCCTTGGGCTTCAGATGTCAGTGCACTCAGGTCCTTTGTGGGAAACTTCTGTATCAAGGTGTGTTTTGTTCTGTAGCTCCGATGCAGAAAAATCACCTGGGGAGCATTGAACGTGACTTACGTTACAAAAACAGAGATTCACCTCCAGAAACTCTGACTCAGTTGCTCTGGATTTGGAACTGGTGTCTTTAGTTCTAACAATTTCCCCAGGTTGGGGCCAGACACTGCTGCAGCAGTAATACAACTGGACCCACATCGAAAAGTCCTGAGTTTATTTCCCAGGGCCACCCTGGGCACTCTGAGTGCATGTGCATGTACTCATGATCGAGGCTGACTGAGGCTGGAAACAGATCATGGCATGAGGACCCTATTGTGGGTAGGTTCTCTCATAGGAAAAAAAAATCTAGAAAAAAATTTAGGAAAAATAAAAGCTCCCCCAGGTGATTCTAATATGTGGTAGAGTTGAGAACCCCTGTTTTTGGTGCTTAAACATAGCTTTTGCTAAAATTACGTGGTTCTGTCTAGTTATCTATATTATAATATGAATGAAGTTCTAGGTAAAGAAAAGACATCTGTTTGGGTGGGGGTAGTGAATCTTTCTCTAATAATAATAAAAAGAAGAAGAAGAAGAATAGTAATGCTAACCATTGGTTACTGAATAGTTATGTTGGGCACTAGGCTAATCGCCATGTTAGCACGTTATATAAACACTGTGATCCTCATCTGCAGATAAGGAAACGGAGGCTTGGCAACATCACATGCAGTCTCCCCACCATCACACAGCTAATGAACAGCAGAGGCAGAACTTGAACTTGGTCTGCCTGCCTCCAAAGCTCATCCTAAGAGTCACTCTCTTAAGGTGACAAATTTAAATAAAAAATTAGATGAAAGCATGAGCTGTCACTGAAGAGAACCTACTGAAGAGCACCCTATGTCTGTATGTATTAGGGAATCATTTTTCTGCTCTGATTAAGGAAAAGAGCATGCTTGGATAGGTTTCGTTTTTCTTTTAAATATACTATTTTCCCCTGAAAAATATATGAAAGTTCAAGGTAGGCAGCTGAACCCAAAGGCTTACATGCTGGGATTGAAATTAAACGGTGACCCCCACGTTTATCTCATGTACATTCTCTGTATTCCTCATTTGAAGAATGAAAATGTTTTCTTATATGAATGTGTGTGGAGGATGAGTGCATCCTTAGATTTTTTTCTCTTGCCCAGATGGGGTAAGAATTAAAGTGCAGCATAAAATCGCGCTATTTACTATTTTGTGCCCTGAATAGGACAACTGTTTTTTGTTGTTGCTGTGTTGTTTGTGTTTTTTGCGGGCTGATAAATCTGAGCATTTACTTTCTATTTAAATGATGGGCTTTAATTCTCTAATGCCCTTTTAAAAGATTAGAATAGTACTGGCACCTATCAATGGGCAGGGCCCTAGAAATTTCATAGCTATTTCCTGGCAGGCCTGTCTATCCCCATATATATGAAGGAATTCTACAGAATGAGGCATCCAATAAATATTTTTTTAAAATGAGGGAATGATGAGTTTTGCAAATATGGACCATCATATAAATAGCATCCTGCACATTGCTAAGGGCTTCTTGGGAAATGAGAGAGGTCTTAGTCAACTGGTATACTCCCAGTTTCTTCCTGGGGCCCCATGGTCTGCTAGCCAACTGTTAATTGCCTACCTGGAGGGACTTTCTGTACACTAAGCACAGCAATATGAATAGGCTTTTTAAAAATCTTATCACCACCAGCCTGTTTATATCTCCCAGCCTTGATGAAAGGATATGGACGTTTCTTCACTCTTAAGTAGTGTTTTTTCATATTATAAGTTAGAAAAGGCTTCAGTGTCCCTAGGGCGCATAAGACACAGGAGAGAAGCTACTTGCCAACCCATGTGAAAGATGAGAAGCCCAACTTGGATGCATTCCTGTCCCCTGCTACAGGGACACCTGGATGAGACCTTGCTCCCTCAGTGAGTTCACACTGCTGTCACTCGAGCTATAAAGGGACATTTAGTCGTGCGTTCTTGGGTCTGTAGCCAGACAGCACAAGTATTTTTAGGGCTCTTCTTGTCTCAATCTGACTTCTGCTTGAAACTTTAACACATGCAGGCTGCACTGAAACAACTTTTAAACTACTCTCTGGGTAGCGTAGGAGGGGCTGGGTTAGTACTACAGCCTTTAAACAGCTTAAGTTTTTTTTTATTGCTAAATATCCAACAGGCTGAACAGAGGAAATTCAAGTCTAACCCTGGAGGGACCCCTGTTTAGTCATCTGTCTAGACAGACGAGTTCATATAATGGGCCTTTCTGTTTCATTTGCTTTGTATAACAGACGGTGGTCCCTTCCTGTAAACTTCGTGAAGATGTCAGCCTTTGGTTTTTTGATCCCAACCTGCTGTTGATAAGCCAAGAAAGTGACTCACACATGAGCTAACAATGACCCTTAAATGTGACAATTAGTCCACGAGATAGTAGAAAGAAAATACAGAGTTTGCATAAAAGAGAGCTGGGTAAAATCTTGACTGTGTAACATTGGGCAAGTCAGTTACCTTCTCTGAACCTCATTTTTATTTTCTCTAACATGAGAATTCATTTAGAAAAAAAAAAAAAAAGCCCAGTTGGTACAGTGACACAGCAGTAATGCACTACTCAAGGAATGCTGAATCCATATGGTTGATCAAAGCTTTGGCTTCCGGATTGATCTGTACACACTGGGTGTGCACATGCATAATCTTGGCAGGCTGGTGAGGCTGGAGGATGACCACAGTGTGGGATTCTGTTGAGGATACTTGTCTCTTTTTCATGAAAGAACTAACTTTACAAAAGGCAAAATGAAACCCTACTTCTTAATGGTATTTTAAAGAAAGGAATTATTGGTTGCACAGCCTCCCTCCCACACTGCCGCGTGTTCTTCCGGGAAACAAGCCGAAGCCTGGTCACCTTTAAGGAGCTTGGAGGCTGAATTTGGGTGCCGAGATGTGGTTCAAGATTTTCCCTAAGGTCACCGCCATGGGCGTGTACTTGGTCATTCCCGGAAGGGCCACTGCATACATGCACGAGTTCATCAACAGGGGCAAGGAAAAGAGGGTTGCCCATTTTACATATCAGTGGCATTTGACGGAAAGAGATCAGCACATCTCTGGAGTTAATTGCCACTATGTGTCAAAGGGTTTGGAGAACATTGATTAAGGAAGCAGTTTCCTGATTGATGAAAAATAACTCCGTTATGGTCATCTACCCCGTGCTAGAAGGTTCATACAGTGTATTAAGTAGCATGCAGCATATTCTGTAATTGTACTGAATAAAACTAAAATGAAAAAAAAAAAAGGAAAAGAAAGGAATTATCCAACACATAAAAATGTCTTGCCCATGGCAGAGGGCTGAATAAATTGCTATTCATTCATTCATTTCAAAATGATCATTGAAAGCTCAAACTTTCCTTCTTTCCTATCCTGAGAACCATAGAAAAACCAGAAATTCTAGTCCATCTGTTTAATATCAAGTTGGCATACATTGAGAATAGCAAAGTGATTTTTCAAAGTCTAGAAACAATATAATGTGGTAACAATTTCTGTGAGAGAAAAATAATGTTGGAGATACTGTTTAAAAACATGTGGTTTCTAAGGGAGCAGCAGATGGCTTAATGATTACCTTGCTGGACTCCTGTGTAGTTGACCGTGGTTTGAGTCCTGGACCCGGTGGCTTAACACTCACGCAGAGCACGTGTGCATGAGTGCCCAAAATCCCAAGAGGAGAATGGAAGAGAAGAGATTGCTGCATGGCCATCCCCCCTGAGGGGTGATTTTTTTGCTTTCTGTCTCTGTCTCTCTGTCTCTCCAGTGAGCACATGTGCCCTATAGCAAAAATCTCTTAAAAAAATCATATCTAAAATAGTCAAATCCATAGAATCAAAGAGAGGAATGGTGGTTTCCAGGGACTGGAGGGAGGGAAAAATGGGTGTTCCTAATAAATGGGCATAAAGTTTTCATTGAGTATGAATAAGTTCTAGAGATCTGTTGAACAACATTGTACCCATACTTGGCCTCAGGTTGTACAATTAAAATGTAAGAGGGTAGATCTCATGTTAAGTGGTCTTACCACAATACAGTTTTTAGAAATTAGTAGAAATGAATCAGGCAGAATGATATTCTTTGTCTTACTAGAAAGACTAGAACCTCACTCCGAACTTGCCTAACAGGACTATGTGTTAGCAGCTCTTTCTACAACCAAGTGGTACATGGCCCATCTCACTTCCTTGTCGTTTCACTTTAAGCTGTGCCTAGATTGTCTTTGACATCAGTGAGCTGGGACATTTTGTTTTATCCCATTTAATTCAGTTAATATGCACTGAGCATATACCACCTGAAGGGTTTGGTCCCTGAGTTACACAGATGGATAAAAAAAATGAGGTGAGGATGGATCCCTCTTGGCAGGGACAGCACAAGGGGGGGAGGAATTAGGATCACACACCTCAGGCTTGGGTGTAGATGTCATTATTCTGGTTACATAACATTGGGCTCATTCCTTCTTTAAGTCTCAGCTTCTTAGCTCCTGTCTCAATGGCATAGTCCAGGTAGATACCTGACAGATGGTACGCTCCCAATAATGTTGCTTTTGTTACTGGTATTATTATATTATTCCTGTCCTCGAATAGTTGATAGCATATTTGTGGAGATAAACTTATAAACTGACTACTCTCACAAAGAAAAAGAAGATTGCTAAATGGTATTTATGAGCAAAATGCAGGAGGGTATAACTAACTTTTTTCTTAAGTTTATTCCTCAGTGAGTGTGGGGGGGGGGCACCTCCAATAAGGTTCTCACTCACACGCGTGTGCCTGATGTGCTCAGGGAAGTCTTTGGATGTGAACCTGGAACCCTCCCATGTAGGTTGGTTTCTCAGAGGATTGCACTACCACTGCATGATTATCCGGCCCCGGGGTGCAACCAGCTTTTAAGAGACGCGATCCCTAACATGTAGAACAGTATATATGCCTGAGCAGTGACTAGCTGCAGTCTTAAAGTAGAAAGGGAAATAGAAAAATCAGTCAATTCAGCCGTTAGAGGACAGAAGCAAATGATATCTAGGTTGATAGCAAAACTTTTCACTTCTCATAGTACAGTTAATGACTTTCTCATACGTTGAAATTCCATTAGAACTCAGTGCTTTACGTGGCTTTGGATATGGTATGTCTGAGTCATGTCTCTTTCAATACAACTGCAGTCAATAAAAAACCCAGTAAAATGTGGTTAACCACAAGGACATCCCTTCCCACCAACCCCACCCCCAAATCAGCACTGTGATTCATTCAATTAAGTGCTCCTCCCCCTAATATATTGTACTTTGGGAGATATTTATTCTTCTCTATGTACAAAGGACAGAAGTCCTAATCTGCTGCTGGTGGCCTGTCCCTTTGTTGTACAACCTTCCCACACCTTACCCCTGGGAAGCCCAGTCCTGTTCTATACCCTGGGTGCCAGTGGCTGTGGAGAAACTGGGCCCGACTCCATAGGGTGGCAGTCTGAGGTCTCAGAAGCCCTTACCAAGTTAAAAAAGAGTAAGAAGAAATTCTTCTCTCTTAGTAGTATAACTCTAGCTTCCTCTCATATTCTTTTTTCTTTTTTTTTTTCTTTTTCGGAGAGGTTTTTGCTATAAGGCGTGTGTGTTTGCCAGAAAGACAGAGACAGAGAGACAGAAAGCGAGAAATCACCCCTCAGGCGGGATGGCCATGCCGCAATCCATTCTCCTCCATTCTCCTCTCAGAATCTTGGGCATGCATGCACATGCGCCCGGCATGAGTTTAAGCCACCAGGTCCGGAACTCGAACCACGGTTGACTACATGGGAGTCCAGTGACATAGCCATTATGCTAACTGCCAGTCCCCTCTTATATTCTTTTTAAAACAAATCCTGGGGCCGGACAGTGGTACAGAGGTAATGCAATGCTCTGAGAGGCTGACCAACATGTGAAGATTCCAGGTCCATATCCAGAGACCTCCTCAAATGCTGGGCACATGTGTGTCAGTGATCTGGATCTAGCTGAGGCTGGGGGTAGAAGATCTTGTTGGGGATGCCTGTATCTTTTCCTCTCTGTCTCACTCACTTATGAAGGAAAGAAGTTTTCAAAACAAAACAAACAAAAACAAAAACAAACAAAAATAAATCCTGAAATGCAGCCTCTTTCATTTAACTCATGATACACATCAGCATGTTTTGTTTTGTTTCTTTTCCTTACATAAAGGCACCCGAGGCAATGAGTTGTGAGCGTGCACAGAGAGGTGGGGAAGAGGAGAGGAGGGTAAGAGGAATGAAAAGGGTGCACAGGTAGCCTGCCTTCATCTGCTTCCTCTCTGGGTCTGTGGACAGTACTCACCCCAGCAAGCCCCTTCCCAGGCCAGCCAAGACAAAAAGGAGGGTGTCTGCTGCAGACTCCAGTTGTCATCCCTGCCGTCCTTGAAACATGACCTTTGCCACCCACAGGGGAAATCTGACCCGACCCCACTATTACCTTCAGTTGTAAAAGCAGTACAAGAGAATGTGGTACATTTTCTTTAACCGTATGGAAGGGTTGCCCTTTTCCTCCCTAAGGCTCAAACTCGGCTTTCATATTTTATCTCAAGGTTGCCACTTGGGAGGAGGTTTTGTTTAAAAGTTCTGAGGTTACATATCTGGAAGATAAGAAAAAAGTACACTGAAAAAAGTATTCTTTCTCTGTTCTCATGCCCAAGAGAAAATTTAGCCCATCCTGACATCTGAATCAGCAAAGACCAAAATTTAAATTGACTGGCTATGATAGAATCTCGCTTTGCCATTTTCTTTTATATACTTTTAGTTAATAGAGAAAGATCGGTCTAAAAGTTCAGTTGCATTTAACTTCTTTTTTTTTACTTAAGGAAACAGTTACTCGTTGATAACTACCTATATCTACTTCCTTTTATCCACACTTGGTATTTGGTCAATAACAATAATACTTATGTACTGCTTCTTATAGTCCAGGTACTCTTCTAAGCACTTTAAAGATATTGATTCATTTGATTCTGGCAATATTAGGTACTATTATTTTCTCTGTTTTACATGTGAGAAAATTGAGGCAGAGAGAGATTAAATAACTTGCCCAAGCTATTATGTGACGAGCCAGGATACCCACTCACTGTGACCGTCACTGTCATCATTAATTACTCACAGTATTTGGAAATCAAATCAACTGCCAATCATGAGACGCCCCACCCCCCACCCCCCCACCCCCGCCCGAAAGCAGCAGTATGATGCAGTGGTTAAGGACACACGCTCTAAAATAAAAGTGGCCTAGTTCTATATGTTTTTGGAATGGCGTTCTCATCTAGAAGTAGCTCCCTCCTGGCCTAAAATCATTGTCTTCCAAGTTAGAAACCTATGTGGTACATACACATGCCATGCTCTTTCAGGTCTAAAACTGAAAAGGGTAATCAGAATGCCAAACTCTTTTTAGATTTTTTTTTTTTTAAAGCTAACCTCTTGTTAGCAAACAGTACAAATGTTTATGGAGTTGGAGGATTTTTTAATATCTTTATTTGAATTGCACGAAGCAGCCAACCATAGTTTGGCCCTAGGCTGCAGAGTATACGTGTCTGGGTGCCAAGAAGTAACTGCACTCTGCCTGAGATGCCAAGCATTCCAGACCTGTTACCTTGTAACTGTAATATTTACCAGATTTCTGCTTCATCTGGAGATGAAGAGCAGAGCTGGACAGAGTGGGGGTGGGTCAGCTGCTGGGAAGGAAGCACAGTGGTAAGAAGAGTCCCTGAATGAATAGGTAACTGGGAAAGTGGATAGAAATTTGCCAGAAATAGCTTGTTGCTGGCAACTTGGCATCTAGGAGAATGCAATAGAGGCCAACATTAAGGGGTGCTTACCACGTGCCACACAGTGCTCAGTGTTTTACGATCCTGTTTTGTCCTCACAATTCTCTGAGGTCGATGTGGTTACTAGCCCCATTTTATAGACAGGGAAGGTACAGCTTGGGGTGTTAAGTGGATTACCCAAAACCAACTCTGTCTTCCAAGATCTCTCCTTATTTTCACTTTAGTAAATTGGTATAGGGCAAGAGATGATTATGCATTAAATGACCAAAATGAGCCAAGCTCCTCACTGTGTTTTCTGTTGGTGCTCACATGCTCTAAACCTCCCATCTGCCCTACATTTTACGGATGAGGAAACCTAGGCCTAAAGAGGTTAAAACATTTGCTAAATGCCGCACCTTTCAACATGAGAAAACCTGGAGTTGAATGTGGGTTTGCTGACTCCTAAACTTTAAGTCTCTGTGTTAAAACGATGTCTTCATTAAATGCCAGTGACAAGAGCACAAAGAAATCTCTAGAACTCTGAAAGAGCTCAGCTGTCTATGATGTTCTAAAAGAGAAGGCAGTCTGTACTCAATCTTATATGTCATAAACAGAGCTAGCAAATGAGAGGATGTTAATAGGAGTGTGTGTGTGTGCGTGTCTGTACACACACAAAGTGGGGACAGTTGAAGGTTGGAGAGAAAGACAATTATTTTCAAACTGAAGCAATTAGCAGTTGCCAGAGGAATACATATGCAATGTCCGTTGTTCCACTTTCATCATCATTTCATCTGGTGAGTAAATATCAAAAAGCTCCCCATAGGTCAGCCAAAGAGATAGCAAAAGCTGGCTCTAGTTCTTTTCTGCCCTTACCAAATGGGGGCTGCCATTAAAACCTTCAACCCCTATGAAGGAAAAATAAAAAAGAAAGAAAACACTTCCTTTCGAAGTGTTTGTGTGAAAATTAAGCCATGACATTGGAAATAACTCCCTCACACCTTTTAAAAACCCCCTACCCTTCACCCTACCCTGCGGTACTCAAGGCTGTCTTCCAAGGAGACTGGAAATATCAACAGAAGAGCCTTCTTGCCCTCCCCATTGGAGGGCCCTTATTCAACTGCTGGTTCCTTTGCTTTTGGGGATTGTGCTTTGGTTGAGTCTCACCCAAAAAGCAGTATTTTTAGCTGAAGGTGGAAAATTATAAAAGCAAAGGTGTGAAATGAAGCTCTGTGATTAGTGTTGTCAGTGGAAGAACAGTCACTCCAGCATGCAGGATATGTGCTCCAAGACACACATTTGACCTGAGCAGGGCCACCAGTTCGTCAAGGCCCTCTGACGTGAGGCTGATAAAGTGACTAGTTTTAAGCAGTTGGTTGTATTTACAAATTAAAAAAAGGTAGTCAAGGTTTTTTCCTTGATGGAAAGTCGGATTTTTCTCTACTGGCTTGACAGTGTCACTGTGGCCTTTTGGAGATTTAGACACAGGAACTGAACCAAAAGATGATTTTCCATCACTTGAAATCTTGAAGAGAGGTGGAGTAACTTTACTGTAATGATCCAGCCAGTCTTTGGATAGAAGACTCTGGGTTAAGAAGAGGAGGACTAAAGTCAGCAACTCTTGCTCCCAGCATAATCCTGAGGTCATCAAGTGCCACCTCTAGTTTCCGTAGGAAGGCTAATCTTTAATGAGCCTTTCTTTTCAAGCATGGTAATAAATAGAGGCGAGGTGCTACTTTTCTTTTGTCTAGTCATCTCAGTTTTTGAAAATAAATGTTTATGGAAGTAGGAAGGTTTCTATATGACACGAGCATGCTATAAATTGGTTTACAGACTCTTTTTGAAAGTAATTGGTTTTTAGAATTAAAGGCAGTTAGGCAATAGCAAAGATTTTAAAGGAGAATAAAAGGCAAAAAGAAAGACAATTCCCAGCTGTGTGAAAGAGCCTCAAACTTTTGGACTTTGGCCTTAGATATTACAAGAAAACCCTGGGATGGGATTTATTATATAATCAGGGGTGTTACTGGAAAATGATGAGCATGAATGGATTCATATTTGAAGTCTGAAACCTGTTTATCAGTGTATACTTCTCTAGAGATTTGTAAGTAATCTTTAAAAGGGCCCAAAATGTAAGGCAAATGAAAGGACCTCCAAATGTGTCTTTTTTTTTTTTTTTTTTTAAAGGTACTATCTGTTGCAAATATGAATCCACATTAAGAAAAAAGCAAGACCATTTGGAAATGCAGTAATAGCTACTTTGCCCTTCAGAGGCTCCTTTTCCTTTTTGTTTTGGGTGAGAAAGCAGTACATGGGGAGAGGTGGAAGGGGTACTGGTCACCTGCCCTCCATCACACAGGCCCTTTCCCAGGCAAACAGGAGTTCTTACCAAAAGTGGCAGTCCTTCATAAACCCTTCATCCCTTCAACCATAGTGTGGTTTTTTTACTGAAGGATTTTAATACAGCTACATGTCAGAGGACTTGCAAGATTTGGTGATATGTCCCATGAGTCAGGTTTCAAGGGGTTAGAAGTTGCAACAAAATCAACCACAGGCATCTGGAGAACTTTCCATGAAAAGCACTTTAGAATAAAAAAAACATGGCCTTTGGATTTCCCCATCTGGACAGGTAGCAAGTAAACAAGTACTGACATAAAAGTACCACATTCTGGATCCCCCAAATAATTGTGAAATGACACACAAATGTCTCTCCACTCTTTCATCATCATAGAGTTTTTGTCAGTTTTATTAAAATGAGATACAGAGAAAGTTTACTTAAGCCTTCTTTCAATAGCATAAAGAAATTCACAGGGATTTTTTCTTCCTCCTTTTCCAAAACATCTTAATTCATCAAAAAGGAAAAGAAAAAAGAAAGTAAAGGCCTAAGTATTTTCTAATGCATTGTATTTGGGTGTCTTATTTTTAACGATTGTATCTTGTTATTCATTATTTTATAAAATGTTATAATATTTTTAAGGTAGATAATTAAAGTAGCTATGTATATTGGAATAGAATTAGAATCACTTGGGAATGCCATGGTAGAAAATGTGTTAGCAGCTATGTGGGATATTTGAAAAGCTTAGAAAAGGATGTACGCTAAACACTCTGTATGCTATTATGTGCTATAAATAAGATTCTACATAATAGGATCTATTGTACATTTTGAAGTAAGTACTCAGATTAATCCACTATAAATCACTTCCACTGTGGCAGCATCCCTTTTTTACTGTGTGACCTTAGATAGTGACTTAGTTCTCCTAAGCCTTAGTACCCTTAAATGTAAATGAAAATAGTATCTAATGTTGTAGAGTCTTTGGGATGTTTAAAGAGATCATTCAGGTAAGACTCAGCTGCTGCTGTTATTGGCCCTTTAAACATTGAGAAGTAGACTTCCTAGGTATTGGATGTAACATGCATTTGCTTTACCACATTCTTCCTTAAGCTTAAGGGCTATGGACAGTTCATTCTCACTCCTTAGATCTGGCCTAAAAAGGACAGAAGGCAAAATCAAATCTGTGAGAATGGATGGTTCACATGAAACTCAAAGAATGAGCTACTGAGGTTTCAGTGAAGCCACAGTGTCTCTGATACTTGAGAACAAATAGGCCGCAGATGCTTCAGAGGCTGTCCAGAAATACATGTGGACCCATGCAGATACCGTTCGTAGGGCTGATGACACGTGGATCTCACGTTGCAGTCTGAATAAACCCTTCCAAGGTGTGAGGTGGGTGTGATGTGTGAGAAGAGCAATGGCTGAGAGACAGGATTGGAGTTTGATTCAGTTATGAGCCTCAGTTTCCTTATCTGCAAAGTAGAAGATGCATCTCCAAAATTGTTTAGGGCAGGATGCAGAATTAGGTAAGATAATGCAACAAACAAATGTTTATGTTTCAGTGATCTTTGGGGATGTGTGGACAGCATCATTCTCTTGCTCTCTCTTTAATTTGCCAGAAAGCATGTGTGCTTGGCAGACAGAGAAGCAGGGCGAAAACATCCCTCTTGGAGAGTGGTCACACTGTAATCCCTTCTTCTTCATTTTTCCCTCCTTTTAGAATTTCTGGACACATGCACACATGTGTCCCACATGTTTTTAAAGCCTCTGGGTTCAGGATTCAAACCATGTGGTTGGCCATGTGGGATCCAGTTCTTTAACCACCAGGCCACTGGCTAGCCTTGGATAGCACATTCTGATTCAATGACAGGAGTAAGTGTCAAGACAGTAATGCCACTTCACACTCATATGTGATTTTGCATTTAGCAAAAATGCTTTCACATGCATTCTCATAGTTGAGCCTGACTTGAGCCCTGAACTGTTCACAAGGCACAAAGAGGTCACGGGCCTATCTCAAAGCAATACCACTATAGAGAAGAATGGGAGTTCTTACTAAGAAGTGGCAGACCTTGGTACAAACCCATTATCCCATTAACCATGAGACTTGGGCAATTTTTACTGAAGAGTTTTAACATGACCACATACCAAAATTAAGACCAAAGCCTCCTCACCCAGCTGTACCAGACAGTGTTGGATCAGGAGCTGGAAAATCACACAGAGTGTGTCTTTGATTGGTGAGGCACAGGGGAGAAGGAACAGTAATATGGGCCTCATAGTGTCTCCTTCGACAGTAAATTAGGCTGGTCGTATGCTAAGTTTTAGAACTCTAAGTGCTGTCTAGCTCCTTTCTGATTCAGGTAAGACTTGGCTGCTGCTGTTATTGGCCCTTTACAGTGTCATAGGTCATCACAGGGATTGCATTTTAAAGGTCATCTAACAGGGCCAGCTGATGGCATGGTGGTTAAGGTAGCAGGATCCCACATGGCTGACTGCATGGTTCAAGTCCTAGACCCAGTGGCTTAAAGGGAAAAAAATGCTGGGTACCCGTGCTTGTGTGGAAAAAAAAAAAAAGAGCTGCCTAATTCCATCATCTCTTTGAGTCTTGTCATAAGGACTTGGCTACTCCTAGGGATATGAGTATCCCCATCTATGGATAGTTTTATTAAAAAGCTTTTCACTGTATTTATACTGGGCTTTTTTACCCCCTGTGACGTACTATAGAGCAAACCTTCATTGCAAAGGGAAGAATATGGAACAATCAAAAGAGTACAGACTGAGGTCTAATAGGCTTGATTTGCAATTTCTGGTCACTTTTCTGTTTTGGCTGTGTGCTGCTGCACAAATGACTTGCTTTCTGGAAATCTCAGTCTCTTTGTTTACATATTGGCTGTGGTGGGGATTGCAAATTATCAGCACATGGTAGGCACTATCAATAAGGTAGTATTTATTTATTTTTTTAAAAGAATGATTTTAAAAATTGTCATTGTTTTTATTTATTCATTTATTTTTGAAGTTGACTGGAGAGAGACAGAGAGAGAGGCAGAAAGTAAGAACGCAAGCTGGCAGGTCCAGTACTTATCAGCCATGTGGGAGTCCAGTCACCTTAACCACCACGCCACCTGCCAGCCCAAGTTAGTATTTAAATGAAATAGCCAGGTGTCACTAAGGGTAGAAATGAGACTATGGCCAAGAAAGCACTTTGTATATTATTTTCAAATGTGCAGACTGCTAATAGTGAAAATCACTTGATGTTTCCTCATACACCTGATTTATCAAGTGAACAAGCATGTGTCTACAAATCTAGTGATTCCAAGAATAATTTTCTAAGATGTGTCCTACTGAATTGGGCTCATGTCTGCCCACAGGTTTTGGATACCAGTAGTTACAAACTGAAGAGGAGAGGCAGGCCCAAGGACCATCGTAGTTTGTTGGAGTCTTTAAACAGAAAAAGTGATGGCTACTGTCCACAAGGTTCCCATTACTGCAGCTGCCTTGAGACTTGTGACCTTTTCTGGATCTTGGTTAGGAAAGTCTTATTGGCATCAGAGTCTGAAAGTAGGCGCAACCTTTTCCCTTTTGCTTCCAGCATTCTGTTAATAACATAAGCCTACATTTATTGGGTACTTATGTTCATACCCATTACCTAATTTAATCCTTACAGCAATCCTTAGAGGCAAGTGCTAACATTATCACATTTTACAGATACAAAAATAAATGTGAGTCCCTGCTCTTTGCTGCTCACATCTCTCAGGGTAAACACTTAAAGAGGTAAAATGACAGGTGCTGTCGAGACATGAAAAGTGGGAACCAATTCTGGTGTACATGAGCAGAGACACTTCCAAAAAGACGTGGGACAAGGCTGGACTCAAGAGTGAATAGTAATTGCCAAGGGTGAAGGGTGCAAAGTGAAGGACCAGCTTGACAGGGGCAACATGACGCCATGGAAGTATGTCAGCACTTGGCATGTTTGGCGATTGGAAATGATGTGGTGCTCTCAGGGCGGGGAAAGGGTCGAATGTGGTGCAGTTAGGAGGGAAGGGGAGTACCCATAAAACTGGAAAGGTACTTTGGGGTCACAGGGAGCAAAGAAAGACATGCCATGAAGTTGTCTCTTCGGGATATTTGAAATGAGTGAAGACTTTTGTTAGAAGTTAAGAGAGAAGGAAGGATAGTTATAAACTTAAGTAGGGTCGCTTGGTACTACAATGTCTATATTAATAAAAATGCATGCCATGCTGCAGCAGAGTGGTGCTTCCTAGCTTTGAACCCTGGGGCAAACAGTCTTTCCAAGTCTTAGATGTAAGGGTCTCATGCAAACTCATCATTATTTTAGATATGGGAAAACTGATGTCTGAGGAAGCTGATGATGCCCCAGAGTGAGTTCTGTGGAGAAGTTATACCACCCCAACCTTTTAAGACACAGCTCTGAAAAGCCCCTCTTGGGCTGTTTGCATTTCAAATCCCTTCATAGCTCAAGGGTTTCTGTACAAGACCTTGACCTTTTCATTTCCCATTACCCTCACTAGACATGTGAGAAAGGTAGTCTGACTGAAGGCTGGGGAAATAGGATTAACTCCATGATTAACTCCATGTTGACTGTCTTTACACATCAGACTTATAAAACACTCTTGGGATTCTCGAATCACTTACTGATATATTTTAAAGTCCTGAACATGCCATGACATTCATATTCTTGTTTGTATCCCCTCATCCTCCTTCTCCACCTCATTTCTACTGGTATTATTCCCCATGGAAATGAATGCAACCTGGAAGGCCCACAGGGAACAAGACCACACATCTGTGTCCTCTGCAAAGAATAGAAGCTGTAGTTGCAGGTCCTTGTGCACCCACAGAGCAATGGACATAGAATTAGACATAGTGTATAATTATAGCAGACTACAGAGAAGGCACATTTGGCTCTTAGAGTTCTCTGGATTCCTTCTACAATAAAAAGAATGGTCAGTACAATCATTTACAGTTAGTTGGTTTCAAAAAAATTTAAAAAGCAAAGGGATCAGCTGGAGGTTTTCTCTCTTTTTTTAAAGTTTATTTTATTCATGATAGCACATGTGCATACAAGAGAGCAAGAGTGAGAGAGAGACAGAGAGAGAAGCACCCTCAACGGGTTCACATCCACTGCAATCTTCTTTCCCTAGCTTTCTAGCTCATCAGGATCTTGGGCACACACACATGCACCAGGAATGTTTCCAAACTGACCCAGAGGTGCAAATCCGTGGTCAGTCATGTGGCTTACAGCAACACAGTTCAGTTTGCTACCCACTGCATCACCGAGCTGGGCCCAGCTGGAGTTTTATAAAGTCTGTCTGTATTTGGGCTGCACTTACTGTCTGTCCAAGGCAGACTGACCTCTATGAGGCCATCTTGGAGGGAGAGAGGTCACAGCTGGACCTTACAGATCCAGAAGGAAATTTTAAAAAGTACAGTAAACCCCTGGGTAACTATGGACTTCTTTGAACACTGAAAAGTGATTTTGTCATTGAGACTGGTGCTCAAATAGCCTCTGAGTCTCTGTGGTGCCCATAGTGTGTATAGTTGCCTGTGGTCTAGTCTTCCTTCTACCCACCATGAGAGGGAGAGCATTTTGTTCTTTCTCTTCTCATTCTTTTTTTTTTTTTTTTGCTAGAGGTGTATGCTTTTGCCAGAGAGACATAGATATGGAGCATGGTCACCTTGTAGTCCCTTCTTCTTTATCTCTCCTTCCTTTTGGGATATTGGACATGTGCTTACAGGTACCCAGCTGTTTCTCAGGTCACTAGGACAGGGACTCAAACCATGTAGTCAGGCACATGAGATCCAGCTGCCTTAACCAGCAGGTCCTGAAGCTAGCTCGAACATTCTGTTCTAGAGACATCTTCATCCCCTGCTGACAGATGCAGAACCAGATACTCTCTCTGATTCTCACCTCTCACCTCTGATTCTCACCTCTGATTTTCTATTCTCACTTCCCAAAGGACCTGTTACAGAGAAGGTCATTGGATGTCACAGGCTGCTGAGGAGCTGGTCCTTGAGGTGGCTACCTGAGCATAAATCACTTTTCTTAGTCCAGGCAATGTCACCATCAGACAGCTGTGCATTTAGAGGAAGGAGCCTCTGCTCTTGGCACGAGAAATTACTATTCTAACGAAGATGAAAAATGCTCCCAGCCGAGTAGCCTAGCCATTTGAAAAAGCAGCTTGTTTTTGTTTGTTTGTTTTGGTTCTTGCCATAGGGAGTGTGTGCTCACTGGAGAGAGACAGCAAGTGCAAGGAAAAGTGAGAGATCACTCCCCCACCCCCCCAGGGGAATATGCTGCAATTTCTTCTCCTCCATTCTCCTTTTGGGATTTTGGTGTGTAAGCACATGAGCCTGGCATGATTTTCAAGCTATCAGGTCCAAGACTTCAACCGTGGTTGGCCATGTGGGAGTCCAGAGCTTTAACTACCATGCCACCTGCTGGCCCCAAGCAGCTTGTTTGTTTTGAAATAAACCAGTTGGACTCCAAATTATGGTTTTCTCAATAGTAGAATGAAGGATAATACCACCTGGTTTACAAGGTTATCAGGCTTAGATGAAATCATATATGAGGGGACTTCAAAAAGTTCAAAGAAAGATGTAATTTAAGTAAGAGTTTATTTTGGTGCAAGAAAATTGAAATCCGTGCAGTTTTTTCATAATACACATTTTCTATGAACTTTGTAAGGACCCCCTCATATGTAGAAGTGCTTTGTGAAACAAAGTGCTAGAAAGACCTAAGGGATTATGATTAACATTCATCATTATCATATGACTCCGTTGTTTGAAAAAAGGATTCATTTCTTTTTGCTTTGTGATATCTATTGAGCACCTGTTGTGTATTTAGAGGCCTTGTCCTGGGCCTAGAGCTCGAACTCAGGACTGGGACAATGACAGTCAGCCCCTGTCTCAGGAACTGCACAAAGGTGCCCTCCCCTAGGGTAGAGCCATGTTCCCAGAACTGAAGCCATGTGCATCCTGGCTGGAGCTCAAAGGAGACTCGCAGGTGTGGTAAAATAGATGTGTACAGACCTCTTCCTGGCCCTCAGTGGTCTCTAATCCAGTGCGATAGCCAAGTAGTCATACAACTCACTCCTTACCAACAAGAATTCTCAGAGTGTTTAAGAGCACCAGAAAGAATTTAGAGGAGTTATTAAGTTCCCTGGCCAAAATCCTCTGGCCAAAAAGGGTATTCAGGACAGTTCCATGTGGGTGCTCTGTTGGGGAGAATATGTCAGTGCTAATCAACTAGATGAAGATTCAATGTTCTTGATTGGTAACTGCTTTAGTTTGTATATGTCCCACCAAAATTCATGTGTTAAATCATTGTAACAGGATTACAAGAGTAACAACTGGTCCAATTATGGTATTGAAAGGTGGGGCTTTTGAGAAGAGATTAGTGACTGGGTAGTTAGGGCAAGGCCTCCAATGATAGAGTCCTGATATGTTTATAAGGAAAGTAAATGAGTCAGACAGAGAAAACATATAGACCACAATCCACTCTTCTCAAAGTTCTGCCTTCCACCATTTTGTGATGCCTTTGGTCCATCCACATGGCCAGAATCTTGAGTCAATAAACCTCTGTTTCCTCATAAATCACCTAGTCTCAGGGATTTATGTTAACAACACAACATTATAGAAGATAGTAACCTTTCATGCAGTTGCACAGCAAAAAAAATAATTTATAGATGAAAGTATAGAAATGGTTATCTTCTCACTTTTCTGACATGAGAAAATCAGATACATGGCTTAGCCTTTAAAAATAATCTATTGAAAGTAATGTAACATGGTGAGTAATGGACATCTTCAGGGATGTTAGCTCACCTTGACATGACGAAAGTTATTCCACCACTGATTTTAGGGTATATTTGAGTACATGTAGGTAAGCCCTATGCTGGCTTTATGTAAAACTTTCATCAGTCTACTTTTGTTTGCATTTTATTCTGGATGTATGTGTATGTATACTCTACTATGGTGTTCGGAGAATTCTATTTGCTAACAGATTTTAAGTACTGGCTTTATTCAAATATCTTTTTAAAAAGAGACTTTAGTAGATGGTTTTTAAGATGCATAGGTGATCCATTGGCTTGGGGCTAAATAAAGTCATTTGTCTTGGCTACACAATCATCTGTGAGAAAAGAGAGCAGAAAAAAAAAAAAAGGAAAGAAAAGAAAAGAGAAAACATTCTTAAACCACCTGAGTCTTGACCCTGGTCACAAAGCCTTCTTGAATACTCCTAAAGAAAGTAAAGAGGGATGTATGATAGATCTTAAAGTTCTCCAAAGACAAAAAACTCATTTTTTTCCCCTTAAGAATTCTTCCATTCTCAAACTCACAGTGTCCTCTAACACTGCCAAGGGATAAGATTAATTGGGACTGGTTGGATTTTCTCTTTGGCCACTTTGTCTCCTATTTTTCAGTCAGTTTTCTCTCCTAGTGTCCCTAAGAGCAGATAAAAATTTAGACATTTTATAGCCTTATACACAGAAATAATAAGACTGACACTAAACTGTAAGGCTTGCTCTCAGCTAGCTCAATTAAATAAAAATAGCACACACTTAAACATTTCAAAATGTGTAGCCATGCTCGAGTTCTGCAAAGGAGATTCTTAATTTAAAGACTGTTTTTCCTCCTCTTTCAACTGGTAGCCCAACCTTGAAGAACAGAAAGCTGCTTAGCACCCAAATGAACATGATTTCTTAAGACAAGCATAACACCCCTGGCTCCATTCCAGAACTCCTTCATGCCACAGTTCATCTGGATTCCTATAATTCCTGTATGTTCCCATATCTTAATTGCCCATAGCTGTGTTGCCAGTACAAACAGGATGAGGGAAGAGTGCACACCCGTAATGAACACATAGACCAACTAAGAAAGCACCATCGTTTGAAACTCTAATATTCTTTGCAAGGCACTAAATGGCCATCTACTGAAATGCTGACAGAGATATCTTGTAACTAAAAATTTCTCTCAAGCACTTTTTCCTCCCTACCATCTTTATATTCTAGATTAGAGGGTATCCATGGAAACAAATTTCTCAGAGTGCTGATTAGTTGATATTCTGGGGTGATGTGAGTTCTAGAACCTTCCTTGGTCCTATCCTGTGGCCATTTTTCTTGCTGATTCACAGCAGGATGCTTTGGCCAGCTGATTCAATCTGAAGAAGATGTGCTACTGAGAATACCAAAAGCTTTATTATGGGGTGAGATGTGACCCCACAGCTCCAGATCCCTCTTCTGCAGACTTGGCTGTAACCCCTGGGTTTGAGCAGTGTAATGGGCAGTGAAAGCACAGCAGAAGGAAGATACTCTAGTGTGAACTCAGTTCTGAATCCACCTGAACAAATATCAGAAATTGTGTTCCTTACCTGCACCTGCAGGGGTGTGGATGAAATAGACACTGAGGATCCTCTGATTTTACAACTTTTTCCACTACATCATTTAAGCAAATGCACAGGTTTATCATGTCAGACTTCAAATCCGCCTCAGCACATTTGGAAAGAGGAATCAAATCAAATAAGGACACCTTGAATAAGGGTATATTGTAAATCCCCCACACAAAAAGTCTCAAGGAATAATCATAAGATGATGCATTTGTGGAAGAGTTTGTATGAAAAAGACCAAATACTTGTAATTTATTATGCAGTTGAAATCTATAGAAAATATGACATGAATGCAAAGTGAAAAAGAGAGTAATTCCCTATTGGGATGCATTATTGAAAGTATAAGTCCTACCCTAAGGAAGAGATAGTTCTAATTCTGCCTTGACAATTATGTTCAGATTTAAGGATCTAATTTTAAGATTGGCACAAGGAGAATAATCAGAAAAATTGAATGGCTTTCATGAAAAACTATTAAACAAAAAAGGGGATGTTAGTTTAGTGAAGAATTGAGAAAAGACACGAAAACTGGCCCTAGAATTTCTAGGTGGAGTAGAAAAAGAGATTATCTTATGTGGCAGAACTAGACCTACGCTGTTATCCTTTTAGAAAGTTGCTCTCAGCCCAGGAGAGCAAAGAAGTCCTGAATAGTTGGAGCTGCCAGAGCCTGGAGTGGGGCATTTATCTGTGTTTTTGAGATGTTGTCACTGAAAAAGTTCTGGATGTGACTATCTTGTCTGGTGGAGAAAATTTCAATAAGATGGTTAAGATAACAACATCATTGAGAGAACACCTGAGAGAGGCCAGGCAACCCCTGTATGTGCTCTCATTGCTACTGCAAGGAAGAGCTGCAGAGAGACTATCAGCTGCATTTGCTTTCCTTCTTTCACACTGGATAATCCAGACCCTCTATTCCTCTTCATATTTACTTACTCCCAAGTCATGAATTTAATACGTTAGTAATAACAGCTCATGCCTCTTGGTTAAGTTGGTAAACAGCTTGCAGTCCTAGCAGGGTGTGCCCTGCTGTTCTTACCTTAAGCTTTAGGGCAGAGCCACAAATCAGCACAGTGCCTCAAAGCAATTAGGTGATTGCCTTACAGAAAAATTAGACCACAAGCAAGAAGCTTAGGGAAAACACAAAGAAAAACTCAGGGTATAAGACATGCATTGGCCATTATATGCATCACTGCTATAATTTTGGAAAGATTAGAGGAAGATTTTCAGGCTAATAAGAAGCCACTACACCCATTAAACATGTCAAAAGTCCATGCCAGTCATGGCAGAGCTTCAGGGAAAGTACATTAGTCTCTGCAAAGGGGAATGTCAGAGTCTGCTTGTTCTGGCATCAGAATGCTTTCTTTGCAGAGATGAGTAGGAT
Source organism: Tupaia tana (assembly GCA_026018925.1). NCBI lineage: Eukaryota > Metazoa > Chordata > Mammalia > Scandentia > Tupaiidae > Tupaia > Tupaia tana. The sequence continues at coordinate 139,560,973 of JAKSZU010000007.1, read as the reverse complement.
TGTTCAATACTGAGCAAGAACATCCAGGGCTGTGCATTTTAGTCCTCAGTTTGCCCGTGTTTGGTAAAATTCTGGAGAAGTTTTATTCCTCAATTTCTCAGTCTGTAAAAAGGGAATAAAAGAGCATGCTGCTGCTAATCTATTAAGCGGTTAAGAATGATATCCTAAATTCCCAAGACTAATCAATGAAAGGAATCAACATATATTGGTTATCTCCTGTTGACTGCATTTGGAGTCATTGCTGAATTCTGGAAGAGTCATATGGGTAACTGTTGTGGGGTTGTTAGGTTTGTTAAACGGCATCAGTGGACTAAGAACACAATTGTTTTGCCCCCAGGATACCATAGAGAGTAAAAGCACCAACTGAAGGGAAGTAAGAATAAGAGAAAAGAAAGCAAGTGGAATAAGGGAAGAAGAGAGAGAAAAAACAAAAGAGAGCTTCACGCTCCTTGAAGAGTGAGTCTCAGGCAGAGAGCACTGCTTCAATAGCCTGTTGCACCTGCAAGGACCGCTGGTCCCTGCAAGGTCATCAGGAAGGGATAGGTCACATTCACAGTCCACCTATCCTCAAAAGTGGGCCCAACCATACTCGTTTCATGTATGTTGTCCCTGATAGTCCTCTGAATTAGCCATTGGCCTCTCAGAAGCAACAGCTTCTGAGGTTGCCCTTTCAGCACCCAAAACTTTTACTGCTGAAACCCCGTACACCCTACACAAAATTCCTACGTAGCCCTGAGCTTGATGAGAAATGTAGAGGAACTGAATCAAAGTAGGTGTCTCCATGTAGGTGGAGTTTTATGAGGGTGACAGAAAGTGTGGATAGAAACTAGAAACCCCATGTCTGTCACAGTTCAAGGAAACCAAATACTATGGGCCAGCACCACTGTTATTTTCTTTCTTTCTTTTTTCTTTTTTGTACCATGTAAGAAGGGGCCCAAACACTCATGCTGACAGTACGCACAGTCTCAAATAGCAGTTCGACGAGGGCCAAGTCACATAAGCTGATGCTGACACAATTGGTCTCGCCATTGCCAACAGCACGTCAAGTTTGACACCATCCCCCCCTCATGAAGACTCCCCCTGTAAATCACAGAGGCTCTGGTGCTATGTTACATTTAATAGGTGGGATGGCCGGAGAGAAAATCAGAAACCACTGCTGATGCGCTGTTTATGTCTCAGTCATTTTGTGTTAAATTGCTGTGACTTGAATGTCAGCAGTGTTTGGGATGTGGTAGTGAAATAAAATCTATATCCCGTGTGCCAAGACAAATTTGAGAAAACCCCAAAACACAATTGTCTTGGTTTCTTGCTGGCTGTGTCTGTGCACACACAAATAGAAGCTAGTTTATTGCTCTCCAACCAATCAGTGGGTTGCTTGTCTTTCTTCATGCTGGGGGATGTCTAATGAACCCCAACTACTTCCCTTAAAGCTGGGGATGTCAGAACTGAGGGCCACCACACTCATCACACATGTCAGAAATCCATACCAATCACTGCTGAGCAATAGGAGAATTGCAGACACTTCTGGAAAGGGAAAAGGGTCGTTTGTTCTGTTCTATCAAAGGACTTGGGGACAAGAACCAGAGGATACCACTGGGGACTAAGTTCTAAGCACAAATATATAAGGGTCTGAAAGTTTCCAGGCAGTACTGTTATCAGCAAAGTGCCTCTTTTGGGGAATTTTCACACAGTATAAGCTCCCAGGACTCTACATTGGGGCCATTCTGTTAATATCCATGAAAATACTGGGCCTTGTATTGAAGTATCTCAAGCTTTATTGCAAGGTCAAGTGATGTCTAGTTGAATCACTTCTTTGAGTCCTTTTTCACACTCCTGTGCCAATGTGTGTGTTGGTATTTATGCCTGAGGTGGTATTCATGTCTTCGACTCAGGAGGTTCCTTTGTGGAGAAGGCAGGATATTATAGAGAAAAGCCATGGGCTTTCGACTAAAAGGCCAGGCTCACCTTGACCTTAGTCAAAAGTTATTTCACTTACCTTTCTCTTACTTTCTTTATCTGTTAAATGAGAATTAAAAACATCTTTTATGGCAGTGATGAAGTATGTAAAGCTATTGTAAAATGAGAAGGTGTTTATGAAGTAGAATTCTGAGTTTGCTGTGAGATGAGACTATGCTTTTTATGGTGGGATGCTTGTATATTGTTCATCTTTAGTTCAAGACACTGAGTAACCTAAAGGGAAGCTTGGCCAAGTTCAGTGTGGTCAGATCATTATAATCGAGGGCAGAAGTTCTCAAACTGAATGTAGAAAAGAATTACTTGGTATTCACCCAGTAGGTCTAAGCTAGAACTGAGTAAAAGCATATTAATAAGGCCCTAAGTAATTCCAGTGTAGATGGTGAGGGAATAGTTATGGACCACATGGGATCCAGCTTCCTTAATTACCATCCCACCAGTTGGCCCATGAAGTCTATCAATGCGGTAGGAACTCACAATCTTGAAGGACGGTGAGTTTCTTTTTTCTAGATAGACAATTCTTTTTATATTGAGCCAAAATATAACTCCTTAGTTCTACAGAAAGTAAGAATTTTTCATATGCAAGTCCCTGAAATATTTAAAATCCCTCAAGTGGCTGTATGTCCCTTAGTCTTCTCTTCTTAAGTCTAAGTATTACCAGTTCCTTTCAGTGAGAAGTTCTCAATCCTGGCTATGCATTAGAATCATCTGAGAAACTTAGCAAAATTCAGGCAATTGGAATTAACCAGACTCTTAGGAGCCATGACCCAAGCATCTGTATTTTCAAAGTTCCCCAGTTGACTGAAATGCATAATCAAGGCAACTAGTTGAAATTGGGGGGTGATTCTGTTTTTCCAATTTGAAAGCTTCAGAGCTCTCTTTTGCTTCAATTTCTCTTTTGTCCTCTGTTATATTCTCTCAATATAGAGATAGAGATATAGAGATAGAGATAGAGATAGAGATAGAGATAGAGATAGACTGAGCCTGATCAAAAGGTTAGATGCTCATTTGGTTTTCTGTTTATCCTTGTGGATTTTTCTCTTCTGTCCTTTATTTCTGAGATTCTCAAGCTTCAGGGTACATAATAGTCCAAGGAGTTTGCTCAGTTGCAGACCACCGTCCCTGCTCTCTGAGAAACATTGCTCTGGAGGATTTTACATCCGCACAAGCAATAGAAACCCAGGTTGCTTCATTAGCCTCTTGCAGCTGTTCCCCTGGGGGGAGGATAGCTTGGGTTTGAAGTTCAGATCAGTGGTGAATACCTCAGGCAGGAAGACAAATAAAACCTCCAGGCTACTAACAATTCCTTTCATACCCACACCTTCTGTGTTTCTCTTTGAACTACTGAGCTTCAGGCTTACCTTGGACTCTCCTCAAGGAGACAGAACCCAGTACTGGGTTCCCTTGGGGGTTCTGTTCAGTGCTGATTCCAAGAAAGCTGTTGTTAGACATTAAGGTCTCTTTCTTCTTGTCCCACCGACTACTCATCTGATTATTATTGTTAACTAGTACTAGCTTCACCAGCTAGGCATTAACTAGTGTTTTTAGCACAATGGTTCTCAAACTTTGATGAGGTAGAGTTTCAGACTTCACTAGGTGGTTTGTATTGTCACAGATTTCCAGATGAGGCTGATGCTATGTGTCCAGGACCTCACCTGGATTTTTTTTTTCTTTTAATTCTTGATAGAGCATGTGTACATATGAAAGAGAGAGGGAGAGAGACAGAGAGAGAAAGAGATAACCCATCTTCCAAAGGGCTCAATCACACGGCCATCCTCTTCCTCCAGTCCTCTACCCCACCAGAATCTTGAGCACGTGTGCATGTATGTTTTTAGACTAACCCGGCTGGAGACTTGAACTGAAATCAGCATGTAGCCTCCAATTCCACAGTCTAGTTCACTATACACTGCAGCACGGAGGCTGGGCCTAGAACTTCACTTTGAGAATTACTGCTTTGTCAAATACAGCAAATACCTACAGGTCTTTGATCCAAACATTGCAACATGTTACACACTTTTTTTTTTTTGTTTGTTTTCCCTGCTAATTTTGTACTGTAACAACATACCAGGGAATAAGTGCTTGCACTCTGAATGTTTTGGGGGGTTTTGCTTAGCGGCCCCAAATGTATATTCTCTGTCAGAGCTCATCACATACATGCAATGTTGTAAACTTTTCTTCAGTCTTATTTTTTCACTAACTTTTTTTTAGTAGTTGTAGTATGAACATTGCAGAGGGAGGTGGCATTGCTTGATAGGGAGATGTTTGGTGAAAAAACAGAATTCTCTTGCCTCTCTCTCTGATGGTCAGGACTTACAGTAAGTCAGGTGAACTATTAAAGCTGATTGTGGAGAGGCTGAGAATTTGGAGCGGTATTAGAGAAGAGTTGTTTATAAACTGCCCAGGATGCTCAGTTGCTTCTGTTCCTTTTGTCCTGATCTAATTAAGTCCATGAGGGAGGAAGAGAGCTCTCTCTCCCCTGGGCATTCATACAGGGCCCAGTGGCCACCTGGCAGCTTTTGGCAGGATGGAAGAAGGGCAGGAAGGGACCTGCGTGGAGGTTTGTTCTAGGCCCAGGGCTCCAGCTTCCCATCTGCTTGCTTGTGTCATCTTGATGACACGATTCAGTGTGTATGAAGTGGGAAATTATTCACCTCTTTGTGTAGATGAAAATACAGGCTCAGAAAAGCCAGCAATATCCCCATTGCCACATAGCTATGACCTGGCTGATTTGGGGATGCAGTTCAGGTAACCCTAAAGGTCGGTCAGTACATGAAGATTCTATAGTTATCCAAGGAAACTTCAAAAAGTTAGTTCTAAAAATAGAATTAACAAGTTTGTTTTGGTGCAGAAAGAATTTTGAAACCCATGCAGTTTTTTCCATAACAATTTCATTTTCTGTGAGCTCTTTGCTAACCCCCTCATAGGTGGCTGAGGCAAGACCAGCTACACCATTTATAGGATCACTTTTCACAATGAAAATGTGGGGCCTTGGGGTCAGCAGGTGTGTGGTGGTTAAGATGGCTGATGGTGTTTTGAGTTCTAGACCTGGTGGTTTGAAGATCATACTGAGTGTATGTATGTGTGTGCTCAAAATCCCAGGAGGAGAATGGAGGAGAAGGGATTGAGGTGTGGCCATCTTTCCTGGGGGGTGACTTCTAACTTTCCCTCTCTCTGTCTCCCTCTGGTGAATGCATGTGCCCTATGGTGAAAACCTAAAAAACAAAAATAAGTAAGTAAAAGGAAAACGTGGGGCCTCTTGTTCAAAAGGTAAGAAAAAAGTGCTATTGAAGTTTCTAAAACATAAAAGCCTTTCTTTGCCTTTGTTCAATGGTCTGTCTCTTTTGACGGCTTGTGGTGTTTTCTATGTGATGTACTTGGGTGTGGAGACCCTCCCATAATGACAGTAGACTTATAGGCACCTGGGGCCTTGTCCTGCCACTTGGAGCATGCAGCCCATAGCTGCTGGGTCCCTCACTTCCAGCCACCTGCTTGATGCCACATAGAGCCAGGGATCTTCTTTCCCATGGGCCCACCACTGCTCTTACCTGTAGGATTGCAGACCTGGCTCTGGCATGGATGTGTTTGGTACCTATATTAAGAGTGGCAAGGCCAGGCCGCTATTGAGTTACCCACTGAATGCCCCATGGCCCTTCCAGCTTAGGTTGGGCATAGCTGCCAGAATGTCTGCCCTGCAATGACAACAGTTATATGCCTGACCCCAGCTCCCCCAGGTGTGGGTGGAGGAAGCCTGTGGTGCCCTAGGTTGTTGGGGTAGGCTGAGTGAGACTAGGGACACAGGGGGAAGGAGTAGGAGGCAGAGACTTCTGGGGAGGAAGGCAGGTAGATGGGTGGTGAGACGGTACAGAAGCCAAGTTTCCCCATCCTCTGCACATGCTCCATTGTCTTATAAGAACTTACTTACAAAACATTAATTCAAAGATAAAAGTATTAAGGATTTCAAGATGGTAACCTTAGAGCCTTAAATTCAAGTGTAAGGTCTTTATTTTAAAGTTTACTTATTTCTTTTGAGAGAGAGAATAAAAGAGAAAGAGAGATTAGCATCCCCAATAGGGTCTTCAAACTGTGGTCCATTCCCAATCTCAGCCAGCCCCAATCACAGCCATGTGTGTGTGCCTAGTGTGTTCAGGGATGGTCCAGGATGCAAACTGAGGACCTTTCTCATGTGTGTTTAGTTGTGTTACTGCCGTACCCCTGTCAGGCACCCAAGTGTGAGGCTTTGCTGGACATGAGAACCCAGCGTACCCATGCTGGTCACATACTGGGGAGCCGGCCTGGACTGCAGAGAACTGAAGAACTACAATAAAGATTCCTGAGCTCAAGGTGCTTACTAGGGAGAAGATGGCATACGATAAGCTAATAAATCTTTCGGAACAGTTTTCAAGTCAGCATATAATGTTTATAAAGTAGTATGTGGTTAAGTGCTACCTCTAGCTTTCTGCAGATGGTAACTTTGTAAATGAATGACTAGATTTCCTCACTTTTTTCCTCCTCTCTCCAATCCCCAGTATTCGATTTAGCAGGGACGCATGGGCAGGGCTACGATGAGGGGATGCCACTCACTGACATCCTGGAATCTTCTGTGTGCAAGGTTTTCACCCGAGCAGAAGGCGCATGAGAAAGCACAGGAGGAGGATCAGAATGAGCCTGCTGTGAAATCCAAAGGGTTGAAGGAAACTGATTTGCTTGAACTGAAAAAGTGGGTCAGAAATTGAGAGGAAGGAGCGGGCCAGGATGCGAGTGTGGATGAATTGGCAAAGGTCAAGCCCAAGTGCCTGACCACCTGGCATTGGAGTAGGAACTGGGATTGGAATGACAGAGGACTTCAGAGAGAACTCCCATTCCAAAGGGGGAAATGAGTTCTTGGAGGAAGCAGAGGAAAAAGCTCCAGCCCTCCAAATGGGTGGATCAGGGCTGTACAAGCCATTAAACACCTACCCTGTCGCTCTGGCACCCAGCACTGAGGGAGTGAGCCTGGTGGAACACAGATGGGGCTCTTGCCGCCCCTCTCCCCTGTGTGTCCAGAAGCATTTATGAAATGAGGGCAGGGTCGCAGAAGATCCACAGTGACTTTTTCTTTTCTAAACAAGGAGACATTTGGTAACTTTGTTCAAGTTCCTCAGCCAGGCAGGGGGCTTGTGACCCATAGCAGGTGACAGCAGGGGAGAGTTGGAGCAACCTTTGGAACCAGTAGTCACTTCTTCAGACACTAGTTTTTATTACTATTATTATTGTTGTTTTAAACTTCATTTATTTATTTAAATTGGACCAGAAAGGGAGAGAGAGAAAGAGGGAAAATGAGAAAGCAAGTCACCAGGTCTGGGACTCGAACCACATATGGCCATGTGCCCTTAACCTCCATGCCACCTGCCAGTCTAGTCACTAGTTTTTTTAAAGAGATTTTTACTATAGGACATGTGCACTCGCTGGAGAGACAGAGACCAAAAGTGAGAAATCATCGCTGGGGTGGTGAGGGGAGAGGGATGACCATGCTGCAGTCCCTTCTTCTCCATTCTCCTCTTGGGATTTTGGGCTCACATGCATACATGCCCAGCGTAAATTTTAAGCTGCCAGGTCAGGGACTCGAACAGCGGTCAACTATATAGGAGTCCAGTGATGTAACTGTTATGCCACCTGCTGGTCCCGGTCACCAGTTTTGAATGTGCTCTTGTGTGCTGGAGACGGGTATGGGGAAGACTGCTGGCTACGCCTGGTTCCTCCTGCCTGGTCGCTGCACTGTGCTTACAAGACCAACAGTAGGGGCTGCTCAGCAGTCCTTTGATCTCGTGCATTAGCTGCTTCTGCTTATAAAGCAAGAACCCAAAAATGCAGATTTGCGTTATCAGGCAGTTGAAATATAAACAACCTAAATGGTTATAAGAGCCGAAGCGGAGGAGGGCTGTTTGCCAGTGTATAGGGAGCAGAGCTGAACAACCGTACTTAACTATCAAGCTACTCCTGTAAATATTTGCAAATGCCCCTTCAAGCTCAAAAGCCTAGGACAGGATCATTGGATGATTTGCTTAGAAGAAGAAGAAACAAAACTGACCTCATGGTCTGAGGCAGCCATAAAAAGAAAGAGTGTGTATGGGCAGAACACCAGAAGGGAAAAAGAAAATTGTTCAACGTTTAATAAACACAAGAGAGAATAAAAATAAATCTCAAGAGCACTTATTTACAAACTTGATGGAAGGATAAGATTGAGGCGAGTGGGTGTGAAAGATGGGTGTTTGTGGAAGTAGAACAGGCCTGGGGGCTCCTCTGAAAGAGGAGAAAGATGAATGATATGTTTACCCTTCTTAACAACGGGAAACACACGAAATGAGCTTGCTCTTCTAGGATGCTCTTTCAAAGGATGTTTGAAGCTTCTGCTGTCTAATGTGGAGGCTGCATGGAGATAAATAAAGCCTCTTGGCCCATGTGGAAGGTTCTAGCCAAGAGGGCTCCCAAAGCCAGAGTGCCTGGCCCCAGCCTTGCCTTGGTTTCTCTCTCTGGGCACCCCTTCTGTTTTCTGATAAACTGGCTAAGATAGTACCAGCCTTTCCAATAACTGGGGTAGGCATATTTCAGAGAAAAAGATCTATTTCTTCTCAGCAGATACCTTTTCAAACTGCTATGTTAGGGGGCTCCAAAAACCTTTGCTTGTATTGACGTTTGCCAGTGGCAAACTGCCTACCAACTATTTCACAGTGCTGATGCAGAGGGTCATCACCGTGTTTGCATGAATACTTCCTTTTCTCTGAAACCTGCATGTTTTGGATTTTTGGGTTTTTTTGTTTGTTTGTTTGTTTGTTTCTGGAATTTCTGGTTCACAGGCTACAAAGCCTCAATTCACACAGTCATTTTATGAACCAGCATTGAGTAGGGCATGGCTGGAATTCACTGCCTCTTCAGAAGCCTGCTTCTGAGAGCCGCAAGTACCTGGGGGAAGGGATGGGAGAAAGCCTCTGTAAGGGAAAAAATGCAGGGCTCTTAAGACGAGGACATATTGCTGTGCGCCTAGCATTTTATTTTTTCCAGTGTAATCATCAGAGCATGGCTTTCCCAAGAAATCACTAAAGGTATTTATTTCTATTTTAAGATCGGAAAGATGGCTCATTTATTTCGTAAGGAGTTAGTATTGCCAACAGTCAGATGCGTGAGTCTTTCAAGACTCCTGTGGATGACCAGTTCTGCAAACAGTGGATATTTGAACTCTGTATATGTAAAGTTCTGTCCAAAAATGTGGGAAAAAAGGAAAGACTTGACAAACACAGTCTCTGTCCTCGAGATTCTCAAAATCTCATGGGGGAAAATGAACAAACAATGCAGGAGTAATAAAAACATTTGTAAAGAAACACAAACAGGGAGACCAGCAGTTAGCGTAATGGCTATGTCGCTGACTCCCATGTAGTCAACCGTGGTTTGAGTCCCGGACCCGGTGGCTTAAATTCATGCTGGGCACATGTGCGTGCGTGCCCAAGATCCCGAGAGGAGAATGGAGGAGAAGGGATTGTGGTATGGCCGCCCCCCCCCCCCCCCCCGGGCGCTTTCTATCTCTCTATCTCTCTCTGTCTTTCTGGTGAGTGCACGCCACCTATAGCAAAAACCTCTAGAAAAAAAAAAAGAAACACAAACAGGGACCAGCAGTTGGCGTAACGGCTATATTGCTGGACTCCTATGCAGTCGACAGCAGTTCGAGTCCCAGACCTGGTGGCTTAAACTCATGTCAGGCGCCTGTGCGTGCGTGCCCAAGATCTCAAGAGGAGAATGGAGAAGGGATTGTGGCATGGCCAACCCCCTGGGGGGTGATTTCTTGCTTTCTGTCTCTCTGTCTCTGTCTTTCTGGCGAGCACACACACCTATAGCAAAAATCTTTCCAAAAAAAGAAAACAAAAAAAAAGAAACACAAACAATTGTGAATGATTGTGTTGTAATGAAGCTACATGACTGAAAACAGGGGAAAAAGAAGGAGTCATTAGAGTTTAATGGAACGAACACTCTGGAATGGGGGAAGCAAGTTTGCATATTTGGAAAGAGTTTTTAGAAACATACCTGTAAGTGGCCTGCACTGTGTAGGTGATTAATCAGTGAATGTGGTAGATGAAGATGAAGTGTGGGAGAGGAATAGGACATGTTTTGGGCCTGGCTTTGCCTCAGCTGCATTTTCAAAGCAATGGCAAATCACTAAAAACTATCAGCAAAACCCTAAGCAACTCAGAAACTTGAAAGTTTTGTTACTACCTGCAGTTCGATGTTTTATATGGACTTTCAGAACTAAAGGACTTTATGCTGATTCTTTCTCTTCATTAGCTAGGATTACCTCCCACCAACAGACTTTATCCTTAGTAAAGCATTTTAAGGCTGTACCTGGTTTAGCCAGTAAAGGGGCATTGTTTTGTTTATTCAGATTTGGGGACCATTTGACTAAGAGAGTGTATTTGATCATATGTGTGTGGAAAACCCCAAATAGTGAAGCCAAAAAAGATGCAATGCATGAGCCTGGATAAAACTAGAGGATTTGGATGCCAACTTTTCAAGGAAAAAAAATATGTATGCAAACTGCTTACCATTAGGAGCTATTTTCTTGGCACAGCTGATTAAAGTGTATGCAAGCCTGACAACTCTCTCCAGTGTTAACTGTTATGAACTTGTTCCAATTTATAACCATCTAGGATTTCTTTTTTTAACCACTCTATCAGCCTTCAAAGGACAGGGTTAACTGCAGGCCTTCAAATGGAGTTGGAAGTCATTTGTTAATCTCTATTAATCTGCTACTTCTGTAACCAAATACACATGTTTATTTCATTTCATATTTTTTTCTGATTAAATCATTAATGGAATTAAATTGGCCTTTGGAAATGAAATCATTCTGTAGATACTTTCCTTATGGTTTTTTGGGACTATCTCATGCTATAGTCTTTTTTTGGGGGGAGCACAGTGGATTTCATCATTTTCAATGATTGTCCTAACTTTTTACAGATGCCATCCCACCTACTTTCTACAGACCCTACTTTAGAATTGTCCGATTTGACGTCTCATCGATGGAGAAGAATGCCTCCAATTTGGTCAAAGCAGAGTTTAGGGTCTTTCGTTTGCAGAACCCAAAAGCCCGAGTGCCTGAACAGCGGATTGAACTGTATCAGGTAAATTTTTCTGAGTTGCTTCAATGGATAATCTATTTGCAGTCTTAGGGTTCTATTGTCTTACATATTACATATTCTTAGCTGCTGCAAGTCATTCTATGCATTCATGTTCATGACAGAGGCCCTCATGTGTTAGTAGTAGCCCATTCCCTAATCTTTTGGGAGGGAAGAGCCTTTTGGACTTAAGCGTGGAAGTTCTGAGCACACTTCTTCAGCAGCAGGAACAGCTGGAGCAGCCACGCTTCAAGGAATTTAGTCCGGAAGTCAAACTCCTAATCTGAAAAGTCAGATAATGCGGGCCTGATGGCACCCAAGAGCGAGAAGTGTGCTGACCTTTTCCTCTCATCCTATACTTTTTTTTTCTTTTCTCGCCTCTTCCTTCCTATTGTTCTGTCTCTCTTTTTCACTTTTTTCTGCTTCTTTTCACTACTGTCAGCCTGCTTTCTTTTCCTCTCCATTTCTCTTCCTTTTCCTTTCCACTCTCTCCACAGAGTATAGAGAGAGAGCATGCTTTGTGCACTAGGTTGTGATAACACACTTCAGAAGTAATGTCTCAGGTGAGACTCACAACTATACTATGTGGTTTGCACTGTAAGATACTCTTTCTGCCACTGTATTCTTTTCCACTTTATAGAAAATGAGAAATGAAGTCACAGAGAAATTAAGTAACTGGTCAGGATGCCACAGCTGGGAAGTAGCTAGGCTGGAATAGGAATCCCGGCCTGACTCCCAAGTCCCTCCTGCCCCTCACCACGTTCATGCTGTTCGTGGCAAATCGTTCCCTTCCTCTTTCCCTCAGTATCATCCAGAGCACAATAAAAATAAGAAAAACTAGGCCAGAGGGTGGAGTGATCTCTGGAGGGGAAGGAAAGACTGGTTTCTATGAAAAGAAACCTTAGAGACAGCCAGATAAATTGCAGGGTGATTTAAACAAACAAACAAGTAAATAGAGGTGATGATATACTTGAGATCTCTCTTTTATCCTTCTTTTTCAACACAATCACTCTTAGATGTCTTTGTGCTGATGACAGTGTTATGGGTCATTCTCTATGACATGGTCACAGTTACAGGGCTTCAGTAGACTGAAGGTAGTTTTTTCCTGGGGCTCATTGCCTGTAATGTAAGCTGTGATGTCACTGTTATTCTTTGTCCCCTTGGCCTCGTGCTCTGGGGAGTGACCTTTGCCATCTGCATTGCCGATGACTTCCCTTCTTCCCAGAAGCCATCTTGTCTCCAGGGAAGGATGTGTCTGACCAGTCTTGTAAACCAGAGAACCTTAGTGAGTCTTTGATGCATGTGTTCTTTCTCAGAGGTTTCTGCAGCACTGGGAGCTCCATAACACAAGTGACAAGATCTGCATTGGATTAGAGTCCCTTTGTTGGGAAAGGTACAGCCCAAAGTGGAATATTTAGTTTAGAGAGCATGGACGAGTTCACCATCACTGAGCACGGGAATCTGGAAGGCGATGGTCCTAGAGGAAAGGAAAGGGAGAATAGCTACTGCTTATTTATCAGGAGCTTAACTGTGCAGCAGTCTCACCTCTGAAACACAGTCAAGGTCCAGGAAGTGAGTCAAAGAGATCCCCAAACACTCTAAGAGTCCTCAAAGTAGGCACACAACTGATTCATCAGAAGGGCAGCTTTGGCCTTTTTTTCCATTTCTGACAAAGTTGGTTATCTCTATGACCTCAGGAAGTGAAAAACACTGAACTCGAAGGGCAGGGTTGGAAGAGGACACCCTCCAAGCAAGTGAGTGATAAATAGAGAGAGAGAGAGAGAGAGATAGCACCCCTAATAAGGTCTTGATGCCATGATGTACCCCTGGTTTCATTCAGCCCTGGATAATGGGCAGTTGTGTACCCAGAGTATGCACAGAGGTCTCGGGAACCTGGAACCTTCCCATGCAGGTCACAGAGCTTCACAGAGTCTGCTTTGCTACCCTCTATCCCCAGATAGGCCTTTATGCTTGGAGTTTTTATGCCATGGTGATGCTAGCTCATAAAACCATGCCACAGAGGAAGACTGACTCCTCCACGGGAGCTGAGAACTAGTGCTCTCAGGGCATAAGAGAAATGAAGATTTTCTGCTGAGAATTCACCCTCCAGACTCCATCCTTGAGTGGAGAGGCAAAAAGGGCAGGCCTTCAGAAAACTATGCCACAGAAGCCAAGCCTTGCTTGTGGACAATTTTCCTTAATCTTAACCGTGTATGGCTAGCCCACTCTTTATCTCCTTGACTCCCTACCTGATTTCTGACTTCTGCCTCAGTCCTCTCTATTTGGAGCCCTATTTGTGGCTTATGTTCCCCAACTTTCCACTTTACCTCTAGCTGCCATTTGGATGTCTTTATAACCTTTAATAACAAACTCCCCTTTCCAGTTCCAGTACAGAAATGGCTGTTAATGGCAATAGCCTTGAGTTATGAAGATGAGGTTGAATAATTATACTAAGGAAACTGAACACCTACAATAAATTTAGAGTTTTGTATCCCAAACTGCTGAACTACGATTATGAAAAATAGAAAAGCCAGCTTGGTACTTAAATGGACAGATCTTCAGTGATTGGAAAGCTCAACTCTTAAGAAGAACAAAGCCTCCAAAGTTTCTAGACACCCTTTGATTTCTGTATCACTTGACATACAGTTGGCATTGTATTTCCTAAAGAAGGTAGGGTGACTATGAATACGTTCTCAGGTTGTTAGGTGGTTGGATAGATGATTTATTAGGATTCCTTGGGACAGTGATTTTCAGCATCGGGAGAGTATATCTGTGTGCATGTGTGCATGTGTGCTCAAGTATGGGTGCAGTTACTCTCCCCCAGATGTGGAACTCTAAGGGAACTCTTACAAGGACTATTCAAGGTTCCCTCTGTGAAGATAGTGATTCTCCCTGGAAAGGAAAAGGAGAGTTCCTCTGGACAGATGTGGTTTCCAAACGCCTTTCTGGTGATTCAGATGTGGTCATTCTCCACTTTGGATTTGCATCATCCCATTTTTGATGGAGAATTGCAGACTTAAGGCATAGCTCAATCTTTTTTGAGTTATTCTTTCAATAAAAATGTATCCAGGTCCTTTTTCTAGTTAAAATAGCAGCCTGGATGGACTTACGATGGCAATTCTGAGTAAGCTCAGGGGCTTGTCCTGCTCAGAGCTCTGAAAGTCTGTTTATTCTCCTTACCTGGGAGAGGCAGGAACCGAAGCTTCTGTTGAAATCATTTTTCACTTAGCCAAAATTAAAAAGCTTAAGAACTCAAGGTTCTCATTAGTCTGTGAGAACTTAGTAATTCCTTTTTTTAAGTTTTATTTATTTATTTATTTTTTATTTATTTTTTAATCCATGAGTGAGTGAAACAGAGGAGAGAGAGAGGGACAGACACCAATCCTAACAGGGTCCTGATGTCACAATCCACCGTCAGCCTCAGCCAGCCCTAGATTATGATATGTGTGTGGCTCGTGTGCTCACAGAGGCCAGTGGATGCAAATCTGGAACCTACCATATGAGGCAGCCTCAGAAAGTATCACATTTTCCTGCAGTACTGCCATCAGATCTTATTTATCAGAACTGTGATGAATGGTAGTACAATAAAATCTTACTGTCCTGCTTTCTGTAACCTGTCCTGTTAATAAACTCTAAATAGTATATACTGATGGAATCCACCTATGACTTCAAATGTGCACAAATGATGGAGGGAATATGAGAGGGAGAAACACTCTGACAGACGAAGGGGAAGATGAAAGAAAAAAGATAAAAACACATTTTCCCAAATAGAAATGATCCTCACTACATTTTTAAAGTGTTATGTCCAAAGCAGCCTTTATTTGAATGTACTCTGATAAAACTCTTGTGCTCTGAGAATGCTTTTGAATGCACAGTAGTCAATATAGCTCTCAACTCATTTGAAAATTTAAATGTATCTTTCTTTGATTAAGTTGTCTCTGTACTTGTTGTGATTAAAATCATAACCAGTGTTATGAGATAGAAGAAAGGGAAATACAAAGGGGTATCCTCTTCAAGTTAATATCTCCAATATGAGCAAGGACACCTGCCATCTTGGACTGGGGTAAATTCCTCATTTTACAAGTGAAAAATGAGACATGGGAAAGTTAATGACTTACCTATGGGCCCATAACCTATGCCCTAAAGAATTCTTTGGGACTACCAAAAGAAGTGCTTATATTAGATTTGCTGACCTCAGAGGGCTTGGAGCCCTCAGGTATTTCTAGTTTTCTCTCACCACCTCACACTCTTTCCACACTACTCATTTATAAGCTTTTCATCTCTAGGGCAATAGGATTCATGCTACTGTTTTGGTTATGCATTTTCTATATAACAAACTACTCCCAAAATTTATGGCCTCAAACGATTACCATTTTATTACATCTCTTGATTTTTTTTTTCCTTTTCCCGTGGGCTCGGAAATTTGGTCAGGTTTTAGTTGGGATTCCTTTTGCTCTGTGTAGCTTTGACTGGGGTCCTGTGGTGCTGTTCAGATGGCTGATCTAAGGATCTAGGAAGTAACCAGTTTGTCAAATGTGATGACATCTCATTCCTAGAGATCAGTTGCAAGGATATATAAAACGCTGGCTAAATCTTAAGTCACCTATATTCATTTATTTCTGGCTTCAAATTACACGGTAAATATTAAATGATTTTTCAGATTTGAAGATAAAAGGGTGTATTGATGTCTGGAGCAAAGTAAGTAAACACATTTTTAATATGGAGGAGTAAAAAAAAAGTAAAAAAAAAAATAAGGAGGAATGAGTCATCCTTTAATGGGCATTCTATCTATACCATCTCTACAAAATATTTAAAAATGCACATCCTGAGGCATTACAGTAGAAATTCAAGGTAGATGGCCCAGGCCTGCCTTTTAAGAAGTTCTAATACTACAAAATACTACTCCTAATACTACTCCTACCATTGCAGAGATCACAGCACAAATGGGGTTAATGAAAACTGCCCCCTTTTCCTAACCTTAAACATATGTGTGTGCTTTTGTGTGTGTGTGCATGCACGCGCACACACAGAGTTCAGTTTTTATTTCTCATGTTGCCCAAGGGGGTGTAAAATAAAAAGAGGTCAGTCAAAAAACAAAACAAAACAAAAAAAATGGACTGCCTGTTAAATTAGACTTGCAAAAAGTGCTACTGAAAAAAGTTATACTGTACTCTTGTTGTGCAGATTTTTTATGGCATACAATCCCCTTAATACTGATCCTAGCCCTGGCGCCACATTGGAGACATACACAACATAGTAACCCACTTTGAAGGAAAAAACATGAGGTATAATAAACACTTTGTTTGCACAAAGCTATTAATATCTTGGTTTTTTTTTCAAACTGATCAAATGGCATGCTTGCCTTAAAAGGAAATTGGGTTGTTATCATTTGCATTAGGTTATGACGTTACCCAGAGCCTGACAATCTTATCGGCAGCCAGAACCCCAAAAGAAGCAGTAAACAGTAGTCCTTCCTCTCTGTATTTAAAGAAATGTTCATGATTACACAATAATAATAACCTCATTGATCTTTTATAATATGACTTGTTAACAAGATTGATAGTTATCATGAATACATAGAACTCACTGTGTGCTTGACATGATTTTTATTGCTTTATTTATTTATTTATTTATTTTAAGTTTGTCTATTTCTTCCATGAGAAAGAGATGCAGAGAGACAGTACCCCTAGTAGGGCCTTGATGCTGCAATCTGCCCCTAGACTCAGCCAGCCTTGGAACCTGAGCACATGTGTGCTCTGTGTACTGAGGGATGCCCCTGGATGTAAACCAGGGGCCTTCCTATCTGGGCCAGCCTTTCAGACCATGGCATTTTACTACCATGACATTGTCCAGCCACATACATGTTTTATATATATTGATCCATTTAATCCTTTAATGACTTTATGAGTAGATACCAGTATTATCATCCTTATTTCACAAATGAGGAAACTGGAACACAGTGAAGTTAAATAACTTGCCCGGACCATACAGCTAAGAAGAGACAGAGCCAGGATTCAAGCCTAGGCCATCTGGCCCCGAAGGTCATGTTCTTGACCAACTTACTATGCCAGCGGAAAGAACACAGGCTGAGGAGTTGGGCAGTGTAGGCTTGAAGCTTGGCTTTTCCCCTTAAGGGATCCTGAGGAAGTCATATCACTTAAGCTATTTTTGCATCAGTAAAATGCAGATAAAAGCACCTTCTTGGCAAAGAGTTTGCAAGGCATGGAGAAAATGCATGGAACTGTCTAGCACACTGTCTCCTCAGTAGTTACTATTATCATTATAGTTTCCAAAGTGTTAAGTTTGAACTTTGCTAAGAGTCAGTCTCTTAAATTTATAATCTGCTCAAAATTTCTTCAAAACGAAAGCTCACTCTAGTCCTAATTGCCACAAGGAATGAGTTCTTGGGTGCTCTCCCAGGTTTTTGCTTCAGGGCCTTACTCAAGAATATCTCGTTCAGTTACTGAGTGAGAGAGAGGTTGAAATTTGCAACCAGTCAGCCCTGGAATCACCTTCTCCCCCTTTTTTCTTCCTATATGATAGGGTAAGTGCATGTGCTCATGTACCCGCACGTGTGTGTCTGTGTTATGTGTGAGAGAGAGAGGGAGAGAGAAGCATCTTCCACAGGGCCTTGCTTACACTGTGATCCTTTTCCTCCAGTCCTCCAGCCTGTAGGATCCTGGGCACTCATATGTTTACCCAGAGTCTTCCAAGGCTCAGGAATTTGAACAGTGGTCATACGTGGGACCCAGTTTTTGTTAAGCAGTACATCACCACTGTGCCATTCCACTGGACTCACTTTTTACCTTTTTACTTACCAGCTTTCTGGACTTAGAAATCAATCACCTTTCTGGTCCTTAGTTTTTCACCATAAAATGGAGGTAACCATTCTTGTCTAATGAGTTTCATATGTTTCATAACACACCTAAAGTGTCTGGCATATCAGATGAAGGAGTGGATAATTATCAGGACTTTCGTTGTTATCTAGAATGTGGTTTATATTGCTCCAAATTTGATTATAAAACTACTCCATGAGGATGATCATCTCTGATTGGACAAGGTCTGATCCATTTCCTGTTGTCAGTGGAAAAGAGCAGGGTTATGAAGGTTATGCTTTCATTTTATCTCTCTGCCTCTAAAGGCAGCAGTGGTGAGCTGGTGGCCGTCAGCTGTCTTGCTTTTCTTTTTGAAGAATGACTATAGAGTTACTGACTCCCGTGAAAGTGTCTTTTTACTTCATCCTTTATCCCATTATTACCCATCCTTGCTCTACCATCACTCAAACAGGGTTCTGGTATATGTTTTCTGAATTGATTTTTTAATAAGATTTTGTTTTATTTCATGTTGGAAATGGTCAGTGTGGCCATTTTTCTATAACTTCCACGAGGGCAAGAACTATAGTGTTCTTATTTAGAAAAATATATCATGACTTTCCCGACAACTTAATATTTCAAAGGAGGATGTTTATGTCCCAATACCAACAGTGCTCAAAATACTTTTTGAAACTCCTATGCTAGAACTGTATTCCGAGACTATAATGCATAATTGAGAATTCCTTCAATGAGGACAAATCTGGATTTTTGGAAGGTAGTGTTGATTTTCAAAAGCTGCAAAAGTTAAAATAATGAGAAGTAACTAAGTTGATTTTCTTAGTTTTTATAAGACATATCTGAAAGCCAACCACTTTCTAAATTTCTACTATTGCCCTTGTCCAGGCAGTTCTTGTATCTCACTTGAACTATTGCAGTGACCTCCTAGTTGTCTACCTATTTCCATTCTGGCTCCTTTAGAGAGACTGTTTGCAACATAGCAACCAGAGTGAGCCTTGATCAGGTGTTGGTCAGTTTACAATCTCCTGTTTGAAAACCTACAATGGCTTCTTACCTCATGCGGAATAAGAGTCAAAGGTCTTATCCTGCCTTATGAGGATGTTTCTAACCTCTTCCTGACTCTCTCCCAGCCTCACTTATGCTACTTCCCCTTGGTGACCTCCTTACTCTTTCTCAAACACTCTGTGCTCACTCCCTCCCAAGACCTCATGGCACCATTCCTTCTGACCACAGTGCTCTTCCCCAGATATCCAAAGGTGCACTCCTTTTATCCCTTCAGGTCTTTCCTCAAATGTTACCCTTTCAGAGAGGCTGTCCCTGGTCATTCCAGCATCTCTGGGTCCTTCCCAAAATATCCTAATCCTATTCTCTGTTGTACTTTCTGCTTGATACTCTTCATGCTATACTGATTTACTCCATCTTTATGTTATTTTTGATCTTGATTCTACCTCTGGAGACAAACTTTGGGATGGTACCTGATGCATAGTAGGCACTTAAAAACTGTTTTCAAATGAATTTGAGAACATTTTCAAAACAAGATTCAAAAACAAAGAATGTTGTTAAAATATGTTTGTAACTTCATGACGGGTTTGAGAAGCACCACTTATCTATTTAGATGTGGCAGTTCTGCTACATTTGTTATGCAAATATCACTCTACATATTTATGAGGAAAGATATGAACATATATGCTCATTTTCTGTTATTTATTCAGAATTCATTCTGGTAAAGTAGATAATAGTCATGTAGGTAAAAAATGAAATAAAGTTACGCAATAAATTAATGCACTGATGTTCTTAGATAACCCATAAACTCTGTCTGTAGAAAAACCAGACTCATTACTTTATTTATTTATATAGGCTCATTACTTTATAGTTACACCCCCTAAATTAAAGTGCTCGGTTGAATATAAGTAGAGGATTAAATTATAGTACAGGCCATATTTGTTATAGGTGCCAGGAAACAGGAAAAGAATATTGTGTGTTCCTCAAGTATATGTGTGGTACTGTGGCGTCAGAGTGGAATTAAAAAGGGAGATCAAATAAGCAAATCAGAAGAAATGGCCTCTGTGAGCTTTCAGACTTGTAGAGTCGCTTCTTCCATGATAAAGCACAGCTGGATAATTGTCAAAATCCATAGTACTGGAGCCAGCCAGTGGCATGGTGGTTAAGATGCTGGATTCCCATATGGTTGACCACAGTTCAAGTCCTGGACCTGGTGGCTTGAAATTCACACAAGGTGTGTGTGCATGCATGCCTGAAATCCTGAGAAGAGACTGGAGGAGAAAGGATTGCGACGTAACCATCCCCCAGGGGTGTGATTTCTTGCTTTCTGTCTCTCTGTCTCTTGAGTGAGTGCATGCATGCACCCTATAGCAAAAATCTCTCTCTCTCTCAAAAGAAAAGATAGTACTAGGCAGTGTGGTATAACCTCAAGGACTATTCAGTCAAGAAAAGGATCTTATGTCCTTGACTTAGTTTTCCTTCAGATTCTACCATTTGATGTTGTAGTGCACATCTCTTCTTCCTTGCCTGTATTTGTGTGACTTCAATTCAGAAGAATCCTTTTCTCTGCTGTGTGATTTATGTACCATGGTCCTGCCAGTGCTGTTGAGCTGCAGCATCAGAGAGACCTTCCCTTCACACAAAGAACTCCTTCATCCCTTAGACCTGTAGAAACGAATTTACTTGTTTATGCACACGTGCAGTCAGCACAAAGGCCCATCTGTAGAAAATGAAAAAAAAAATGAGGGAAACAATAGGGAATTATAAGGTGTTTTCATCACAGAGGAGAGAATTTCCTGTGTGTGTGTGCGCGCACGTGTGTGTGCACGTGCGTGTGTGTATAGCTTGAAAGCATATCTGGTGACATTTCCATAAAGGTCATTAAAGATCTACCATACTTTACCATGATTGCACCTTCATGTGTGTCATATAAGCACCTTCCAATGTGTATTACTATGTACCATGAAGAGAAAAAGTTAACCCAGTGACATAATTATGTAGCTATCTGAACTCTGAGTAGATACTTGCATGTTCTTCTTTTATCTGAAGCTGCTGTGTGTTCCAGGAGAGCCAACCATGCAGGCTCTTGTGAAGCTCTTACTAGGTGCATATTACCTACGACCTCTTAGAAAGATGCAATTACAAAGGAGCCATAGCAATTACAGGACATGGTGACGGCAGAAGTTAAGAGCCACCTCTGAAGGATAATTATGTAGCGTGTCAGTTTGTTCTGCACCCAAAGTGATCCAGCACAATCAAGGAAGCTATAGTTAACCTGGAAGAGAGAGCTACATTTGTGCCTCAATAGAATAAAGCCATTTAACCCAGTTCTGATTTTCAATGAGAACTTGCTTTCTATTACCTGGAAGTTCTCTTTTTCTTTTGCTTTCTCTCTCTTTCATTTTCATAATAAATATATTAAATAGTGAGGGTAAACTATAGTGTAAAATTGCTTATGGTGATTCTTTCTGTCTTCCTGATACATATATATTCCTTGAGATATAGCATATTTATATATCATCTCTTTGGTGGATGTGCAGATGTGTATGAAATTCCAAGAAGTAGTTTTTACTGATCACTATACAAGAGTGATTGTTCAGGGTCTTGTTTGTCACTTGATCAAATGTGTCTCTCTGATGAAGTCTTTTATAAAGACCTACCAAGCAGGGATTGTGTAAGTGTACAAGATTGGGGTGGGGATGGGGTAATAAGAAAGAGTTACAAAGAATGCTCTTTGCCCTGAAGGACTTCATGGGCAGAGTGAACATTTCGAAGATATTCAACACAATGTAATTTATGAATACCTACTGTAATAGGTTGAACTGTGTCCTCCACCGCAAAGATATGTTGAAATCTTAATCCCCAGTACCTTAGAATGTGATCTTTTATGTAAATAGGGCCTTCATAGATGTAATTAGTTAAGTTGAAGTCATACTGGAGGAGAGCGGGACTTAATTTAGGGAGACTGGTGTCCTTGTGAGAAGATAGCTATATGAAGACACAAACATTGGGGGAACCATTTGAAGATGAAGGCAGAGATTGAAGTGATGCAGCTGCACCCCAGAAACACCAAAGATCACCAGCGAACTACCAGAAGGTAATTGAAGAGAGGAAAGATTCTCTCTTAGGGTTTTTAGAGAGCATGGACCGACCAACACCCTTATTTCAGACTTTTCACTTTCAGATCAGTGAGAAAATAGATTCATGTGCAAAGCACTCAGTTTGTGGTATTTTGTATTATAATTCTAGGAAACCACAACACCTATTGGGCAAGCTTTCCCTAAGTCCAAGTATGAGAGTTTAGCAAAGGTAAGAGAGCACCTAAGAGAAAAGAAGCTGCATTTATCTGTTCCCCTTTAGGATGAGCCAGCACATCCCATAACCTGGACTGTATTCTCTTAGTGCCAGTGTCCTTGCCAGGTTTTTAGATGTTGTTAGTTATCTTTCCATCCCCTCCTTTCTCCAGGAAAACTTCTCCAGCCTTCCCAGGCTGGGGTTGATGCTCTGCCGTTGTCACCTCCCCATACCCTATGAAAAAGCACATAGTTTTAAATGTTCACTAAAATGACTGGATTTCCTTACTATAAAATAAGCTCCTTTAAGAACAGGAACTGGACTTGCTGGTGGCGTGATGGATAAGGTGGCAGGATCCCACATGCCTGACTTCGCAATTCAAATCCTGGACCTGGTGGCTTGAAAAACACATCAAGAATGTGTGCATGTATTCCCAGAATCCCAAATGAGAATGGAAGAGAAAGGATGGTGGTATGGTCATTCCCGGGGGGCGGGGGGATGTGATTTCTCTCCCTCTCAATCCGCCTCCAGTGAATGTACATACCCTATAGCATCACTGGGAAAGAAAAAAAAAAAAGAACAGGAACCATCCTATTACCTTGGGATATAAATCTAATGCTTTACTCATAGTCAGTGCTTTTATATTTGTTGAAGTAGACTGGAAGAAGTGAACTACAAAATAAATTCAAGAAAATGAATAAATGAGGACTCAGGTACATACATGATGCTTGGTAATTATTCAATGAATAAATGAATGACTAATGAAATTAATGGATTTTATTAACTATGTCAGTTACTCTAATAATCATTATTATTTTTTGGCATTAAGACAAAGTCTCCCCCATGATCAATGAAAGTCTCCTGGAATATAAATCTTAGAGTGCAGTGTTGGAGAATGAGAGATTCAGAGAGATTCCAAAAGGCTAAAATCCTGGATCAGATAAGTTCAGAATCAACAGAGATATGTGTATAATTTGCATTTCTATTAAAAAATGAGTCACATCAACACAGACTACAGCAGTGATTCTCAGAGTGGTCTGCAGACCAGCAGCTTCTGTATTACCTGGGGTCATGTTAGAAATGCATATTCTTGGGCCTCAATCTCAATCCTACTAAATTGGAGTCTGGGGACTGGGCTTGTAATTTGTGTTAAACAGCCCTCCAGATGTTTCTGTTTCAAGTTTATTTGTTTATGTCCTCCATGCTTGAGAGAAAAAAAGACACACAGAGAGAGACAGGCAGACAGGCAGCACCCCCAATAGTATCCCAACTCCATGATCCACCTCCAACCTTCAGCCAGCCCAGTTCATAGGCAGTCAAGTGGCTGGCATATTTAGGGAAGTCTTCTGGCTTGAGCCAGGAACCTTCCCAAGTGGTATGGCCTCCCAGAGTGGTGCATTTTACTGTTGTGCCACCATCTGGCCTTCTAGTTGTTTCTGATGGAGTCTAATGATAGAGACCACAGGGCTAGAAAGAGACCAACTTTCCTTCTCTCCTTGCCTGCCTGCCTACCTGCCTCTTTTTTTTTTTTTTTTTTAAGCTTCCTCATTCCAGAAAGGATTTGGGATGGAAATTCTGACTTAGCAACCATTCCTATTTAAGAACAAAGGTTTTGTTTTACAAAAAATGTAACATACTTCAATGGTGTGATGTGGCTGCTACCAGAAGTAAATAGTTAATATTAAAAGTGGTGACCAGGTCCAGCTGCTATGGCATACAGGTAGTGCTACCACTTGGGAGGCTGGAAGCTGAGCAGGTGGCCCAGGTTCAGTTCTGGTGCAGTCGCACATACCTGTGGTTTAGCTAAGGGGTAAGAGGTTTGTGGCAAAGTGAGACCTTGTTATAAATACTAATCTCTGGCTCTATGTCTCTCTCTCTTCCTATCTCTCTCTCTTAAACAATCTAAAAGAGGTAGTGACCATAGCAAGGGAAGAAATAGCTATCTCTATTTCCACATTCAAAATATTCTATGTATTCTCCATATTCTACTAGACTATACCAGAGCTCGCAATTTTAAGAGCATATTGAACAGTGTCATGACAAAGATGGTGGAGTACTTTGAACCTTGTCCTGAAGGAAGCAGGTGACGGAATTCACCTCTTGTGACTGGAAACAGATATAGGGAAGGTGAATTTTACACATTGCTTCAAAGAGCAAAATGTGATGAAAATTCTCCACTGGTGTTTAGAGAGCAAGACATTCCTCTAGGCTCTTATAAGGCTTCAATATCTCTGAGTAAATCAGGCATCTTTTTCTATAGAAAAAGTAGATAATAGAGGCCATGAGGTCTACTCCACAAGGTTTCTGTGAAGACTATAAAATGCAAAAATGTTAAATGCAGTATTTGAAAAACCACAATGACTGTACGACTATGAGGCAATGATACTATTACTCACTGAGACTAGTTGATAGAGATTTTAAGTCCAAGCTAAAGAAGAATCCTGACTATGCAAATTGCCCAAAAGTAGGATGATTTTTCTCATAAAGTAGTGAGTTTACTGTCATGAGAGGTCTTTAGACAAAGAGAGATTAGAGAATGAATTGTGTTTGGAGCAGAAGTCTCTTAAGTATCTTTTCAATGCTGGTATTTCATGATACTGAAGTTAATGAATGACTTGTGTTGAGAATATCTGAGAGAATCATGCTCCCAGCCAGAGGAGTGAATGGCTAGTTCAGCATTTTTTTTTTAATCACTCTTTGCAAGTCACTACAAATATTTAAAACATCTCAAGTACATTTAAACATTAAATACATTTAAAGCATTAAAGATATTTGAAAACAAACTGGATCCCACTAGTCACCTTAGTTTTTCTCATCAGCCCTATTGTTAAATTCCCCTTCCATTAGAAGTCTGATTGAATTGGCTCCTTGGTTTTCCTGTAGGTTTGCTGAAGTCTGAATATGGAGAGTAACACTGAATTCTCAATTATTTCTTCTAACTCTTGGTAATGTCTCAAAGGAGTGTGAGAGATATAGCCCCTGATGACTGAGCCAAATCCTGAGTTGATTTACAACATTGTTTCTTTAAAACTGAGATTTTTCTCTGGCTCTAATTTTGTACCTCAACTTCTACTAATTTTTTTTCCCCAAAACTATTGGGTAACTTCAGTGCCTTTTGTCTCCTGGCTGGATGTTTTCCAATGGCAAAGGCATGAATGAATCCTTTTGTGTAATTTAATGAAGAGTTTAGAGCCTTGCCAATGGTTATATGTGAATATTTTGCATACACATATACGTGTGTGTGTGTGTGTGTGTGTGTGTGTGTGTATGAGTGTATCAGTAGTGTAATGAAGGTGGCATTCAAACATCATGGTGGATGGTAGGTGGCTAAGCCAGTCACAGCTAAATCTCATTTTTACCACATTCGAATTCCTCTTTATTAAAAAAATAATTGTTTATTCAATTTTATTTATTCATTCACTTACTTTAATTTGGCTAGAGAGAAACAGAGAGAGAGAGAGAGAAAGCAAGCTACTAGGTCTGGGACTCGAACCATGGTCAGCAATGTAGGAATGTCTAGCACCTTAACGACCACACCACCTGCTGGTCCCCAGAATCCCTGTTCTAATTCAGTCAGAACAGTTGTTGGTCAGTTACTTAAATAAAATAGTTAAATCGGAGAATTATAGAAATACAAGAGAAAGAAAGACAGAGAGATATGAACCTTAAATTTTTTTAAACTTAAAATGAATATATGTTTATATGTATGTATCTATGTACACGTGCATACCTACACACACATGCACAATTCACATGCTGATGCTGAGGTTTTATTAAATGCCAAGGACTTTTCTTTCATGTTCATGGCATATATTTTACATAGAGTATCTATAGTGCACTATTTACAAATTATAGCAGTTTTCTTGAAGTAGAGAGAGTTTAAGGACAATGGCTTAGCCACTTGAGTCCAGGATCCTTCCAGATTTTTATCACATTTCTTTTTGTTATTTCTTTGATAGCTGTCTCTTCCCACCTAGAATTAGGAAAAAAAAATTATTGTGGTAAATTATGAATAACATAAAAGTGATCTTTTAACCGTTCTTTAAATATATGATTTAGAGACATTAAGTACAATCACAATGTTGTGTAGCTACCACCGTTATCTATTTTCAGAACTTTTCTTCAGTCGTTCCAAACAGAAACTCTGTACCCACTGAACAATAACTCCTCATTGCTCTTTATTCTGAACTCCCAGTAACCTTTACTTTCTATCTCCATGAAATTACCTTTTCTAGATACCTTATATAATGAAATCATATAATATTTGTCCTTTTGTGTCTGGCTTATTTCACTTAGCATTATGTCCTCAGGTTTCCTTCATGTTTTAGCATGTATTACAATTCCATTTCTTTTTATAGCTGAATAATATTCTGCTGTGTATATATATATATATACGTATATATATATATATGTGTGTGTGTGTGTGTGTGTGTGTGTGTATATATATATGTATATATATATATACTATATTTTGTTTATGCATTCATCTGTTGGTGGACACTTGGGTTTTTCATATCTTTGACTATTGTGAACAATGCTGCCATGAACTTTGGTGTACAAATACTGTTTGAGTTTTTGCTTTCAATTCTTTTGGGTATATCAATAGGAATGGAATTGTTGGATCATATAGTAATTCTGTGTTTACCTTTTTGAGGAACTGCCAAATATCTTTCCAAAAATCTTATTTTCTTAAAGTAATTTGTCTTCATGAAGACTTTCTAAGACATTCAACTTTGCTTTTATAGAAGGAAGAGGTGTCTTTACTTTTGGTCGTATGTCTTGACTATTTCTAGGACCATTTAATTAACTTGCCCAATTACAATAAGTCTGAATATCATAAACAGGTTTATAAATGTATTACAATTGATACTTAACCAGTAAGAATAAAAGTGCTTAAAGAATAACTTTCCAACAATGAGCTCCAGCATGCGGCGGGCATCAGCCACTATGTATTGCAGAACTCTGAGGGAATGGACAATGCTGTTTAATCTGACCAGTTAAGTGGAAGCAGCAAAAAAAAAAAAAAAAAAAAAGAAACTAAATTATCTTTGTGATTGATAAGTTGTAAAAAGAAATTCAGAAGCAAGTGACTGGTGGATCTATGTAAAAAACAACAGCTGCATATCTATGGCTATTAACATTCTATACCCTTGTTCAGAGATTGGATGAAGGTAGACAGCAAAAGCTAAAATGGAGCAAGAAGTTGATTGAGTAACAGCAGGTTAATTTCCCATGCCTTCTTCACTCACACTTTAGTGTAGATGATAAATGAGATGTAAATAGTGAACTCCGGGGGTTGTGCCTATTCTTAGTAGAGAAGTGCCTTTCAAATTAAGATTTGAGATTTTGAGATGTGATTAGAAGGTTTTCTAGACTGTTCTGAAGCAAAATCATGAGGTTTTGGGAGGAATACTTTTATACAGCATCATTCATCTTTGTTAGCAACCCAAGTGATTAAAGGTTTGGGCAGCCCGCTAATATGGTTTAAAGGAACTGGGTTTATTCAACTTAGAGAGAGAAAGCAATCACATAGAGGGGACTTAGTAATAGTCTCTGAGAATATAAGAGATATTCTCTGAGTGATAGAAAGCAGCTGTTTCCTGTTTGCACTAAGGACTGGATAAGAACAGAGTTAAATTGTAATAAGGGGTTTAAGAACTTTTTGGCCTTATAGTTGAAGACAATAAACCCATAAGACTAGAGTTACTTCTCTTTCAGAATTATGTAACTAACTGACTGTCTTTCTTGGGTGACCTGTTTTTGAATCTTGGACTAGTAAAGAGATCTGGAGGCCCTTTCACCCAAGTGAGTGTGAAGTTGTCCTTTGTCCAATCTTACCAGTGTTCTGTGGTTGAGGAAGCACTTACAAGGCAAGATTTGGGTCTCAGAGGACTGACTGCTATCTCTCAATCTTTTAATGAGTTTTAAAAGAAAAAACTTCAGTTTTCTTTGTTCTCCTTTGGTCTCTCTCTCTCTTTTTAAGAGATTTTTGTTGTAGGGCACATGTATTTGGCAGTGAGACAGAGACAGAAAGTGAGAAATCACCCCCCAGGGGGGATGGCCATGCCACAATCCCTTCTCCATTCTTCTCTCAAGATTTTGGGCATACACAAACATGTGCCTGGCATGAGTCTTTTTTGAGCCACTGGGTCCAGGACTTGAACTATGGTTGACTACATGGGAGTCCAGCGATATAACCTTTACGCCATCTGCTGGTTTCCCCCTTTGATCTCTCTCTCTCTCTTTTTTTATTAAAGAGAGAGATTTTTGCTATAGGGTGCATGCACTCTCCAGAGAGACAGAGAGAGACAAAGAAATAGGAAGTGAGAAATCACCCCCAGGACTGGTGGCTACATCACTATCCCTTCTCCTCCATTCTCCTCTCAGGATTTTGGGCACACATGCACAAGATCCCACCTTGAGTTTAAGCTGTTGAGTCTGGGACTTGAACTGTGGTCAACTATGTGGGAGTCCGGGGATGTAGCCTTATGCCATCTGCTGGCCCCTTTTTGGCCTCTTTTTAAAGCAAAGTGATCTAGGTTTTCACCTTAAGAATTTTCATAGATCTGCCACTATGTGTTTTTTCCTGCCTATTTGAGTAATATGGCCATGATTTAATTAAATTAAATTAATTTATTTATTTGGAGAGTTTCTTGCTATAGGGCAGACAGACAGAAAGCAAGAAATCACCCTCCAGGGGGGATGGCCACACCACAATCCCTTCTCCTCCATTCTCTTCTTGGGATCTTGGGCATGCACACACACACACCCAACATTTAAGCCATTGGGTCTGGGACTCTAACTGTGGTCAACTACATGAGAGTCCAGCGACATAGCCACTACACCAACTGCTGGTCCCAATTTTATTTTATTTTTAAATGACAGATAAAACTGAATGTATTTATCATGTAAAACACCTGTTTTGCCGTATATATACACTGTGGAATAGTTAGAATAAAACTAATTAACAAATGTATTACCTCACATAGTTATCATTTTATGGTGAGAACACTTAACATCCACCATCTTTACGTTTTTCAAGAAAATAATATGTCATCATTAACTATGGTTGTCATACCATACGATAGATCTCTCGAAATTATTCCTCCTCTGTGACTGTTACTACATATACTTTTACCAAGGTCTCCCTATCTCTCTTCTCCTATAACCACCCCAGCCTCTGGTAACTACCACTCTACTTTCTACTTCCATGAGATCAAAGTTCTCAGATTCCACAAACATAAATTCTATGTCTTCTATGAGACTGTGTGTGTGTGTGTGTGTGTGTGTGTGTTTATGTCATAGACATTTAACACAACAATATATATTTTATATAAAATTAATTAAATGATGGCGGAATGTTTTGTTCTATGTAATGTGTCTAAAGGTTAGCTATTAAAGGTAAATAAGATATACACTGTGCTAATTAGGAGCAGAGTACAGATGCAGAACATGGGATAATAAGGCATCATTACAGGAGATCAGCTAGAGAAAGAATTTAAAAACAAACAAATAAGTTCTGAGAATGTTATTAATTTTTAGCCAATGAGACAGATGGAAATGCCTGAAAGTTTCTTCTTGACCATTTTTTTAATCATTGTTATCCCATAGTAGGTTAATTATACCATTTGCCCAACTGAGAGTATTTTCAAGGCAAGGTTTGGTTCCCAGAGGGCCAACTGCTGTTAAACTATGTTTTAAAAGTTGCAGCTTTATTTCAGCATTAACTGTGCATACATTCTACCACGTTATGTCTTTATCTTATACCAACATTTATTATAATGTTATTTAAAAATCTTTGCCTTTACCACTGACTATTTTCTAACATATGGAAAGTGGTAAGGGTGAATCTTGATCCAACTCCGACTCCTACAATTTTTTTGGCCTTCAAAAATCCAGCATTGAAGGGAGAAAATAACTTGGTTGCTTTGAATCCTCTCTCTACACTTGTTCATTGTAAGGCATTAGGTGAGTTATTTAACCTCCCTGAATTTTAGTTTCCTTAATCTACTTTACAGGAAGATTTTAAAAATTAAATTAAATGAAATAATGTGTGCCAAACCCAGAGCCCAGGTGTGCCCAGCCTTCAAGTCATGTTTATTTTCTTCCATTAGTTCAAAAAGATTGTCTCTTGCCTATGATAGAACTATGATTACTTCTAAATTCTCTTTGCTAAGTGGGATTTATTGTACCATAGGGGTAGGTCTGTGGAGCAGAATTTGTCTAAAATTTGTGAGGGCTCTCAAGAGTCCAATTGTATGAATATGTTTCCTTTTCTATATTTATTTAATTCAGAAAAAATGTCTACTCTACTACCAAATAGTCCAAGAAGTATTTGTTGCCAAATTGCCTAAACAAATCCTCCATGTATATGCTTGGAAGGAAAGTACATCTTAAAATCAATAGGGATATTAAGCATTTTTGTTTTACAAGGTTTAAGGGAGAGTTAATACATCTTCTAGACATTCAGATAGTTATTTAATAGGCATTGATTCAATCAAATGCTGTGCTTTGAAATGGTATCAAATTGAAGACATGCTCCCTGATCTGGGAAAGCTTGTAAATGTGTTGGGGAGACCAAACCCATATGTATCAAATGAGCACAGAGTCATTAGACTCAATATCAGAAACAGAAGTTTAAAACAGTAGGGCTTGAGCCCATAAGTACTGAGGAAAGATAGAGCCCAAGGATTGGGTAGGTATTTACTCTTGCTCTAGAAAATACAGCTTGTGTTTTGGTTCACAAAACATGATCATTTCAAGGTGGATTTAAAAAACAAAAACAAAAAAAAAACACACCAGACATATTCCCTTTCTATAGAAATCTAAGAACACACTGTAGTTGTTCTTAACTGAATTGAAGTAAATGCATCTTTCTAAAGTCTCAGTGTTCAGCTGGTTTGCTTTCAGGCTTTCATCTACACACTAAACCAGACACTCCTGCCCAAACTCATTCTTAGTCCACAGGATATGGACTATCTTTATAAATCATTAACAAGACACACTGAGAGTAAAAATCCCAACTAGAGTCTTACCTCAAAAGCTGAGGCATGATACATATTTTAATGCCAGTGAATTTAGGAAACAAGGCTGGGACTTTTCTCTCACTCTTAGAGAGAAATTTATAATTTAATACCTTTGGAGAGTAAGCACAGGTCCTCTAAACTGGACCTCTCCTTCTGTCCCTCCTTGTACTCCCCTCCCCAAATTAAATAAGTAGGGAAGCAGAACAACAAAACCATTAACTTAATAGCATAGAATTTATGGCTGAAATCTTGCAAAGCTTATGTCAGCAAAGTAAAATAATTACTGTCACTTTGTGTCAGACACTTGGCTTTATGGGTCCTGTCACCTTTATCATAACACACAGCTGATTTAGTAGCTCTATTTTTCATGGCAAATGGCCTGGTGTTATGTTTTTATGTATGGGCCTTGCTACTGAGATGACAATACGTGGATATACGAGAGTGGAACTAAATTTAGATAATGAATTGGGATAGTCTTAATGGTTTCTGGTTTAGTCATGTTGTCAGTATGCCAGCTGAACTTTTTCTGTTGCTCTTTTCCCCTCTAGATTCTCAAATCCAAAGACTTAACGTCTCCAACCCAGCGCTACATTGACAGCAAAGTCGTGAAAACAAGAGCTGAAGGCGAATGGCTCTCTTTTGATGTAACTGATGCTGTGCACGAATGGCTTCACCATAAAGGTTACAAACCACTCTCTTTCTTCTTAGATGTTCAGTAGCTTTAAGTTATGGTAAATGGGCTGCAGATTTAAGTGTATAGATACACATACAAATGACATCCATGACTTAATGTTTTCCAGACAGGAACCTGGGATTTAAAATAAGTTTACACTGTCCCTGCTGTACTTTTGTACCATCGAATAATTACATCATCCCAAATAAAAGCGAAGAACTAGAAGCAAGATTTGCAGGTAACTGAAACTTTGACATATGAGGTAGAGGAGGGAAGGAACTTTATTGATAATCTCTTGGGGCATAAAGTCAGTTTGTATGTGAAAATGGGATTGTTTGGTGAGGTTTGGGGAATTTTCTGGGGCAATGATACGGTGGTAGAAAGATAGGTAAAGGCAGAAAGAGTTGAAAGAAAGAGATTGGTTCCCAGCTTCCACTATTCAATGGCCTTTGGTGACTTGGTCGATTCTCCCCCTAAACTATTCAATACCAGTTAAGCACTTAAATCTTAATTTGAGCAAGCTAACTTTCCATCAACTCTAATATTATGGAAGCAGAACATGCATTCAAAAAAATCTAATGATATCAAACCCCTGAACCAAATGTCAGGAACCAACAACTATATTTCACAGAAAAAATGGAGTTCCCTCATGCCATACCTTGTATAGCTAGGCTTCCATGTATTGGAACGCTCCATCTTTTCTAGTTCATGTGCCATAGTTCAAGCAGTTTCCTAATCAGATTTTTATAATTGTTTAGAAACATAAAGTAAGGTTTTAATTTTCTCCATGCTCACCTTTAAGTGAGCTAAACAAAAATTAAGGAGAATAAGGAGATGTCAAGAGTTCTTGCATTGGATAATGAGTTGTTAGATGATGGGATATGAGAGGGATTTTGTGCCTGTATGCTGGTATAGCATCAGCCCACACTGCCAGATCAGGGAGCTGATTTTCCTTCCCTGCTAACATCACTGGGACCTCCATCCACTTTTAGAAGGCTACAGTGGCCCTTGCTCATGGAAAAATACTCCCAGAGGTGCAGAGATTTATTTCAGTCTCTAACCTAGTCATGGTTCTCTAGAGTGTGGAGATTAAATGCTTAAACTGGCAGTCTCTTGAGCATGCTTTGGGGAGCTCAAGTTTCTAAATCTCAGATGGAATCAGGGAAGTGTTGAGGATGCCATAAAATAAATGAAAAAGCCCTTTCTTCACAGCTTCCCAAAATAGCACTAGGTAAGGGTGACTTCTGTTTCACTCGAACCTAATTCACTGCAATTTAGCTAAGTCTCAGTTTATGTTCATTAGGAAAGTCTTTGGAGTTTAGTAGTCTTAGGAAGAGTGTGAACCAGCGGGTGACAAGGCATGTTCTATTGCTCTGTGTTCAGTTGTTGAGGATTTAAACATAGCCTAAACCGAGGATTGACTAAAATAAACTGCCTAGATTGCCCTTGGAGTATAGGTCAAAGACATCTTCTGCAGTGAGTTTCATAACATCCCTGCCTTGACAAGAGCACCATTTAGAAGCACTAATTGTCATCCGTGGTGGTCCTGTTGTGCCATGTCTATCCCCAGGGGAGTGACTATAGCCAACTGATGCAACTGTGGTGGTCATCACTGCTGTTTGTGACAATATGCTAAGGAAAGAAAATATGGCTAATGTTATTTGATGAAGGTAAAGCTAAATGTTTATTACCCAAATGCATCTCTTTAAGGTATTGATGGCACCTCCACATATACCAGTGGTGATCAGAAAACTATAAAGTCCACTAGGAAAAAAAACAGTGGGAAGACCCCACATCTCCTGCTAATGTTATTGCCCTCCTACAGACTTGAGTCACAACAGTCCAACCGGCGGAAGAAGCGTGCTTTGGATGCTGCCTATTGTTTTAGGTAAAGGAAATAAAAATAAAACAAAGAAATTGCATTTGCTCAACTCTCATACTGCCTTTGTCTTTCTTTTATTGCATATTTATCTAAATCCTGAATTGAACTCATTGTTAAAGGCCAGATATAGTACAATATAGCTAGTGTTATAGCATAATTTTTCACTGAGGCTTAAAACAGTTATTTCTCTGTTGTATTCATCAGCTCTTTAGCAATGAACCAAATGTGAAGGGACAAAACTAGCCCTCTGGGACCAGCAGTTAGCATAATGGCTATGTTGCTGAACTCCCATGTAGTAGACCACAGTTCGAGTCCCAGACCCAGTGGCTTAAACTCATGCCGGCCACGTGTGTGTGCGTGCCCAAGATCCCAAGAGGAGAATGGAGGAGAAGGGATTGCGGCGTGGTCATCCCCCATGGGGAGTGATTTCTTGCTTTCTGTCTCTCTGTCTCTCTCTTTCTGGCGAGCTCATGTGCCACGTAACAAAAATTTCTAAAAAAACCCCCCAAAAACTAGCCCTCCGATTTCTTCCCCCAAATCCCTCTAAAGTATTTTGTTGGTAAAGGAAGAAAAGAGCTCTCTGCTCCCCAGAGGCAATGTAAGTTTATTTGAGGTACGTGATCGTGATTCCTTAATTAAGGAAGACCCACCATCTGTATGAAGTCTTCACTCTCGCTTCAGAGTGCCCATAGTCATACCTTTCTCCCTGTGACACAGATGAGACAGCAAAAGAGTGCTATTAGAAAAATAATAATAATATTTATTTATTTATCCCAGGAGAAGGAGAGAGAGAGGGAGAGAGACAGACAGACAGACAGACAGTATCCTGACAGGGTCTTGATGCCACGCCCACCCTTAGCCTCAGCTAGCTTAGATCATAGGCACGTGTATGCATGGCATACTCAGGGTGTCCTCCAACCACAAATAGGAAACCTTCTCATGTGAGTCTGTCATCCAGAACATCACATTTTACTGCTGTGTCATCATCTAGCCTCAGAAGAGTGCATCTGTCCTGTCGTTAGGAGTACCAAAAGAAGTGAGGAAATAGGGAAAGAAGAATGTATTTCCATTCCCATGAGTTCATGGAGGGAGAGTACGAATGTTCCTCCATGATTGCTTATCAAATTTGGTAAGAGAAGCACTCTTTCCTTATTGTGAGAGTTATGGAACCTCAATGATAGTGTGCTCACTGACAAAGTGCTCAGAGTGTCAGAGGTCACTATCAGGAAGTGGCATATTTTGGTTGCCGGAGCCAGAAGGGGCACTCAGAAAAGCTCTGTGTTTCTTGATCTCTTCATTCCTAGATCAAGGAATAGGTGATAAAATAAAGGATCTACTGTCAAAGGAAAATGCCTCTGCTGGTTCTTTGAAAGTAACTGTTATACTTTATTCACTTTATTTTTGAAAGAATGTGAAGGGACAAGGGAGCAAGTGTTCAAAAGGACAATCGAAGCTAATTAGCAGAATGGTCTAGTATTGGTTGGAATGAGCTTGGTCCCTTTCAGCCACCTCTCTGCTTATATCTCATTATTTGAGGTGGTCAAGATAAAGAACTCATAGGGGAATGTGGTCCAGCAAATCACCACCCTACCCCATGCAACTCAGTTGAGATTATAATAAAACCATTAAAACCTGGCCTGTGAGGCTTACTCATTGGATGTTTGGTGAATAAATGAATTAGTCATTTTTCTGGTTTTGAGAAAAAATGGGGTGGGAAGGTCAGCTTTAAATGTTTCCAATGCCTTTTTTTTTTTTTTTTTTTTTTGGTAACAGAAATGTGCAGGATAATTGCTGCCTACGTCCACTTTACATTGATTTCAAAAGGGATCTTGGGTGGAAATGGATACATGAACCTAAAGGGTACAATGCCAACTTCTGTGCTGGAGCATGCCCTTATTTATGGAGCTCAGACACTCAGCACAGTAGGGTAAGTGTTTGGTTAACTTGTCTTGTTCTTCTTGTTCTTTGATACTACTGTATTTTGGGGTAATATTATTCTGCTGATGGCATTTCTAAGTGTACTCTTTTACCATCACACGTGTATGGGTGCTGAAGAAAAAAAAATCATTGTAAATGAGTAAGAAATGTAGCTGTAGGTGGAAACAGAAACTGACACTGATCAGTTTCAAACAGAGAAAAAGAGAAAGAAAAAGAGAGACAGGAGAGAAAGTACCATTTCTCCCCCAGCAGGGCACGGTCATGCTGCAATCCTTTTCTCTCTATTTCTCTCTCTTGTCAGAATTTTGGGTATGTACCCACATGTGCCCAGTGTGTTTTCTAAGCTGCCAGGGCCAGGATTTGAACCAATGTTGACTATGTGGGATCTGGCTTCTAAGGTACTACATTTATTGCTGCATTCCAGGGCTAGCCCGTCTTTGTTTTATATTCTTGACAGCTATCAGCATAGACAGGTAACCAAAAGTCATTTTTTTAATCATTACATTACAGTATCATATATAACTAAGGCATGATGGGACCCAGGTCTCTATCAACAAAAAGGATGTGTTATCACTTGCACAGGGACTGTCATATGAGAAAGGAAATGGAAGAGTTCATTTAGGCATG
This sequence comes from Tupaia tana, assembly GCA_026018925.1. Lineage (NCBI taxonomy): Eukaryota > Metazoa > Chordata > Mammalia > Scandentia > Tupaiidae > Tupaia > Tupaia tana. The sequence continues at coordinate 139,524,590 of JAKSZU010000007.1, read as the reverse complement.
GTGATTTATTGGTGTATGACAATTAGAAGGTCACTTAAGTTATCTGAACCCCAATTTCTTATCAGTAAAAGAAATGTCTAAATTAAAAATGATCTTTAAAATAATAATGCCAATCTTGAGAGCTGATGTGTAGTACCAAAAGATGATATATATGAAAGTCTCTAAGTCTCTTTCAATAAGCCAAAAAATAAATGAGAATCTAATATGTCCTCGAGTTACTTCAATGAGGATGGAGATTGAATTCAGAATGTAGGCCCTTGGTGTTATGGGTTTCCATGCCCAAATTAGTGAAGACTTTTTTGTTTGTAATAATGTATTTTTCCATGTGTTTCTCTTAGTATCTCAGAATGCAGCATTTTAGAGATGGAAACAACTTCACAAGTTATCTTTTTCAAACCTTTCATTTTTTTCTAAAGAAATTGGGGTCTACCTTGTGTAGAAGATGCCCCAAGGTAAAACAGAAAATTAGTGGCAAACCAAGGCTTGCAAAGAAGTCTCCTTGTTTTATAAGTAGGCCTCCATTTGCTCTGTCTAGCTGAGGATAATTCCTAAAACGTGGCTACATGTTGAGGTTTCTATTCTGCTCTTTATGCCTCTGTAAATCTCCCTATTAAAGAAGCATTAGAAAAATGGCCTTCACTGCAGGGTAGGAAAATGAATTTGCTGCCAAAAAGATCACATAATGCATTCAGCTGAATTTGAGAGCTTGAGGGTTATCAATTATTTGAGACAATCTGTATTATAAAAAGTTCCTCTTTAGTTCATATGAAAAATCATGTGTTAGTGGAATATGAAGTATATTTATTTATAAATGCCTGCATATGCTGGAATTCAAATTGACAAATATGACTCCCCTTCCTTCAGCTGTTTTCCCAACTCCCCTGTAGGCTTTGGCACTCTGGGGTGACCATGTGCTTGGCCATGTGAGGGAAGCTTGCTCATGCCTGTCCCTTTGTCTGAGCTCTCTGGCCAGGCTGCTCATCTGGACTGCGGCAGCAGTAGCTGTAATGTGGGCAAAGTCCCGTTGCCAAGTAGAAACATAATTCTCCTCTCTGATACACAGAGGGAGTGTGTGAAGGCTGAGACCATGCTTGTTTTTCAAGGAGAGAGGAAGAATAACTGTCATGGTCACAAATATGTGGTTTGGACAGTTACCCAAGAAGCCAGAGGTAGCTTAATAAAGTAGTCAGTGTTGCTGTGCTGAACAGATCTTCTGTCTTAGGATGAAAAAATTACAGTGAATCTCGAGGAAAAGGTCACTTGCTGTTTGACTAACACATTAATGGCATCCTTGGCAATGTCTCTGTATCATCAGTGGGGAACCTACATACTTCCATTAGTAAAAGTCACACACCTCTTTGATATAGAATAGGCTTAGGGGCACAGGATTGACCATAGAACTTTCTCTTTATTCTGATTGGGCACTGGTTCACTCCTCCAACTCAGCCACTATAATTTACCACAAGGAAAATGAATGGAGGGATGACATTATAATCACTATTATTTCAAGCGAAATGTCAAACAGTGGGTAATTACAATGTAGATTGCTTTTAGCGTCATTCTTAGCATCATGGTATTTGTGAAAAATTGGTATATGAAAAGACTATCTTCTTAAAGATGAAAATTTTTTTTTTTTTTTTTTGGAGAGGTTTTTCTATAGGGCGCGTGCGCTCGCCAGACAGACAGAGACAGACAGAGAGATAGAAAGCGAGAAATCACCCCCCAGAGGGGATGGCCACGCCGCAATCCCTTCTCCTCCATTCTCCTCTCGGGATCTTGGGCACACACGCACACGCGCCCGGCGTGAGTTTAAGCCACCGGGTCCAGGACGCAAACCGCGGTCGACTACGTGGGAGTCCAGTGACATAACCATTACGCTAACTGCTGGTCCCTTAAAGATGAAAATTTAGGTGATAATAAATTGGTCTGAAAAGACACCTAGTGTAGAAAGATTTCACACTGTAGACAGGTATCCTTTTTTACACCCATGGGTAGAGTAAGGCTCTGATGAGAGCTTTAATAAAACATTTTTTACTTTTACTTCTCCATACATTCATTTCTTCACCTAACACATGACATCACTATACAGAAAAGACTTACTAGGGCTACAAGGTAAAACCAATCTATGGAGTCCCTGACTTTGAGGGCACTAATCATGATGGTTATTGAAAATACATAACTCATCAAACAACTCAGACTACAAAGTAGTGTAAAAACAAGGCAAATTATGGGACTAGCAGTTAGCGTAATGGCTATGTCATTGAATTCCTATGTAGTTGACCGTGGTTCGAGTCCCAGATCTGGTGGCTTTAAACTCACACCAGGTGTATGTGCATGCGTGGCCATCCCCCCTGGGGGGTTATTTCTCACTTTCTATCTCTCTGTCTCTCTGTCTTTCTGGTGAACGCATGCACCCTATAGCAACAATTTATTTTTATTCTAAAAGAAAAAGGACAAAATACCAAGAGGATTGAGTTTTGTACGAGCCTGGGGAGTGCACGCTGCAAAGCAGGCATCAACATAGACTTACTGCAAAAGTTGGGAAAATCTATTGAACAAGCAATTTTGTTCAGCCTGACTTTAACAGAATCATTTGTTTAAGATGTATGAAAAAGCATTCTGTGAGAAAAGGCAGAATTTAGTGGCTTCTAAGTACACATAACACTTTGACCATAATTTAAGAAAAGGAAATTAAAGCCAAAAATTATTTAAATGGCCTCCTCAGTTTTATGGTTTAACTAACATAAGGAATGACTCTTTAAAAATAATAGCCTTTTTTCTTTTTTTTTTTATTTCTGTTTTTCCCCTCTCTTGTGTCTTTTCAGGTCCTCAGCTTATACAATACCATAAATCCAGAAGCATCTGCTTCTCCTTGCTGCGTGTCCCAAGATTTAGAACCACTAACCATTCTCTACTACATCGGCAAAACACCCAAGATTGAACAGCTTTCTAATATGATCGTAAAGTCTTGCAAATGCAGCTAAAATTCTTGGGACAATGGCAAGACGAAAATCACAATGATGATGATGACGACGACGACTATGACAATGATGATGTTTCTAACAAGAAAATATGAGAGAGCCTTGGTTCATCAGTGTTAAAATGTTTTGAAAAAGCGGTACTTAGTCAAACACTTTGGAAGTTTGTGTTCTGTTTGTTAAAACTGGCATCTGAAACAAAAAAATGTTGAAGGCCTTATTCTACATTTCACCTACTTTGTAAGTGAGAGAGACAAGAAGCAAAATCTTTTTCTTTTTTTTTTTTTTTCTTAAGGAAAAAATAAACACTGGAAGAATTTGTTAGTGTTAATTATGTGAAAGAAAAAAAAAAAAAAACACAAAAAAACAAAAACAGGAAAATCCCGTTAAGTGGAGTTGCTGTACGTACCGTTCCTATCCCATGCCTCACTTGATTTTTCTGTATTGCTATGCAATAGGCACCCTTCCCATTCTTACTCTTAGAGTTAACAGTGAGTTATTTATTGTGTGTTACTATATAATGAACGTTTCATTACCCTTGGAAAATAAAACAGGTGTATAAAGTGGAGACCAAATACTTTGCCAGAAACTCATGGATGGCTTAAGGACCTTGAACTCAAACGAGCCAGAAAAAAAGAGGTCATATTCATGGGATGAAAACCCAAGTGAGTTATTATATGACCAAGCAAGTCTGCATTAAGATAAAGACCCTGAAAACACATGTTATGTACCAACTGCCTAAGGAAGCTTCTTGTAAGGTTCAAAAATGAAAAAGCCTGTTAATAAAGGAAACTTTCAGTCAGAATAAGTCTGTAAGATTTTTTTTTTTCTTTTTTAATTGTAAATGGTCGTTTGTCAGTTTAGTAAACCAGTGAAATGTTGAAATGTTTTGACGTGTACTGGTCAAACTTCAGACCTAAAGTATTGCTGTACAGCTACACTATAGGTTATTTTTCCTTTGTTTTGGTATATGTAACCGTACCTATATTATTAAAATAGATGGGTATAGAAGCCAGCATAATTGAAAACACATCTGCAGATCTTTTTTGCAAACTATTAAATCAAAACATTAACTACTTTATGTGTAATGTGTAAATTTTTACCATATTTTTCTATTCTGTAATAATGTCAACTATGATTTAGATTGGACTTAAATTTAGACTCTTTTTTAATGATCACTCACAATCGTATGTTTCCTTCAGCTGGCCAGTACTTTTCAGTAAAGCCCCTGTATTTTGACTTGCACTATGAATACATTTTTAAATAGTATTTGCTCTACTTGTGCTTTGTGTATTGTCCATTATTATGACATAAGCTACCTGGGTCCACTCATCCTTTTTATTTTTTTCTTCTATGAAAAGGATAGATTTGCATTCAGTGGCCCTCTTTCATCTTCTAAGCATCATTTACCAATCAGGTCAGATATTAAAAAGCTTCTGCGTTAGGAAAGTGGGGACTGTTACAGATACACAGGTAATCGAGGTGAGATGTCCATTTCAGCAAGGATTCTGTGGTGTACTAAAACTCAGAATCTATTTTTTTTTTTTTTTTTTTGAGAGGTTTTCACTATAGGGCGCGTGCGCTCACCAGACAGAGAGAGACAGACAGAAAGCGAGAAATCACCCCCCGGGGGGATGGACATGCCGCAATCCCTTCTCCTACGTTCTCCTATCGGGATCTTGGGCACGCACGCACACGTGCCCCGCGTGAGTTTTAAACCACCCGGTCCGGGATGCGAACCACAGTCGACTACGTGGGAGTCCAGCAACATAGCCATCATGCTAACTGCTGGTCTCAAAACTCAGAATCTTAATGACTAAGTGGAAAAACGTGTCTCTAACGTGGTTTAATCAGTACTTTCACAGAATTCTATAGCTATTAAAAAGCAGACAGTTCACAGGAAATATCTTTTCCTTTAATTAGATTTTTGCTGTGTAGGGGAAAATCTAAATATATATATTTTGATTGATTTCTTTCAAAGAAGGAATAGGTCCAGGTCAGCATTAGTCATTTCATTTATTTCACTGAAGTTAAGGTTTTTATAAATGTTCTCTGAAGGTTGTAAAGGCACAAGTCAAATACTTTCATAATCAAAAAATTCTTTCTTCCCTTTGAGTGAAACTTATCTATCTCCAAGGCTAGAGTTGACTTTGCTTTAATAAATACTTTTGCCAGGTAATTGCAGAGGAGTTAACCTCATGTTGGGATTCGTAGGGTGTCAGTTTGTCACTTGTTACTGATTTAGCTTCAAGATAAAAATGAGTAGAGAAAACAAGGAATATTTTCAGTTTCACTTAAAGAGCAAATAGTGAGGTGAACCCACAATGAAGTTCCTGGATATGATAAATTATTTGGAATTTTCTGATAGTTAATTAAAGTGAAGAATTGGATTTTCAAATCTGAAAACTGGAAAAGCAAGAGATGAGATGCCATAATAGTAAAGAACCCTTTTTTTTTTTTTTTTTTTTTCCCTTAAAGTAGACAACTCTTGTGCTGGATGTAACCCAATCCCAGATCTGAGTGTGTATTGATTACTTTTTTCCTCTTCTACTTTTCTATTCATTCTGTGTAAATCACTTTTATTTCTGCAGGTATTTCTTTTTTCTCCCAGAAAGATGACATTTTGTTTTGTATTATTTTGTCTTTCCTCAAGAATGCACTGATAATATTTTAAATGCTCTATTTTAAGATCTCTTGAATCTTTTTTTTTTTTTTTAAGTTGAGGGTTCTATAAGGTCTTTATTTCCCATAAGTAAATATTGCCATGGGATGGGAGGGTGTGGGAGGGAATGGGGAAAGTGTTAGTATGTGGGTGGGGCAGCAGTTTTTATGTGTTAAGAAGCAGTACAATTTTACGGTTGGCATGGTTAAAAAAACGGAATATAAGAATAGCTGTTTTGTATTTTGATGACCAATTATGCTGTATTTTAACACAATGTATGTCTGTTTTTGTGGTGCTCTAGTGGTAAATAAATTATTTCAATTATACGTTCATGTGTTTTTCCTATCATGGTGTCATCATTGAGCCTCGCAAACACCTGTGAGGGAGGCAATGAGACTATTTTAAGCTGAAAAGTCAGACCACCTTGAAGACTGTCCTTTGTCCTTTTCCATTAAGGATATTCACTTTAGAAATGTCATGCTTTATAGCACAAGAGCCAGGACGTTTCTATTAAAGACAAAAAGCCCTGTGCAGTCTTTTTATTCTCTTGTTTTATTGTTATTTGGTAATTATTTGAGATTTAGTTTCCATCCAGCTTGACTGTCTACCAGAAAAAAATGTAGAGAGATGTTTGCACCACACTTTGGCTTTCAGGTTCTATGTTCTGCCAATCCCAGGGCCAAAAGAACTGGTCTAGACAGTATCCCCTGTAGCCCCATAACTGGGACAGCTGCTGAGCCAGCCAGATATAACAAGAGCCACGTGCTCTTTGGGAGCAGCTACTCCTCTCTCAGTTTCACCCACACCACTGCACCAAAAGAAAACAAAACAAAACACCCTATTCCCTCAAATTTCCTTGGCTGTTACCTACAAGACCAGACTTCTCAAGTGAGTTGCCAGTCTCTTAATAAATTGAACTAATAAAAATGTAGTTGTGGCTCAATCTGGTTGTCTTACTTTATCTAATGAAAGAACTAGTTTGTGCCTGTTGTGTGGCCTAAACATCACATAGAAACAAACTGTGATTTGAGTGTTGAAATAGAATGGAAAATGGTTCCCTTTTCTACAATAGCATCTGCATTTGCAGATGTTTTATACTCAACTTGTAAGGGAAATATTTCACTCATGCTTAGTTCTTGCTTCAGTGCAAACTGGACAGTACCAGGCCTGTCTCCACAGCCTACATCACATTTAACTGAGGGATGAGTGCGAGGGGATCATAGGCTCATAGTGATAAAAAGAGTCACCTAATAACTTTATCAGCTTTGGCAAATTTGTCAACCACTCTGAACCTCCATTCTTAATCTTTAAAACGATGAGAATATCTGCTTTACAGTGTTTTGCTGATTTGGATTTGTGTCCCTGTTGTTAACTGAATAAACATATGAGAAGTACCTTGTTTAGTATTGGATCTGTAGTTGATCAGCAAATGGTAGTCTTAACAATATTCCCTGACTTACTCTGTTCTGTTTATTGGTTGGTTGTTGTTTTTTTTGTTTGTTTGTTTGTTTTTAATATTGTTGTAATTATGTATTGACTGTAACCCTGGCCCATATTTTGAATCTTTATCCTAAATACATAAAACCTCCAGACCTTTCTCTCTTAAACTCAAGAGCCATCAGTTATTCCTAAGAATATTCTATAAACTTTTGGTTACATGGCTGAGCAGAATTTTTAAAAATTAGTAGGAAACATTCATTTTAAGCTTTGCTTCAGTCCATCAACTAAAATTCAAAGTGGCTAATTGGATGACCCACTCTGTAACAGGATAAAAATCATAACTACAGTATGTTGAGCACTGACCAGACAGCGCTTTCTGATAACTTCAACACGTTGAAACCTATGAAGTACATCTTTCCTATAGAATTCCATTTTATAGGGAAGCAATAAGATCCAAGGTGGTTAAATTATTTGTCCAAGACCACTCATTTTCTCAGTGGAGGGACTAGAACTGCCTTGCCCCATATCCTAGGCACCAGCTACATGTGACTAGTGAGCAATTGGTATATAGTTCATCTGAATTGAGATATGCTAGATATATAAAATACACACCAGGTCTGGAAAACAGTACAAATAAAAAATGTAACATGTAAAAGGTCTCAGTAATTTTATATATTGATTACATGTCTAAATAATATTATTTTGGATATATGGGATTAAATAAAGTACATTATTAAATTTTATATCATCTGTTTCTTTTCACTTATTTACTATGGTTATTAGAAAATTTTAAATTATATGCCTGGCTCATATTTATGTCTTTGTTCTGTTCTGTTTCTGTTAGATAGCTTTTTGGTATAGCACTTAAATCAACTCTCTTTAGAAATGAAAGCTAAAAGGGCCAGTTCATGGGGTGGTGGTTAAGAAGCTGGATCCCACATGCCCAGTTGCATGGTTGAGTCCTGGATCTGGCAGCTTGAGAAACATGCCAGGTGCATGTGGGCACATGTATGTGCATGCCCAAAATTCCAAAAGGAGATAAAAGTGGAGGAGAAAGAACTGCAACATGGCCACTCCCACGGGGTGCGTTTTCTCACTTTCCCTCTCTCTCTTTCTGTCCCTCTCCAACAAGGACACATGCCCCCTGGAAATTTTCTTTTTTTTTAAACAAAGGCTAAACTATTCCCCTAAACTCTATTACCAGCCTTTGGCTTTATAATTAGCATATGATTGAACAATATTAGAGTGTACCCAATAAAACAGCTGTTTTTGTAAGTCAAAATTTTTGAATGTTGACAATTCTACAGTAGAGGCCAACTGATTGACAAATGTGGTAATAAAAATATGAATATAAGTCCCACTGGCAGGGATTTGGACAACAATTAAGGATTATACATAAGCAATACTTTAGTAAGTGGACCATGCAACCTGCTTCTAGGCAAGCCGGCTCCTGTGACAAATGTTTTTAGTCCATAGAACTTTTAGGGTACCTGTGATAACCTTTTCTTACCATGTTTAAGGGAAAAAATTAAAAGTCCAACACTCAGCTGTGCTTGTTTGAATCATTGGTCTTGAGATGATCTTGCTTTTCTCACTGAGAATAAGCTGCATTATGCTCCTTTTGCTAACTGGCCTTAGAGGCGTGGATCCAGACTTGGTATTCTTGACACTCACATAAAGGAAGGGGGTTGATTAAAGAAAAAGTCAAAATTTTAAATACAAAATTAGATTCAGAGTCTGAAAATGGCCTCATAAAACTGAAAAACTCTGAGATATATAAACTGCAAGTCTTCATGGAAACCATTCTCTCCTTGGTTTTAGCTAATACGTGCCTTTGATTTCATCAAAGATCTTATAACTCTAGCCAAAACTAAACACATCTATTTTTTGTTAATGTAATAAACTGATTTCTCTATTCTCTATCACTCTTGTCTCTGCAACTACATTCTACCTGCTAAACAAAGAATAAGATCCTGGTTTTACTAATATTCCAGGTCAGAGGGAAATGTTTTCATACTCATTTGGATCTTAATAACTAGATGCTATGAGACTGAAGAAGTCATTAATATTCATATTAGGTAACTACACACACACACACACACACACACACACGAATAACTTTGCCTGAAATTGCAAAGGGAATGCTTTTTGATTGCCTTTTATAAATGAAAAGATTGCCTTTTTTTTTTTTTTTTTTTTTTTTTTTTTTTCCTGATTGAGTCTTTGTTTCCCTGAAATAGTTTGTAGCTGATTTCTTTATTTTAGCAAGTAATGGCTGTTTGGAGAAGAGAAGAGTGTGTTCCTGTAATTGGGCAGAGACCTAGTAAAAAGAACAGAATGTACTGAGGAGATTTTGTGCTGTGTGATCAAAACTAGGAAAATTATTCAGCTTAAGAGAACAGATATAATTAAACAGAAAGGCAAAAAATTTGCACCAAAGGAAAAAGCCAATATAATGTCTCAGGCTTCCCTTCCCCCACCCCATACACAATGGGATTTTTCCCCCCTGTAGATGCCAACCCAATGAAAGAACACAGATGTGATCTGGCGAGCCCTGGAGATGGAACCCCTCTCCTCCGGGCCCAACTCTCCGTTCTGAATCATATAGAAAATCTCCAATCTCAGGATGTTGGGAGCAAACAAGCTAAGAGGTTATGTAATTCAATACTGCTCTAAAGGCAATGTGAAGTCATGCAGTTGGCTTGCTCTCAAGGATGGGTGTAACACTAATTTCTTCATTTGAAAGAAAATTAAATTAAACAGTACAGAAAACTGAGGAGAACTTTAAATTAGGTGGTGGTTGTTCTTTTAGTAGGTATATTCGACATTGCTTTGCCTGCACATCTTCTTTTTGTTCATATCTCGCCCTGAGAAACCATGGGCTGCATGCAGATGCCTACAAAGGTGAAGGAGATAGAGGTTGTGCTGAGATACCTTGAAGAGTGCCATCGATGTGGTCAGAGGACCTGAAATCAGATCTGTGCCATTCACCACTTGACAAAGAGACAAGAATTGTTGAATAAGGAAAATAATTTATTTCAGGAAAGCCAGCACTGGGGAGAGAGCGGACTGCAGTATATAATCATCTTTGCTGTAACGGATGAGATATGGAACTTATTTAGGGGAAGGGAGTTAGAGTAAGCTTACACCTAGAAGCAAAGGGTAAGTTATTCATTGTCTTGGGCAAAATCTAGAGGAGGCCTGATAGGTTCAGGGAGGCAGTCACTGCTTGAGGGGCAATTTTCCTTCTGGGCATGCAGGGCTGAAGGATCAGTTCCAGTCCTCGGCAAGGTGGTGTGGCTCTGCAGTTTTATGCAGTAAAATCTCCTCAGCTGTTCCTGTGAGGGGACTGGTAGCATCTTTCCCCTTCTTGTTTCCAAAACCTGGTATCTGCAAAGACTCAGCAAGGTTATTGTTAACTTTTATTAGTTGAACATTAGGCCAAAGAGTTCATCTATTAAGATGGTCAACCAAAGCTAAGTACAGTTTGGAGTCACTTTGTTTCTATTATGGCTTGGTTACACCTTGGAGACCTAACAACACCCCTAAAACTGCATACTTGTTACAGGCTCTGAGAGTCAACCATGAGAAAGTATTCCTGGTGGGTGGCTCCCAAGGAGAATATATATATAGTCATTGGAAAACTCATGACACATTTTTGCATGGAAACCCAGAAAAATACATGATGACTTTTCTGACAGCTCAATACATGTAGGATTGATCTATGTAGTTATATTTATATTTATACACTAAATGGCTGGGAATGTGGAACAATGCTGCCTCAAAGGTAATAGGATCAATTCTGATTTATTCTCTTCATCAGGCATCTGGAATAGTGAGACCAATGATTACCTCAGGGCAGGGTAAAAGTCAAAAGGCAGAGAGACGAAGGGAGTGTGGTTGATGAAAGGGGGTGAGGGACACTGAGCTTGTGTGTTGCACACTTAGCCAAAAGTTTGATGTCTGTCTAGAACACCAAAAGCAATTAAACAAATGATGAGAGACAAAGAGAACAAATTGGCCAATTGGGTTTAACTTCAAGGGAAAGATTCAAACGAGGAATCCCGCCATGCCATTATCTTTCAATAGGAGTCTTTAAAGTCAAAGGACTAGTTGCATAAATGATGTGACTGGAAGAAGTGGTTCCTTGTTCTCTGGCTCTGCCCTGCTGTGCTGGGTTTTGGGAATGGTCACATCTTACCCCGAGAGGTCTCCCTGAAACAGTGAGCTTCTCAATCCTGTCCTTCATATTCTGTACCACTCCTTATTTATCTTGAGTTCCCAGGTCCTACTGTACAATGTAACTATGGCTATTAAACAAGCATGTTACATTGAGGAAAGCCATGAATGGGATTACAGTCCCAACCCTGCCACCAACAGTGATGGGACCTAGTGACATCATCTAACTTTCCGGCATGTCCTTCTTCAATAAAACAAAAGCATCCGATCAGGTGGTCTCTAAGTCCTCTGTAATTTCTTTGTCTCCTCTCCCTAATCCTCAAGTTGCCCTCATATATTTTTTTCTGTGAGGGTACCAGTGAGCAGGAAGCAGCTCTTAATTAATTAATTAATTAATTCAACAAATAGTTACCAAAAGACTGCATTTGTCAAATTTGCTTTTAGGTTCTAAGTTAAAATGAACAGAAAAGACTGCATCTCTTCTCTCAGTAGATGGCCTTCAAGCAGGGATTTCACCCCCTAGAAAACCAGAGGAAGATGTTGTGATCCACATTCCTGCTGCAGTTTCTCGTAATGCCCTGAAACTGAGCTTACCAGTCCCCTGTGGAGGCAGAATCGGCAGCCACTTCTTCAGCATGATTCCAGAGGTACCGGAGAAAGAGAGCCTCTACTTCCTCCAAAGGCCTTCTCTTTCTAAGCCTGGAAATGGCAGGGCTTTCATAGCCAGAGATGAGGCTGGAATAGAAACCCTGTGTGAAAGAACACCCAAGTCTGCCGATTCACCTGTAAGAACTGGTCAGCTGCTTTTCATAATGACCAATGACTGGAATAATGCTGTCTCTGCAGACCAGAAGTCAACACATAGGACTTCGGGTATTTATTCCACTATCCTCTTGACATTTGAAGTAACTTGCTCTCCCCCGCAGAGCTCAAAGCTTGAAGTGAAAGAAATGATAAAGTATCATTCATTATCATTAGTTCATTACCTATAATGCCACCATAAACTAAACTGTCACTACAAGTTCCCAAGTGTGTGTGTGTGTGTGTGTGTGTGTGTGTATGTGTGTTTCCTGATTTATGTCTCATGGTTAATTTGCTCCATCTAGGCCAGTGATTCTCAACTGGGAGAAATTTTGCACCCTGCAGGATACTGGCAAGATCTGAAGACATTTTTGGTTGTCACAACTCGGGAAGTGCTACTTGGCATCTAGTGTGTAGAGGCTGGTGATGCTGGGCAAGCATCCCATCATGCACGGGATATCCTCTCTCGATAATTAACTAGCAAAAACAAAACAAAACAAAGCAAGCCAATATTGCTAAGAAGGAGAAATTCTAATCCCCCCAAAATTTATTTGACACCAAGTAGGTATCAAGTATTTCATAAGACGATGAAGAATTATGAGCACTCTGTTGCAGAAATAAAGTATGTATCTAACTCTGAAGCACCCTCTCATCACGCAGTAGCAGAAGTGAGACTATTTCAACAACATTTGTTTGCCCAAACCTTAGGGTCTGTCTCTTAAAGCAAGTTCTGCATGACTTCGTGTCTATAACTCCAGTAACAACTGCAATTGTAATGTATTATCATTCCTACCTTGTTGAGAAGTCTTAAAATCTCAGGGGAAGGTAGGCTTTTGTGTTTTGTATTCTGAATTATTAGTTATCATACTTTCCTTAAAAAGCTTTATAGACATTGGTATTGGATCGGTATTTGACCATAAATAGACTTGCACTGCCATCTTTATTAGTAGGAAAATTTGTTGGAGGGTATATACATTTTTTAATGATTTTATTTATCTCCTGAGTGAGAGAGATGGACAGAGACAGAGAGACAGTACTCTTTTTTTTTTTTTTTTGAGAGATTTTCGCTATAGGGCGCGTGTGCTCACCAGACAGACAGAGAGAGACATAGAGACAGAAAGCGAGAAATCACCCCCCAGGGGGGATGGTCACGCTGCAATCCCTTCTCCTCCATTCTCCTCTTGGGATCTTGGGCACGCACGCACGCACACGCGCCCGGCGTGAGTTTTAAGCCACTGAGTCCGGGACGCGAACTGCGGTCGACTACGTGGGAGTCCAGCGACATAGCCATTACACTAACTGCTTGTTCCCATAGAGAGACAGTACTCGTAATACGTTCTTTACACCATTCTATTCTTGGCTTCAGCCAGGTCCAGATCACAGGTATGTGTGTGCATCTCTCACTCTCTCTCTAGGATGTGCACACACATCCTCTGACAATTATAAAAAGAATAAGAGAAAAAGATTGGACAAATTAGATCAAATTTTGTTATCCAGCCTTTGTGAGAAACTTTGAAAAAGTCTATAGTTGCGGGATGGAGCAAAACTCTCACACCCCTCTGTGGATGTGAACTCCCACATGCCTTCAATGATCCAAACCAGGGTATACAACAGTCAACTGAATGGCTTGTAAAAAGACAATTTTAGGCTCATCCTAGCCCTTTTGAGTCAGAACATTTTTGGAGATGAGAAGCACATTTTATAGTTTAAAAACTACTTTCCAAGTAATTTTGATGCAGTTCAATAGTTGTATCTGTCAATTGCTGCCTAACCATCAAAGTTATAAATAAACAGCAAAATGTTCACAGAAATGGGATTGTCTCAACAAGAGACAGTTTTCTGGCAAGTGTAAATATTTGAAAGACTAACAGTCAGAAGATGAGCATTCATAATTGTCATGTGGTCAGACTCACAGACTCGCACTCACTTCTCCAAGAATCTAAAATGTCTCAGCATCATTCTCTGGTAGGAGATTCTTGTGTATCATTTTTTTGGTTCTCTAAAAGCAATGCTGCCCATCTCTGAAAAAAAAAAAAAAAAAAAAAAAAAAAAAAGTGGAGCCTCTTTATTGCCATTCCATTGCATGGTGGGCAGGGTTAGGTCTCTGGGAAAAATGTCAAATATCAAACATGAAATGTTTAGATCAGTTTGTCATTTTCCAAAAAAGACGTATCCTAGGACAAAAAGAAGAATTGTTTCTTCACATATGCTGCCGCCAAGAGGTTGTAATGGAAGTTTGGGGCGGTCTGTGATTCGTCATCTCAACTAGACATTTCCTGTGGGAATGTTCTTGAAAGTTTCTTTTGCAGAGAGTCCTTCTCTGGTGGCAGCTCTTGGTTTCCTCTTCCCAACTGATAGAGAGTTCTGGCTTTGAGATTCAATTTTGCTACTCCCCCCCCCCCCCACCCCAACTGGTTGATTAGTTTTAGGTAGACATGTTAATAATTATTTAAAAAAATTTTTTAACAACTGCTTTGGTGTCTTCGAATGCATCTCTTGTGAGGAATATTTTTGAAGTAAGAGGAACATTAATTGAGTTTAGACATATGAAATGAATGTTTTCCCTACTATGCTATAGAGTTTTGTTCAAGCATGTGTTCCCCCTGCCCCCAGCACCTGTTTGCCGGTACAAAGGCAAATGAAGTGAATAAACAAAGTACTGATTTGTCTTCAGAACCCAGTATTTACTGTTTAATTGGTTCATGAGAACTAGGTTGCCACAGTATATTTCTAGAAACAGATCCTGCATGAGATTATGAATGTTTGGCCTATAGAGTCCTGAGGTGAAATATGTAGAAATGTCAGTTCATAATGCCTGGCACATACAAATGTCAGTGCCCTTTCTTCTTCTTCTTGGTCACATTATATCTTTGCCTCACAACATCTTTCCTAGTGGCAAATCTCCCCTTAAAGCGGGCTTCAGTGTTTTCTCCAAATGTGTTCCAATGAGGCTTGCTTGACAGCTATTACCTGCCATCAGGCAACACTTGTGAAAGTTGCTCATCAATTAGGAGGTGTATACCAAAGTAAGTCTAGGCCCACAGATCCTTCATCTGTGCTCACCGCTCTCCAATTACCCACTTTTTTTTTTTCTTTTCTTTTTTTTTTTTCTGGAAGGCTGCCCTGGCTGCAATTGCCAAAGTACCCCAGAGAGCAATTGGCCATTGTCTGATGTCTCAGAGGGAGGAGGAAGTCTGTGTTTTAGGGGCTGGGGGAGGTACCAGTGTCCTGACACCTGTTGAAACTTTGGCATCCTGGGAATTTGCTCAGCTAGTTTTATAAAGGTTGCCTGTCCCCTAACATGGCCGAGCACAATCGCTTTTAGGGGATGTTTGGATAAAACACTTTCCAGGCCTCATTTATCCCTCTGCAGGACTATGTTATATGTGACGACATTCCAATTTGGAAGCATGGCTTGTGCCAATCCACACAGGCAATTAGACCTGACACATTCCATAGGCTCTTGGTCAAGTCCTCAATAGACCAGAAGGAAAACTCACAAAGAAAAGCTTTACCAATAAAGGAAACCAGTTGGAGTCACGCACAGTGCCTTAGAACGGAAGTTTCTTCCTCTACTTGTCTTGCTGGGCTCTTCTGTTGTGTTATCATTTCTCCTGCCTGAAACTCTCATGGCCCAGGCAGGGAGTGGTGCTGCACTTGATGGTATGTAGTGTGGCTGATTGTGGCTGACAGTTGGGGGCAAAATCTGGACATGACTCACCTTAGGGGAAACCAGCGAAGCTCACTGCCTGTTTCTGAAGAATGGTTTAAAACTTCAAGTCAACATCAGTGATGTCACAGACAACTTAAAACAGTCTTTGCACCATGGAATTGTAATACAGATGTCAGAAAAAAGAATTTATCCCCTCCCACCTCTATAGCCATCTGATCACCATCACATACACTGCTGAGTGCACAAATGACACAGTAAACCAAAATCACTTCTGAGGAAGTCGTGATGTCATTTCTTAATTACGAATACCGTTAACTCTTAACCAAGTCTCACTCAGAGAAAAAGCCTATTTTGAGGTTCCTGTGATCTTTGGCAACATCAACTAGCAGTTCAAACAGGAAGCCTATTTTGTGAGTAGTTTTAGGATTTCCCCGAATTCTAGGGGCCTGATTCTAATTGCTGACCTGTTTTTATTCCCCCAGTATCAATGCAGTTTCGATGATAGGAATGAATTAATTAAGCCACTTGAATTAATAGAAAGTCTAATTGTGAAATAGAATTTTGGAGTGCTGTGTGAATGTTTTCAAGTATTCAAAGTATCATAATTCTATCACAAAGTGTTATATATTAGAGGTGTTATGAAATTGACAGAACAATGATAGCGATAAGACAAAATATTTTTAATTATTGTCAATTTTGGGATGTACACAGCTTATAAAGAATTTTGGATTATTCTCAAGTATGTTTAATAAACTTAGTTGTAATTTTTGTCTTTCCTATTCAATTTTTCTAATTTTGTAAAAAAAATGATTTCTGATATCAGAATCAACATATTACATTGGTACCACTTTTTAAAATTATTCATATTCTTTTCTCATGGAGAATGAATTTATGCATTCTTTCTATCAAGAGACAATGTAGGGGCCAGACATTGGTGCAGCAGTGATAAACAATGCTCTGTGAAGTGATCTCCCATGTGAAAGTTTCCTGTTCAAGTCCAGAAACATCCGTGAGTATATGAACCACATACTTACTTGCCTATGACCTGGAGGTGGCTGTAGGCTGGGGGTGGATCACAGCATAGGGGCTCTTTGGGAGTGCTGACTGTCTCTCTCACTCACTAAAGAGATTAATGAATACATTTTAAAAAGGGAAGAAATGTTGTAAGTAGAAGTTGTATATACCAGTAAGACATAAAACCATATTAAACCACATTATGATAAACTGCTGTGACAAAGCAACTAGAAGTTACTAAGTTAAGGACAATATGCTCTATGTGCGGTTATTTAAGTTTGTTTTTACACCCATTATTCCATTTTAAAAGCAAATGGTTATGTACTTAGCATTAAGAGAAGATAAGAAATAATTGCAGAGGAACATCAGTGTTTTCAGTAAAAATTAAAAATATAACCTCTACTATGTTCTTTATGATTCCATACATCATAATTCCTCTTACAGTCAACTGCTTATAAGATATAAATATTTCTTGATGTGATAGGAAGCTTTTTAAATGAAATTATGAGAACACAATGCGAAGATAATCTTTTTTTATCTTGGCTACCGGTGTGTTCATAGCTAAATGTTATAATTCAACACAGGCATCTCATTAGCATAGGTTTCTAGGTAGAATTTCTTCCTCCTCTCACCCCTCTCATCTTCAATTCTTTTTTATTTGTATTTCTTTATTTTGTCACAAAGAAAGAAAGAAAGAAAGAGAGAGAGAGAGAGAGAGAGAGAGAGAAAGAGAGAGAGAGAGAAAGAAAGAAAGAAAGAAAGAAAGAAAAGAAGGAAGAAAAGAAAGAAGGAAGAAAGAAAGAAAGAAAGAAGGGAAAGAAAGAAAGAAAGAAAGAAAGAAAGAAAGAAAGAAAGAAAAAGAAAGAGAGAGAGAGAGAGAGAGAGAGAGAGAGAGAGAGAGAGATAAGCACTCTAAGAGGGTCTCACGCTAAGATTCCCCTTCTCCACCCTTCCCAGCTAGCCAGGATCACAGGCATGTCCAGGTCAATCAGAGAACTGACGGATCCAGCTCCACTTGAGCAGGGCATTACTGCTGCATCCCCTAGATGACCCTATTAATTCCTATTCTGCTTTCTCTTTTTTGTTGCAGCCTATCCTTCTGGGAATTGGCAATGCATGAATGGTAAACCAGTAAATGGAAAAATTAACATGTAATAAAAAGCAAGGTAGTGCCAAGCTTAGTCCCAACATAATCACAATTTCCACATTAGTGTGTGCTTAGTAATAGAGTTTTGCTTTATTGTTACTTATTTGTATTCCTTTTTTTTGGTATTTTTATCTGTATTTTCTGTCCTTACAATTTATTTTATTAAGAGAGATTTTTGCCATAAGGCATGTGCACTCACTGGAGACAGACAGAGAGAGAAACAGAAAGTAAGAAATTACCTTCCCCCACCCCCTTTGGGTGTGGCCATGCCTCAGTCCCTTCTCCTCCATTTTCCTCTCAGAATTTTGGCCACACACGCACACATGTCTGGCATGAGTTTGTAGCCACCGGGTCTGGGACTCCAACCATGTTAGGCCATGTGGTTGTCTAGCTATATAACCATTACACCATCTGCTGGTCCCTCTGTCCTTGCCCTGTAACTATAACATACTAGACCCAAAAGATTATCAACGTGTAATTGATATGAAAATGTATTAATACGAAATTTTATTTTCCTTGTTTCCCATCCCAAACCTTCAGACTCTGATGTGCATTTTACATCTTAATACATTTCAATTCAAACTAGTCACACTTCATGTAGTCAATAGTCGCACGTAGCAGCTTCTTTTCTTTTTTTCTCTTTTTTTTCTTTTTTTTTTTTTTTTTGGAGAGGTTTTTGCTATAGGGCGCGTGCGCTCGCCAGACAGACAGAGAGAGACAGAGAGATAGAAAGCAGGAAATCACCCCCCAGGGGGGATGGCCACACCGCAATCCCTTCTCCTCCATTCTCCTCTCGGGATCTTGGGCACGCACGCACACGCGCCCGGCGTGAGTTTAAGCCGCCGGGTCCGGGACTCGAACCACGGTCGACTACATGGGAGTCCAGCGACATAGCCATTACGCTAACTGCTGGTCCCGCACGTAGCAGCTTCTTTACTGGATAGCACAGAGCTGAAGGTTCTGTTTCTACTAATAAGAGGCAGAAATACTTACTAACATTCAGTATCTGTGTGTAGATACTGTAAAATGAGCTTTTTCCACAATGAGAGTGAAGCTATAAACATACTTAACTCTCCTAGAAATCATTTTGACTATGCAGTCAAGCACCATATAATAACATTTTGGTCAATGATGGACTGCATATATGAGCATATATGAGTGCATAAAGCGCATATAGACTATACCATGTAGTATAGGTGTGTCATGGGCCATATGATCTAGTTTTGCATACACACTATGATGTTTGTGCTGTTATGGAGTAACCTGATGATGCAATGGTAAGAACATATCTCCACTGTTAAGCAATGCTTGACTGTATGAGTGCATATTATGATCCTTATAAATATTTATATACATCCACTAATGCTGTTTATGGGAAGTTATCCTAATAAAATAATTAAAATAGCTCTAGGCACAAAGATATTCATTACAGTGTTATTTATAATTACAGAAAATGAAATAACCTAGAGGATCAACAATATGGAGTTGGTTGAATATATTACATATGTAATGTATATTATATAGCAGAATCATAATAGAGAAATAGTCATAGTAGATAAAATCACTCTTTATTAGACAGTTGGAAGTGCTCTAAAACTGGGTTTTAATAATGGCTGCAGTACAGAAAAAATATACTAAAACTCATCAAACTGTGCATTTATAATGGGTGGATGTTAAAATAGATAAATTATATATGATACAACGGTAGTATAACTTATAATGCAAAATATAATATTTATATACAATAAATCATAAATTACATGCCACAAACTATTCAAATATTATAGAAGAATATTTAATAAAATGTTAAATGCTCACCATCATTGGGTCAAATTTGCTTTTTGTGTTTTTAAAAAAATTTTTTTTTTTGCTATAGAGTGCGTGTGGTTGCCAAGAGATTCAGACAAAAAGAGAGGGAAATGAGAAAGCACCTTCTTGAGGGGAGATGGTCAGCTGCAATCTCTTCTCCTCCATTCTTGTCTTGGGATTTTGAGCACCCGCACACATGCACCTGGCCTGTTTTTCAGTTCACCAGATCTGAAATTTGAACTGTGCACTCAGTCACGTGGAATCCAGCTGCCTTAACCCCACACAAGCAGTTGGCCCTGAGGATTCAAATTTTGCCCAAATTTCTACATTTAAAAAGACTGAGACATAGGAAAATTTTGCAGTCATTATCTGAGGGTAATAGGATTTGGTGATACTGTTATTTTCTTTATTTTGGTGCTTTGTTGTATTTTCTAAATTTTCTATAGCATTGTTGACTGGTTTATCTTAAAAAGCAGAATTGCTACAAAGTTATGAAGAATTGCTGATATCATGAAAACAGTGCTAGATTGATTTTAAAGGACAATTAGGATACAGAAGTGCTTACTATATTAGGTACTGTACTTAAATGCCTTGTATGCATTAATTTACATAGTCTCTACAGTGACCCCCATGAGATAGATTCTATTAAAGTCCCCACTTTCAGATGAGGACCTAGGGATGGAGAGAGGGTAATTAAATTAGTCAAAGTAGCACAGGTCTTAAAAGGAGGGGCTGAGACTGTAAAAGCAGGCAAATGGTCTCCAGAATTTATGCTCTTATGCACTAGGCAATTTAACAGAGAAATGTACCAAAAGTCTAATAGTGGCCCGCCTCTGTTCCCCTGCATTTCTGCGTCAGTAGTTCTTACCTCCGTGTGATGGGAAAACAGTTCTTATTACTCTGTTAAATTTTTACTTTATAATTTTTGAGAGGTAACAAATACTACTATTATACTGATCATTTTTATTCAAAAGATAAAATGATTCAACAATATTAACAAGGCAAGGCCAATCAGCACTGGATTTGGTAAGGATTAAATATAAACCGAAAGGCTCTCACCATGTAAGGTTATGCACCGATTTTGCCGGGATCGTGTCGACACAGTGGTTGTTGCTCACTTTCTGAAGAGCCATGAGGCAGAGGGGATGAGGCCTGAAAGGGAAGTGTGGAGCTTACTTAGGCAGGTGGCCAACATGGCAGCTTGGCCCTTGCCGTAGCAATGACACCAGACGAAAGTGCATCTTGGATATCTGGGGATAAGATTCAGTTGTCCCAAATCCCTTGCATTAAGCTTTGGGTCTATTTCTCATTTGTCTGTTGTCTGTCATCAGTAAAGGGTCTTGTTCTAAAAACATTTTATTGGTTAAATTTAACCCTGACGTTCTCTTTCTAAAAGTGAATCTATGTCATCCAGGTTTCTGACTCTTCTTCTTCTCCTGGAAGTTTTCTGGGCAAAACAGAAGTAACCGCAATTTTGGAGATCATGTCAGCCAGGGTAACCTTGTCCGTAAATTGCATGTGTCCTTCCTTGTCACAGAAATGGGATCCCAAAGCAGACTCGGTAAAAGCCAGTAGAGGAGCTTCACAGAGTCACAGCAGGGTGTTCAGCTTTATCCATAGTTGTGAGATGACTCACTACCAAATGCTTCCTAAAAGAGACTCCTTAAGTTACGGTAACATTTTAGAATGGTATTTATAGTGCCAATAGAAAATAGGAGGGGCAAGTTATTTGAGGCATTGCCTCTTTCTGTGCACCCCTGTTTACCCCCTGCTGGATAGTTCTCTCTTTTTCAGTTTTCAAGTCTTCTTTGTCCCCTGTCTGAAGGCAGATTCTGCAAGAGACAGCCATTTGATGCCCAAAGTGCTCTGCAACTGACCCTCTCTCTGACAATCAACAGCCTCTCAAGTGTTCCCATTGTATTTCCCCCGCTGTCCCATATCCCCACCCTAGCTCCTCAAACTGGACCCTCCAATCTGTTATGCTCCTTCCAACAGTTCTGTTCTCTGTTTATTAACAATTCAGATGTACTGTCCTGAAATGAGTGGAAATGCCAGAGGTTATTTGTTCTGGTTTCCTTCCACTGTGTATGCTCCGTTTCCGTGGCTGTCTGTTGGTTACCTAGGATATGGCCAGGGGAGGCAATGGCCTAGCTGGGAGCTTGGATGGGTTCCCTGGGAGGCTGTGGAGCAGGGCTTAGTGGTCAGTAGGATGCCCTAGTTGAGTGCCTGATTAACCACTCAGTGACCCCTTCTGGGCTGTGCTCGCTGTGTCCTCTCCAGGACTTCAGGATTTCTGCATACATTCCCCGGATGTGGAATTTTTCCCAACCAGTTGTATAAACTTACATATCTGTCTAACACTAAATTATGGGATCCTCCAACGCAATGGTCATATATTATTCTGTGTGGTGTCCAGTACAGTTGAAAGCACAAAAGTGATGCTTAACATACATAGATCAAATATCTGCCTAAATGAGCACTTGTTCTTCCTTTCTTCTTCTTTCTTTCCCTATTTTTCACTTCGAAACAAGTTTCAGCATATTGTATTCTATCAGTGGTTTTGATAAATAAACCTAATGTTTATTCATCACACATTAAGTCAGGACCCTTTTAGATCATTCACTTCCTTGGCCTTGATAACTTTGTGAGAAAATAGTCTTATTATTATCAACTTACACAATTAACGAGTTCAGGGATATTGGTGATGTTTGCTTCAAATCTTTAAGTCATAAAGCCAGGATATGGGTCTCCGGGTATTTTATTATTGACACTGCTCCATACTGCCCCCATGCTAAGTTGCTAGCTGTACGTATACTTCCCCTGTGTGAATTACATTGGAAAAAGATGCTTTTTTGAAATAGTCAAAGAGTTCATATTAAAAAGAAATAAATGACTAAATAGAAATTTTTAAAGTTTATTATCATGTAAAATTTCACATGTACTCATAAGTAGCAAAATAGCACAGAGCTTCCATCAATCTTTTGTTCGGCTGTAATTGTTTTATTTGTATTTTTTCACATGTCCCCCTTTCCCCAATCAGATTATTTTTAAAGACATATCAAATAGTGTATCAACTGACTAAAATTCTCTAAATCATTAACATAATGATACTCCTCCCGGAATTTAAACATGCTCAGACAGATTTGGTAGAACCAGCTAGAGGAATTGAGTCCTTCTGGGTACTGGAACCACTGGGCTGTTGTTTTTTTCCCAAAGAATGGGGTTGACAGTTCACATTATCCGAGACTTCTTTAAAGGATAGCAGGTGTCCTAGATTAGTGGAAAGCAAGAGAGGAACTGAAGGGTACTTCACATTTTCAATAGATTCCCAACTTGAGAAAAAGCACGTAACTCTCACATTCCACGTGGAGCTGCAACCGTATGTTTTAGATCAGCAAACATGAGTTAACCTTTCAAGCGTTATTACCTTCTTTTCCCACTGCTGGTTCTATGTGCAATATCACATCAGGGAGCTTTTTCCACTTTTTTTAATGGGTTGTCTGTGTGGCAAACTGGTTATTGATAGTAAAGCAGGCAGGGTAATGTCCACAGCGTCTTCCCATTACACCCTTAAGGTATCGAGGCTGGTTTGGAAAAAAATCTAGCATTAAATGCTTGTAGAAAATTCACAACGGGGACCAGCAGTTGGCATAATGGCTATATCGCTGGACTCCCATGTAGTCAATCATGGTTCGAGTCCTGGACCCGGTAGCTTAAACTCATGCTGGGTGTGAGTGTGCGTGTATGCCCAAGATCCTGAGAGGAGAATGGAGGGTAAGGGACTGTGGCATGGCCATCCCCCCGGGGAGTGATTTCTCGCTTTCTGTCTCTCTGTTTCTCTCTTTCTGGCGAGTGCACACGCCCTATAGCGAAAGCCTCTTCAAAAAAAAAAAAAAAAAAAAAAAATTCATGACCACCTTGTAAATTTTCAGATAACTTTTCAGATGAATTCTTATCAAGAATGGTCTTTTGGGATCAGCAGATGGCATAATGGTTATGTTGCTGGACTCCCACATGGCCAACTGAGGTTTGAGTCCCGGATCTGGAGGTTTGAAACTCATGTTAGGCACGTGTGCATGCATGACCAAAATTTCAAGAGGAGAATGGAGGAGAAGGGATTGTGGCATGACCATCCTTCTGGGAGATGATTTCTCGCTTTCTGTCTATCTTTGTCTCTATCTTTCTGGCTAACATATATGCCCTATAGCAAAAATCTCTTTCTAGGAAAAAAATGGTCTTTTATACAGGCAATGCTGTTCAATAATTCTGCTCTTCATCATTGTTTGATTTATGACCAAAACTAGAGATTGTGACAGTGGGATTTTGTGACAAGGTCTGAGGTGTGTGTACATGCAGGTGCGTATGTGCACATGTGGGAGTGTGTTTGTATGGTCATATGTGTCCGTGTGTGTATATGTGTATGCATGCACAAACAAGCCAGAGCAAGAGAGTGGAGAGAACTCTGTAAAGGTGACAGGAGGGGCATGTCCACTAGGAACTAGAACCACTTTGGTTTCTGAAGCTTTATATACTTCAGAATCTGAGACCTAAAAATAGCCTTCATTTGGAACCGTTGTTGTTTATCTGTATCCTGGGTTTTCCCATTCTTAAAAATACCCTGACATGCATAGAAAGACTGTGTTCCAAAGGTTAATGCTTCTTAATCCTGAAGGGAGTGGTGAGTAAAGTCCTTATATATCAATCTAATAAGTCTTGGAGTTATTCAAGTGTAAGCCATAACGTAAGTGGTTTCTTCTTTTAAAAGAAGTGGGGAACCAGCAGTTGGCATAATGGCTATGTTGCTGGACTCCCATGTAGTCGACTGTGGTTCAAGTCCCGGACCCGGTGGCTTAAACTCATGCCAGGCATGTGTGCATGAGTGCCTAAGATCCTGAGAGGAGAGTAGAGGAGAAGGATTGCTGCGTGGCCATCCCCTCTTGGGGGTGATTCCTCACTTTCTGTCTCTCTGTCTCTCTCTGTCTTTCTGGTGCGCGCACGTGCCCTATAGCGAAAACCTCTCTCTCAAAAAAACAAAACAAAACAAACAAACAAACAAAAGCAAATGATAATGGATGGGGAGGAATAGGAATAAAAGCAAAAGACGTTTAACAGATTTGGACAATATAAAAATTATCCTAAACATCTGCCTATGGCTTAAAAGAATCATTGGATAGACATGGTGGTATCTGAGACTGGGGGAAAATAAATTGTATGAGAATGTGTCCCCTCCTGGGTCAATTCCGGTTGAATTCTAACTGGGAACTATGGAAATCAAAGGAAAGTGAGCAATTTTTTTTTCTTTTATTCTTTAAAGGCTGTTTTGCACTGTGATTTTTTGACCCGAGGCATTCTGATTCTTCCCTGTGCATGCATGGATAAAAGCTACTGCCATGTCCAGCTTGCCCCCCCAGGAGTCAGAACCCCTTTCTTCTTTCTGTTCCACTTGAATAGAATGTCTGGCAGCAGACTTTCTGAATCAGCGGTGTTTCTGCACTGCTGCTCCTGACACACTGGAGTCCAGGCAAAGAGCAAAATAAAAAGAATTGAAACTAACTCAACAAGACTGGTGAAGATGTCAGACAGAGCCCAATTTCCTCTCCAACTTGATTGCCCTCCTCCATGCCCCTCTGTGTCCCTTTGCGCCGCTAACAAATTTCCACTGACCCACACTTAACCGTATTTCCTCTCAGTACCTGTTTATACAATGCGTTAAAAACAAGCAAAATTGGAAAATAATTACAACTGAACAGGTTATAAAAGTCAACTTTTTTTTCTTTTCTTTTCTTTTTCTTCTAGAGGATGTATTTCTGCATGACTCACAGGGTCTTCTCACTTCCTGCTAAGAACTGTTGCAAAATAAACCTGGGAGATGAGGAGCCTGCTGAAGACTTCACTGTGTTAACTGTAGAGAGGCCGCTAGAATTTCAGGTTCCCCTTTGTCAGTGGGCCTTTTCTTGGTGTCCATTCCGAGGTCACTAACAAAGTCACAAAGTGATTATAGATAATTTTTCCCCCAAACTGGCTTGTTCCATTAGGTGATTTGGGAAAACAACTGGAATTTTGCTCAGATGCAACCCTAATGGTGACATGTTTATAATCATATTTGTTCCTATAGGAAAAATTTCACATGTCTTCTGAGATATTATTTGAACATCTTCTGAGATAATTAGTTGTATGTGAATATGCCCTCTCCCTGTCTTTGGAGTATGTTCAGAAAAGAATTTTTTCTATTGCTAGAGGGCAGGTGCATTTATCAGAGAGAAAGAGAGAGAGAGAGAGAGAAAGGAAGAGAGAGAATATCCCCAAATGGTGTATGATCATGCTGCTATCCCCTTTTTTTCATTTCTCCTTCCCTTTGGGGTTTTGGGGACACACATATGCACTAAGAATTTCTCAGGCTGCTGGGACCAGGGTTAGAAACATGGTCAGCCGACTGAAATCTGACTCCACATTGCACTGAGCTTCACCATTGTACTGTAGGGCTGGGCTTAGAATATATTTCTAAAACATCACCAATTAGAAAAGGGATAGAAATAGTGTATGCATTTTCTTTTTTTTAATTATTTATATATTTTTCATTATTATTCATACATTAAATTGCTATAAAATAAATGTTACAAGTATGATTATGTATTATGCTCTATTTTTTTTTTTTGAGAAGTTTTTGCTATAGGGCGCGTGCGCTTACCAGACAGACAGAGAGAGACAGAGAGACAGAAAGTGAGAAATCACCCCCTAGGGGGGATGGTCACGCCGCAATCCCTTCTCCTCCTTTCTCCTCTCGGGATCTTGGGCACGCACGCACACACGCCCAGGGTGAGTTTTAAGCCACCGGGTCCGGGACACGAACCACAGTTGACTACGTGGGAGTCCAGCGACATAGCCATTACGCTAACTGCTGGTTCCCTATGCTCTATTGGCCTCAGGCCCTCCTTTCCTCTAAATGCCCTTTCACTCTCCCTTTGCAAGACACTCTCTACTCACATCCTGGGGCTGCTAGCTCACCACTCTGAAGTTTTATCCCTAACCTCTCTGAGCACTCATTACTCCTCTCAAAGTGTCGATTAAATACTTCACTTAGATGATGAGTCACCTTAACCTCATAGTTCTCAACCAGAGTGATTTTGTCCTCTAGGAGATATTGGACAATATTTGGAGACAATTTGGTTGTGACCTTTATGGGAAAATGCTAGTGGTGTGTCCAGGAGAGGCCAGAGATGCTGTTAGATACCCTACAGTGCACAGGGAAGTCCCTGCAACGAAGAATGATCTGACCCATAATGTCAACAGTGCCTAGATTCAAAAATCCTCCCTTAACCTAAACCGAAATTTATCTTGTTTCTCCCTAAATCCCACTTTTTCCATGAAGCTGTTTGTGATTGGTCTTACTTGTTTGACTGTGTTTGTCACTAAGTCATGTGCTGCACTGTGTTGTTCTTTGAATTTGTGTGTCCGTAGTTCATCTCCCTCATTGCTGTGGAGGTTTAATGACAGCAGGGCTTATCTATACCTCCTTTGTATGCCTTTATTTTCTTTTCTTCATCTTTTTCTTTTTTTAAAAAGAGATTTTTTGCTTTATGGTGCATGTGCTTGCCAGGGAGAGAGACAGAGACAGTAAGAGGGAAAGTGAGAAATAAACCCCCACAAGGGATGGCCACACCACAATCCCTTCTCCTCCATTCTCCTGGGATCTTGGGCACGCATGCACATGCACCAGGTGTGATTTTCAAGCCACCAGGTCCATGTGGGAGTCCAGTGATGTAACTGCTATGCTACCTACTGAGCCCATTATGCCTGTAACTGCCCTCAACCTAACACTCTTGTACTTACATTGTACTCAATACATTTCACATAAATGAATATATCTTTAGTGAATAGCTAAATCCTGAAGTTTAAAGAGGATACATTGTGGCGATGCCAAGGCTTTGCTAAAAAGTGTAAAGATAGGGTAAAAAAGGGAGTGTTTAGAGACTTAAAAAATTAAATAACCGTATAATGGGAGTTGACTGCAGGTCTTCTGGGAGCCATAGAAATGCCCACTTTATGTTGGCTAACAATGAACTTAATATGTTAAGATAGAGCTATGCAGCCCAGAGGAAAAAGAAAAACAGAATCAATGACTATGTTCAGTCTTAAAGGACAGAAATGGTTGACTCTGAAGGACAAAGGTATCTGTGGAGTGTCATTCTCTGTGAGGTGGCGAACTCCATTGAGCTATATCTTCATTCAGATGACATGATCCTCAAGACATTTCCCTTCCATTGGTTTTAGTTTCATGCCAACCAAGCAACATTCAGATTAATAGCCCAGCTTCCCAGCTGGAAAGATGGGAACATTTCCATCAGTACATGGAAAGAGACATCTTAGATAAGAGGACTAAAATTTCAGGATACCGTATGTAGATCTTTCTCTTAATAAATTACTAAATTGACCTTTTGGTTTACACATTAATGTCCTGGGAGTTAGCGTGTGAGTTTATGTCTGTATTATTGATGAAGTCCATCTGCTGGGCTGAAAAATCTGAGGGCAAGGCACTTGTTTGCAACTCATTCACCAAAACAATGTCATGATGGAAGCTACTTAACCAATAGCTAACTGATTGTTCCTCAGTGACATCCCTATTTTGCCCCAAGCCATTCTTTCCAACTTCAACATATCTTAACATAAAGTTTCAAGTTCTATCCCAGAGCCTGGAATTATCACCTTTTTTTTTTTTTTTAACCTCCAAGTACTTTGAAAAATTCCGTTCATACTTTATTTAGAAGTATTCTTCTTGGAAAAAACAAAAAAACCACATGCAGCTTCTTTTTAATAAAGGAAATAAAATGGGAAGGTCAAATTGCTTTTAGAACTTTTTATAGGCCTGGCAGCAATGGAGACATTTCATCATTAAAGAACGTGTGACTAGTAACTGGGACCATTTACTGAGGGTTTCTCAGGGACAGACCTAGAAGAGCAAAAGAGATCTTTTCTAAACGACTTCATGATTTGACTCGATTTTCCTAAGAACAGCTAGGACTAATCAGAAATAAGTTACAGCTTGTATTAGTTATGCCTGAACATTTGTTAACAAGCTCTTCGATGCAAAACAACGATTAATTTCAACTTCCTTCATCATTTCAGTTCTCTTTGTATGTTCTATTTACATCTTTTCCTTTCATTGCAAGAGTTTCTTGTTTAATGTCATTAATTAACAGAGGAAGTTGGGATGAAAATATCCCAAGTGCTCCACCTAATTATAATCCCAGTCATGAATGCTAGAGAAAATGTGGCTTTTTATTAAAGAGGTCTAGAACAATATTATGCAGTTTATAAATTCCACCGAACCACTGTACAAATAAATAATGCTACTGAATCACACAACGAATCATTTCACAATTGGGCCACACAAGACCAGCTGCTTTACAGAGAAGCCCATGAGGCAAAGAGAACTTTGAAGATAAATATTGCCATATGTGAAAAGGAAAAAAAAAATCCCCAACAAAGCTTAATTGCATGGAGCTTCATTTTCAAATGCTATTTGCCGTGGGAATAAGAGATTTTATGTTGTGACCCGTAACTTTTGTAAGCATCCTCTACAATGTGGGAGATAGAATTAACGATCTGATTGGAGGTGATGTAGGCCTGGATACATGTAAAATGTATATCCTTCTTACTTCATCTCTTCTCCCTTCTCTCTCTCAATGGCATTTCTTGACAAATACAATAATTCTCCTTTCATCTGTGTGGATAATCCATACTGTACCTTGATGAAATAAAAATGTTACAGGCAGGCTGGCCTCCTAGAACTTTGAGTTGGTGGATAACCCCAGAGGATAAAGACTCATTTTAGCATTTGTTAGAGCTCAACCAAAAGGCTCCCTCAGTTGGATGATTCATCTCAAAGCCAAGCATTAATGATCTTTGGCTTAACAGAAATTCTTAGATTATCCTTCATTTGACAGTAACTGCAGTTCTTGGATTATGCTTGTCACCACTTCCTTTTTTATTTTAGATTTGACAGTGACTGCAGATTCAACTTCATTTCTCCTTTATGTCAACTGGCAGAACAATCACTGCAGGAAAAACTAGAGAAACCCCAGGGGTACCAGAAGTGTAGGTCACTGTGCCAAGATTTGCAAACTCTAGCTACCATTGTGAAGCTCAGAGACTAAAGTCACCAGAAAGGCTGAAAGAAAATTCTAAGGGTGTCTGACCCTATGTTTCCATATTTAATTTTTCAAACACAATGTTTGGAGAGTTTTTCAAAGAAAATAACTCTTTGTTATTTTAACGTATAAAAAATTGACAGGTCTATCATCTCTTTATTAAGAGATACACCACCTTCAGCTTATGCAGACTCTTTAGTTGTGATGCGAAGAGTAATAACATTAACATCAAGCCTGTGCTTTTCCAATATCATATTTGTACTCTGTTTCCTAAGATAATTCTTCTTTTGCTTATGTAAACCATAAGATAGAAATGTTTTCTCTTCTTTCACTTTCTTTTCATAAATTCAGAAATCATATCTTCCTGAATCAAATTAGAACCTCCGAAAGGAACAACCAAGCTTATCAGATAGCCATAGTTTACAGCATTTGTCAAAATCTGATGCAGAATGTTTGAGGTTGGTGGTGAAATAAATGCTACAGTTTTTGAGTAATTACCATTGTTCTTGTGATGTTTTATTTTAGAAAGTCTGAGAAAAAAAATTAAAGAGTCAGTAAGAGACAGGCTTCTTTATTCTTTTGCAATGGGAAGGCATCATTAAAAATTGGGAAACATCTATTTACTTAAAAAGATATTTAGATTCTCAATTATATGTAATTTTAGAGATCTTTTCTCCTGTGTACTTAGTTACTAGTCACAGGTCATTATCCCTTAGAGTGTAAATTGGCATTCTCCATTATCATTTTCTCAGGGGTTACTTGAGTCATAGGTCTTCCATTAAATCTTTGAAACAGGGAGTGCTAAATACCTGCAGTGATGTTGAAAAGAATGATTACCCGATGTGTCCTTTCATATCAAATATGATCACTCTGGTTTGTTCTGGACTCCAATGGTAGTGTATCAAAACACAGGTTTCAATTTGTCTCCATAGATTCCAGCTTGACCTCATGGATCTAGTTTGTCCTTTCTCTGCCTACTTCATGTCCATCTTTTCTTGCTGCCCTGTTGACTTCAGGCCCAGCACCAGATAGGAAAGAACAATAGCACTTAAGCTGTTTAGCCAGCTTCTCTAATTGTACAAAGTCAAACATATACCACATTTAGTCATTTTCTCTGATTGAATCCTAACTAACCAGGTTGGAAGTCAATATCTGCCTCTTTTCAAAAAATAATTATTTTATTTAACTTTGTTTATTTAATTTATTTATTTTAATTTGAGCAGAGAGGGACAGAGAGAGAGAGAGCAAGCTGACAGGTTGGGGACTCAAACTGTGGTTGACCATGTGGGAATCCAGCACCCTTATCCACCATGCCACCTGTTAGCCCCAATATCTTCCTCTTGATATAAATGTGATCTTAAGCAAATGTCACTAAGCTCAGATTTTCTCAGTTACAAGACGAGATTAATATTAACCACTATATAGGATTGTTATGAGGAATAGCTGAATTAATAGTGGAAAACTGCAAGGCACGGGGGAAGTACCTAGGAAGGGGGTATTACTACTTACAACATCTGGCTTTCATGCCAGCTGATTTTATATAGTATCATGGAAGAGATTTTGAGAAATCAGAAAAAATTCCCAATCTAATTTTTAGAGTACAGATTTTACTCTTGCTATTCTATGTCACTCTATGCAGTGTTATTCCTAAAAAGAATGCTGGGGAAGAATTCATTCAATGTTGAGAGAGGCATTTTAAAACAAATATTAGCTTTTATAATTCACATGAATACTTTGCTTTGATTTAAAGATTCAAAGGGTGTTTGTTCTTAGATATTGTCTTTAGAATTGGTTTTAGAACCTTACTATGCCACACCAAGATGTACAATTCTATGTAAACCAGAAATCACAATAATACAAAACAAAACAAACAAAATAAAAGAGGACAAATAATTGGTTTTAGAGGTCTGTTCAGAAGAACACTCTTATCATATTATAGTCAAATCTTGTTGGTGACTCAAACTAAGCCTGTGTTTATGAGACTTGACATCAAAGGATTTGTCACTATTTCCAAAGGTCAAATCTGTTGTCTAGGGATAAAGAGGTACTGCCATTGAAGATATTCTGAAAGAAATGACCAAAACTGGAATTCCAAAACATCTTTTGGGTACCATCAGTATTATCTTGAGAGATAACATTAAAGCTTAATTTAATATTTTCTTAGGCAAATCAGAAGAGGCAGATTCTTGGTATATGCCCTAAACTGGAATGTGTTAGAAAGAGTTAAAAAGTCCAAATGCAAGTTTTTATTCCAGAATTTACTAGATGCATTTCCTTAGGAAGCCATTTCATTTGTAAAATGTTTTAGGAACACCATCACATAATGTGGGAATAATGTATCTATCCAGACATCTCATAGAATTACTGAGAAACATAAATGAGATAGTAGATATAAGAATACTTTACTCATTGAAAGAACTCAAGATTATAAAATAGGAGTTAACAAACTATGGCCTATAGGCCAAATCTAGCCTGTTACTTGCTTTTGTATAGCCAGTGAGTTAAGAACAACGTAGAATTTTTTTTTATTTTAAAGACGAGAGAGAGAGAGAGAGAGAGAGAGAGAGAGAGAGAGAGAGAGAAAGAGAGAGAATGAGAAAGCAAGACACCAGGTCTGATACTTGAACCACAGTCTGCCATGTGGGAGTCTAGCGCCTTAACTGCTGGCCCCAAATACAGAAATGTTTGCATCAGGTTGCTAATAGAAAACATATCTTTGACCCCTACTATGAAAAATATTACCACTGCCCTGGCCCCTCAAAAAAAAAAAAAGAATTCTTTTTTTCTTATTAGTACATTTGATTTATGACAGTTGTACTCAATGATTATTATACTATGTTTTGAATTTTATTGTAAATTTTTGTAGAATTCACCTTCTCTCTTGTTATATATGTTCTTATATAATATGCTATAATTTACTTCTGGGCCCACAAAGCCTAAAATGCTTACTATCTAGTTTTTCACAGAAAAACTTTGTTGATCCTTGCTATAAGGTATTATGCGAAGGGATTCATATTATTAGCAATAAATGTAAGTCATTGCTCATCAATAAAAGTTGATTTGGAGAATTTATTTGGATTTCCTCTGAGTTCTATTAATCCTTTTCTTGGCTTATACTTTTAAATTATATAAAATAATGTTCTTTTTAACAATAGCAATAAATAAATAAGGCATGAAAGACAGAGATCAACCTGTCACTTGGATGAATTATAATCTGAATTTTATCATTTATTTTCATAAATTGAATCACAAAATTCTAAATTTGTGAAAATTTGAAGAGAAACATAAAACTAAAAAACACGAAAGAGGGTCCATTCCATGGCAGAAGCAACAGCCTGTTCAAGAGAGACTGGATCCCACATGGTGACTGAGGTTCAACCCCTGGCCTGGTCAGCCTGCAACACACCAGGCACAGGTGCAAGTTCTCAGTGTCCAGTGGACTGGAGGACTGGAGGAAAGACATCACTGCGTAGTCAGACCTGTGGAAGGTGCTCATCTCTCTCTCTCTGCCTCTCATTTGTGTACACACACATACTCTACCATAAGTACAGAAAAAAAAAATACATAAAAGAATGCAAAGAATCAAGCCAAGAGTGGAGATAATGGCTTGCCTTATGTTCTAAAAGATCTTCTGAAGACTTCTGAGACTGAATCCTGGGGAGACCTCACAAAGTAAGACAGATGTTGAAATTCTCTATCTGGGGATTCTCTTCCAGGCACCCATAAAAGTAGAAGATCCTTTACCTGCCTATGAAGGAAACCCTGGCAGATGTAGTTATGGCAGTAAGGACACATTTCTGGGTAGAAAAATCTTTAAAAATGTGTCAAAATTAGTTTTGTATCAGAATGATTTCAGACATGGATGTCTTTATTAGAAATACTAAATACTGAAGTAATCTTCAGAGGCCACAATATCCCTGTTTAGTTTCATGACACATGTTGATATCTTCATACAAGAAAAGAAAAAAAAAATAGGGAGAGAAGAAAGAAGGTACAAGGAAGGGAAAAAGAAAATTCCCAATATATACTGCTCACTTTTAATATGGTTTGAAATACTTGTCATATGGTATGCCTGAAGTGCCTTTGTTAGACATTAATTAGGCAAATTTGATTTTCTAAATGATATGAGCCAGAATGGCAAAGGTGGTGTTTCTCTTCTAGTGTGAAGAGGAAGTTGGGGGGAGATGAAAGAGAGAATAACCTTTACCTCATAATTTCCCTTCCCCTCCTCTCTGTGTAAGCCACATTAGTCTCTCAGTAAAGGTACTTGGAGAAACTTGCTAAAATTTTCCCTCATGCTTGAAATTTACTTACCCTGGGTAACAGGAAATGTGGAGTCTTGTGATGTAGATTGTTATACCAGATGGTAATCTTAGCACATGCTATTTATGTAGATCAGCCATGTGTGTGAGTCATCCATTTGAAGCTGACCTCAGTCACTATGAAATTGGTTTTCATTCCACTGATATTAATAAATAATAATAGCACCACTGATTAGGCCTCATTTTGATGTATATTTAATGAGGCCATTACTTTACATGATATTAAATCTGGAATTTAATTTTTCTAAATAGTACTTGATTAACAACTGGCTGTATTGTTGGATTACCGTTTCTTAACTGGCAAGGGCAGGCACAAAATTTAACTCCTTTGAATTAGATGATCAAGTTATCTACCACTCAGATTATGCTATTCATAGAATGACCTACCTACTTTATTCTTCCTTTGAAGTAAGTGTCTATTTTTATTCAAATCATTCTCTTCTCGGGCCTGTGATTGGAGTTATTATTTTACTGATGAACATGAAATTAATTGAAGGGAGGATTCTCACTCTGTCACCTACTTTCCTTTTTAACCTCTAAATTAGCCATGGTGAACAACTTCATATTTACACCTTCCATGCTCTGGTGGTTGCAGATAAACCAGGCACACAGGCTGTGCAAAGATGTTCTTCAAAGTTCCAAGTAATGCTTTCTTTGCTTCCAACCATCTACCCATTCTGTTTTCCTGCTCTTAGTCCTTCCCTCTTTCATTCTTTCTTTTCTTGCATATTTCCTATAGTGCCCATAACTGAACTTTGCACAAGCTAGTCAATATCTTTTCAAATTCATATTAATAGTAAACCACAAACTATTTCCTAAAGTGACATCTGCCTGCTCTTTCTTCTTTTCCTGGACATCTGAGTCTCCTTCACATATCATACATTGCAAGAATGTGTCTTCTTTCTCCTTTCTCCCATCTTTCCCCCTTGTTGACTTCTAAATTTGTCCTATACTGGGCTTGGGGGAAGTGTGAAGCTGGGGCTCACTGTTCCCTGACATGTCTTAAGCTCAGCCTTTTCAGTTCTTGGGTGTCTCCAGTCACCCCACATTTTTTGCCAAACTTCTCTCTGAGAAAAAATCACTCCTTGTTCTCTCTTCTTCCTCCTTCCTCCCTTTCCAGAACTGTCATTTAGAGCCTGTTCAGTAAAGACATTGTCTCTGTAGGCAAACGCATGGGGTCAGCCCATCTTTCCCCAATGTTTCCTGTTTTTCTCTTTGAGAAACATGCCATTGACCTTTTTTTCTTTTGTTTCTCTTACCCTAAGATAATATTTCTGACCCAGCATCATTTGTGGAAGGTTTAATGGCAATGAGGTACATGCACTTATTTTTTTCTTGGTCTCTAATTCTAACTAGAGTTCTTCATTTTGTGGCTGAATTAAGATCAGAAAATAAAGATGCAAGTTCATAAGGATATTTTTTTAAGTTCATTTATTTATTTCTTCCCTAAAAGAGAGAGAGAGAGAGAGAGAGAGAGAGAGAGAGAGAGAGAGAGAAACTCGTAACAGGGTCTCTAGGTTGCAATCCATTCCCTTTCAGCTAGCCCAAGTCACAGGCACATGCATGCATGCCTGGGGTGCTTAGGGAGCTCCTGGGGAGTGAACCCAGGACCTTTCCCATATATGTCCAGTTACATTGCCACCACCTGGTCCAAATAAGGGGTTTTAATTTGTACAAAATTCCTTTGGAACAACATAATGATTAAGGGTATAAAAGAGACAAGTTTTAATGAGCAATAACAGGCATTGGTTTATCCCATTTCTGGTGGGAGTTAGGGAATGAGTTGTTACTGAAATTGTACTGCCAATAATACTCAGCCCTAATTTCAGATGATTTATTTTTTCAGTATTTTTTTCCCCTTAGTTGCCATACTGAATGACATATAGAGCTTTTGAGATCTATGGAACTCTTTAGAGCAAGGTCTTTTTATCATCCAGGACTTCCTAGGCACAGATTTCCCTAAGGACCCACTGTATCACTCATAAGCACATCCAGCTATCTTGCAATTCACCCTCCCTTCCTTCTGTGCTGCAGGAAGCACTGGCATTTCTCTGAGAGGAACTTACTCCTTTGCAATTTGCTAAGGTCTAATCATGGACTCATCAGGGACAGCCTCAGCTCCCTGCTGGAAAAGACAGTCATCTCCTAAAGTCAGTACTGCACCATGGATAAGAGATTAGGCTTTGGAATCAATCAAAGCGGGACTGAGTCCAGCCCCAAAGACTGTAACCTTTGACAAGTGACAAAACATCTCCTTGCCTTAGATTCCTCATGTATTAAGTAGGAACAATGTAGCACCCATTTCATAAATTGGCTGTGAGCATTAAATGAGAGAATCATAAAAAGTACCTGGCACCAGTGGATGGTAGCTATTTTTATCTATGAGCCACTAGGTAGAATATTTCTGTGCTCTCCTCAGTCTGAAATGGAGATGCCTTTACATCATCCTTCATGGCTATTCTTAATTACTCATGTCATTTGACTTTTAAGTACCTATCACTAGCTTTCTATCAAGCCAAGTGCCTATGAAACAATAGGGATAACAATGATATAAACAGTGTTTGCTGAACTCTGGAATCCTGAAATTTTGTCAGAATTTATAGATCATCCATAATTAAGACCACAGAAAAGCAGAACATTTCAGTCTAGAATTATTAGCAGTACTAAGCACCATCTCTACTCCTTACCCTCTCCCCTATTCCAAAAATACTAAACTCTTTTGATCATACAAGATACTTGGGTAGCAGGCCAGCAGGTGGCATGGTGATTAAGGCGGTAGACACACCCACGTGGCTGACCACGGTTTGAGTCCCGGACCTAGTGACTTGCATTCTCACTTTCCTTCTTTCTGTGTGTCTATCTTTTTCTGGTCAAATGAAAATGATTGAATGAATAAATAAAATAGAATAAATAATTCTTATAATTCTTTTTTTTTTTTTTTAAAGATACCTAAGTAGCAATATACAAGTGAAATTTAAAAGGTCAAGACCAGTGTCATAAGAAGTGTTAGGGATAGCTCTTCTAGCTCCAATAACCGATTTTCATGATTGTGATTTGTTTCACTAGATTATAAACTTGAAAGGCTTGTTGATTTCTGAGGTACAAAAGTGAGGTTAGAATTTGTAGTGCTCTGAGTAGGATAACTTCCTATATTGCTTCCAATGCTTATCTGAGAATTCTAAGTAGGATAACTTCCTATATTGTTTCCAAAGCTTATCTGAGAATTATACTGCTC
Source organism: Tupaia tana (assembly GCA_026018925.1). NCBI lineage: Eukaryota > Metazoa > Chordata > Mammalia > Scandentia > Tupaiidae > Tupaia > Tupaia tana. Next base: position 139,487,182 of record JAKSZU010000007.1, on the reverse strand, counting down.
TTTGAAAATGAACTAGTCTCCCCACTAGTGAGCCTCACTGTAATCTCTATACATAGCAAGCACCCATATAGTGCCTACCAGATCTCTTTTTGCACAAAACTCACACTTCCTATATAAGGGCCTTGTATACTGATTTCAAAGTGATTATAATAACATAATTGAGGAGATAATTCAATCTCGAAACTTGAAGTACACTTATCATAAAGATTTTACTTAAAAAATGTGTCAGAGGGTGCATGTACTGGCCACAGGGAGACAAAAATAGAGAGAGAAAAAGTGAGAAAGCACCTCCTCCCCTCCATGGGGTATGATCATACTACAATACGTTCCCCATCTCTCTCTTCTTTTGAGATCTTGGACATGCATGTACATGTGCCTGGCATGTTTTACAAGCTGCCTAGTCTGGAACTCGAACAGCATAGTCAGCCATGTGGGATCCAACCTCCTTCAGCATCGTACCAATGGTTGGCCTTGTAAAGATTTTATGAAAACAGATTTTACTTTCCCCCCACTCCACCCAGTATTTTTTTCTTTTTTATTTAACACAGAGTAAGGTTGAGACTGAGTTATTTTCCTCTTTTCTGAAACTTTTTCATTCATCTGTTAGATTCCTAAAAATCATGTTTATAAGATGCTGTAAAAAACAAGAATTAGAAATTTTTTTAACACAATGATTAAAGCTGCCTAGTTCAAAGGATAGTGATTTGTTAGTCTAAGATTCTGTGTCAACAGATATTAACATGATGGCTGATCAACATGATGGTCCTGTTAGTCTCTTGTGCAATGAGTCATTGCCATTTAGCTTTTTCCACAAATGGTCTTAACTGGAGTAGGACTCATAAGCCAACAAATGCTAGTTGCTAGAAAGGCATTTGCATTTAACAATGGAGTTATTAATTATTTTGCTGTTTCTATTGGCAGTTCTTTAACTTACAGCATAGAATTTGGAGTCAAAAGAGGACTTTTGACTGTCTTTATCCAACATGTAAACTCCCTCCAAACTGTCTCTGGTTGTCCAGACTCTGCACTACTCCAAGTCTGGCTACTAGAAATAGAATGTGAGCCAAAAATTCAAATCACATACATCATTTAAACATTTCTAGTAGTCAGATTTGAAAAGTAAAAAGATATATACTATATGTTGTTTGTATATACTGTATTTTATTTAACTTACAATGGTCACATGATTGTCATGTAAACATTATAAAAATTATTGAGATATTTTACATTCTTTTTTCTTTTTCATTCCAAGTCTTCAAACTTCAGAGGATATTTTATGGTTAAGTGACATCTCACTAAGCATCACTAGTCACACTTCAGGTGCGCATTAGCCATTTGTGTGGGGCAACACAATTTTACATAGTTGCAAAGGTATAATTCACTCCAATATCCACTGATCTTCCTCCAGAAACCCATGACGTTTTTAAGCAGTTCCAGGTATCAAAACGTTCTCTTTGCATTGCACTGAAATCTGCATGCTTTCAATTTCTACCCTTAGTTTTTGTTACATCATCTCAGTCGATACTTTCGATACTACTGAAATTTCACATTGGTTTTCAGTAGGGGCTGTATACAGTAGTATACTGTATACTTCCCTTATTAGTGATTTCACTTTCCTCATTTTCAATTACCTGCTGTTGATTGGTGGTCCAGAAATATTAAATAGAAAATTTCCAGAAATAAATGATTCCTATGTTTTAAATTGGGAGCCGTGCTGAGCAGCGTGATGAAATCTTGCTTTGTCTCTGTCCCACCTGAGATGTGAATCATCCCTTTGTCCAGTGTTTCCATGCTGTATATGCTACTCAGTGGCTCTCTCAGTTACCAGATCAAAAAACCGTAATATCCTCATTTAATTCAGTGATAAATACATCAATTAGGACAGAGCATGAGACAAGAGGCTTGCTGTGAGATCTCCCTTCGAGGGTAAGAGTCCCCCATAGTCATCTCACTCATGTTACAGTCATTCGATCAGTAACAAAGTCACCAACCAACTGGTCATTTTAGCCCACATTTCTGCATTTTTGCCCACAAGGACGTCATGACTCACCTTGTCAACTGCCTTTCCCAGACAGTCAAAGATCTCAGCTGTCAGAACAGGAAATAAGTTAATATTTCTTGCTAAATTCAATGAACCCATGGTGGACTTGGTCCAGAACCACATTTGTTCTTTGCCAAGCTTCTGCCACCTTTTATGTTCTTCATAGTTCCTCAAAATAATTGACAATAATTCATGGTTCTCATGTTTTGATTTCTTTATTTCCTTATTTATTTATATAAAATAAATAGCTGGGGGCTGACTCATAGCCTAGTAGTTAAAGAAACTTGATCCCATATGGCTGACTATAGTTCAAATCCCAGACCCAGCAGTCTAAATATCACAATGGTCACATGATTATCATGTAAACATTATGAAAATTATTGAGATATTTTATATTCTTTTTTTTCATTCCAAGTCTTCAAACTTCAGAGGATATTTTATGATTAAGTGACATCTTCAGGGGCTCATTAGCTATCTGTATGGGGAAGCACAATTCTACATAGTCACAAAGGTATAATTCACTCCAATATCCACTGATCATGCCCCAAATCCTGACTGGATGGTGAAATGGAAGAGAAGGGATTGTGAACCCACCTGACTGGGGCGAGGAAGAGAATGCTGTCTCCCTCTTCCTCTCTCTCTGTGTCTCTTCATCTCTTTTTGGTATGCACATGTGTCCTCTGGCAATAAAAAATTTTTTTTAAAATAAAATAAATAGTTGATTTTCATTCTATTTCAGCATTAACACTTTTCTATTAATAATTTATCCTTTGAGTCTGAAAATTATTTTCAAGTCTTCTGGCATAGATTATATGATTTAATTTTTAAATAGTTCTTATGATTAGCTTAAGGAAATGGGCTTGTGTATGTGTGTGTGTGTGTGTGTGTGTGTGTGAGAGAGAGAGAGAGAGAGAGAGAGAGAGAGAGAGAGAGAGAGAGAGAGAGGATTTTCCTGTCAGTACGAGTTTCTGAGGTTGGAAGGGCTTTGTAATCAAGGTGGTAAGATATTTACTTCCTTGGTCAGATACAGAGAGAAAGCAAACTTTTGCCACAGAAAGCATGGTTTCCAAGGGTCTACTGATAACACTTTCTTTTTCCTTTATCTTTTCCCTTGATTTTGTTGTTGTTGTTGTTGAGCAGCACTGCTTGTTTTACTATTCTCTTCCTATTACCCCAACTCACTGCTTCTCTTTAAATGAAAAGGGTCTACATGATTTTCTTTTCTAGTAATGACCAATAGATCTGAAGGTCTATTTTTATGGAAACACAGAAAAGTAACCACAGTCTCAGTGGAAGAATAAAAATCTCTCCAGCTCCTTTTCAGTCAGGTCTCCTGTGTGATCCAAAGCTGGGTCACATTGCCAGCTCATCATTTACTATGTTGTGTGTTAATTTTTTCTTTTGTGGTATGTCTCATTCATTCATTTTGTGAACTTCTGGTTGTCAGGGACTGTATCTTAATAATCCTCGTATGTTTTGATACTTCCTGCTTAATAGGTACTCCATGATTAACATATCATAAGTAAATACATTAATGAATGAATCACTAACATGACACTTCTACACGACTCCGACTGGAATGCTTCCTGTTGTGAAATACTTGCTACTTTGCTAGTCAATCCATTACTTGGTTAGATAGCTCTAATGATAGAATTTCTTTGTACTAACCTAAATTCTACCCTGAGAACTTCCATTTTCCCATAGAAAACGTCTTTTCTTTCGCATACATTTATTCTTTGCACTAAACTGAAGGCTTTAAGCCTGATGAAGATAGTATTTTTGCTTTCCATAGGAAGTAGAGTTCTTATTCCTTTGCTTGTTCAACCATCTTCATTCCAGTGGAATTCCAGTGGCAAGCTTCTGGCATGCCAGTCACACAGGTCATTTAGGGAGAAGTCCAAATTCCATTTAGACACATTTTGAACTTCTCTAAATATTGTACTTTCTCAGGCTTCCAGGGAGCCCGTGTTTATCACGGAATGAGTACAGTTACAGAAAGATCAAGAACTTAGTTTATTCTGGGTCACATCCATTATAATGGCTTAGTTTAGGCCAAGGAGTCCTCTTGTTCCCAACCATGTTCCTAGATCTTAGACATAAATTTGCCATGTTACCCTCCTTTCTGAGATGACCCATGAGTCCCAGCTGTGATGCTTTTTTATTTCTCCTAAATCAACAGGATTGCTTTGCATAGCCCTTACTCCCCCTCCATACTCATTGCCAGACAATACAGTATGCAGAACCCAGCATATGACACTCACATTTGGCTTAGGGCTGATTTGCAAATCACATGTCAGAGCAGAACTTTAAAACTCATGTCCAACACAAAGAGAGAGGACGCCAGTGCTTTGAAATGTCTCTAAACACAAAGTATGTCAACTCAGTGACCCCTCAACCCTGCCCCCCCTCGCATTCTTTCAAGATGTTTAGAAGTTGTGTCATCTTTGTTTGTGAAATGTGATTTTAGGATGAAGGTACGTCAATACTGTGAATCTGCACAAAAAAAGTACTGCAAGGAACATGAGACCACAATTATACCAGCTTTGATCACACTAATTCTACTAATTAAAAATTCCACTGAGGAGAGTGCTGTGGAATCATGAAAACCCTGTGAATTACCTAATAATGATAGAAATATTCAGACCATAAGTGATTAATGAACAGATGTGAAGAGGCAATGCAAGCTTATGGGAAACCATTTCTAATGGTGATGTCAGCAAGGAACGATTTGCAGACATAATTACTAAAAAATTATCAGAGACTTCCTTGTCAAGTATTTTGTATGTTTATAAAGCTGTTGGTGACTCATTTTAGAAGTCTGGAAGACTTATTTGATTTGGAATCAGGATTTTATTATAGCTTAGCTGTTATGTAATAGTTTACTCAGACTGATGGGGAGATATTCTTCCATGTCAACATAACTTGTATGTGTGCAGTGAGAGTTCCTTGTAATTATTTCAGCAATTCATATCTGAATGCTTTCCTATATTTTCATGTTTAGAGTATATTCCTAGTTTATAAAATGGAGTGCAAGAGTGGCTATGAGATAGATTAATTATTCAATAGATGACCACAAACTCTATTGGCTTAGTGCATTGGAATAAAGTTGGTAACATGTGAAATGGCTGTCTCTAGCATGCCATAAACTCAATATGAGCTTTTTGTCATGCATATGTGTGCTTCTCAGCACAGTAAATCAAGGTCCTCAATGGCTTAATTGTGGTCAATACCATAATTAGTCAACATTCACTACATACCCTCAGACTACAATGCTTAAATGCAAAGTCATCTGAGAACATCCAGTTATGTTGGCTGGGCAACTATTGTTTGAGCAACACCTCTAGTTACTAACTAGAAGCATTTCATTCGAAGTTTCCAAAACACTAATATCAACCAGATAGACCTTATGTCTGTCCCTTGACTCAAATTTTAGTGATGTTATCTCCAGAACAACTCCAAAAGAAACATAGCCTGAAAAATTGGTGCCTTCCAAGAAAGGTTGGGTGTTAGCTTTGCTTTGAAGGGGTTAGTGTAGAGAAATAAATAAGATAAATAGAGAGGGCTCCTGTATTCCCTTTCTGGCTTTAGAATTGGAACTGACTAGCTACTCTGTGCTACTGATAGTTTTCCTGGTTTCTCTCTACACATTTCTTTCTTTCTTTTTTTGGAGAGGTTTTTGCTATAGGGCACGTGCGCTCCTCGCCAGACAGACAGACAGAGACAGAGAAATAGAAAGTGAGAAATTACCCCCCAGAGGGGATGGCCACGCCGCAATCCCTTCTCCTCCATTCTCTTCTCGGGATCTTGGGCACGCACGCTCCCGGCATGAGTTTAAGGCACCGGGTCCAGGACTCGAACCGCGGTCGGCTATGTGGGAGTCCAGCGACATAGCCATTACACTAACTGCTGGTCCCTACACATTTCTTTATTAACTCAAGGAAGCAAAATTTAAACATGAGGCTACATATTGAGTCTGAATATTTTCCTACTGGTTTATATGCAGATGTGAGGATCTCATAAACACTCTTAAATGGATGTTTTTTTTTTTAATCACTTGATATTCTATTTGAAATCCTTTATCTTCCTGCAATATTTATTAACATGGAGAGAAACAAGGGGGAAGGATGGGATACGGGAAAGTAGAAATTTTAACAACAGAGGAAAATTCATGTCTTTGGTCCTTTGAGTAAATGGAGGGCAATAATTTATTTTGGATATTAGCTACATAATTCTTAAACGCAAGAGAAATGGCTCTGTTTTGTAGTAATGAATAATGAAGAGTGTTTTAGGATCCAGAAAAGTCACAATACAAAGGCATCACTTCCTTTTGGCAGGTTTTTAGTTTACCATAAACAAAGCTCTTATTTTAATTCATAAAGTACGCATTGTCACGCAAGATGGTCCCAAGAGGAAGGAATTTTGCTTCCTTTTGGCATCTTTTGGAAGTTCTCTAAAGCAATGATGCAGCTCTATCATTTCACGGTGAACAGCCACGGATTCACACAGTACCTTCTGAATGCTGCTCAGAATAAGTTTCCAAGGCCCTTTAGTCCATGTTCAGTATACAGAGTCATAAATCTAATTTAGTTTGTAATGGGAGAATGGGTTGGCAGAGTGGGTAGCAGCATAAACATCATGGTTCAGAAGGTGTTGGAGAGCTGAAGTCAGTCATGAAGTCCAGCTAAAAACAGAAGAGGATAACTAGATTAGTGTTAGAGACAGGCAAGAAGATTCACTGTTCGTTGTGCGTATGAATGTAACTCTGGTTGTCGCAGCTTTTCCTGGTTCCTTTGCATGAATGTTGCCTGATCTCTTCCCTCCCCGCTTGGTCCAGAGAGAACTGGTAAGTTCCCATTTTACTTGGTCTTTGCTTACAGGGTGGATAAGCCAAATGGTAATTATAAAAGTGGCAGTTAGCCTTTACTAAGTCTCTGCTATGTGGAAAGCATTTTATTAAATGGTTAAATATATTACTTCATTGTGTCCTTTCAATAACCTTTGATATTATCCCTCTCATTTTAAAAATGAGGAAACTAAGGATTAGAGAGTGACTTGCCTAAGATCACCACGCTAGTCAGGGAGAGAAGGAGATTCAAACCCAACCCATTTGATTCCAGAGCTGATGCTCTTAAAAACTACTGTATGGGGACCAGCAGTTAGCATAATGGCTATGTCACTGGACTCCCACGTAGTCGACCGCGGTTCGTGTCCTGGACCCGGTGGCTTAAAACTTGGGCGCGTGTGCGTGTGTGCCCAAGATCCCGAGAGGAGAATGGAGAAGAAGGGATTGTGGCATGGCCATCCCCCCAGGGGGGTGATTTCTCGCTTTCTGTCTCTCTGTCTCTCTCTGTCTGTCTGGAGAGCGCACGCGCCCTATAGCAAAAACCTCTACAAAGAAAAAAAAAAAAAAAACTACTGTATGGCTTCTCACACATAGGATTGGAGAGGTTTGGTGCTAAAGGTAATTAATGTTATAGGCCTGAACAGAAAAAGAAGTTGAATGCTTTATGGATTCCAAAAGCATTATCTTCCTCATTATATTGCTGAAATTCTCCTTCTCATTCTCCTTGCTAAATCAGAGCTCAGGTTACCATTACCTCTTACCTGAACATCCTTGAATAACGTTCTTTCTTTTTAATTATAATGATATTACATTGCATTTTGTAAAGATTATGGAAAATAAAGAAATGTTGACATTAAGCAAAATATTACCTACAATATCCCTAATTAAGAATAGTTGTATACCAGCCAGCAGGTGGTGTGGTTGTTAAGGCATTAGACTCCCACATGGTTGACCACAATTCAAGTCCCAGACCCAGAGGCTTAAAACACACGCTGGTTGCATGTGTGTGCTTGCCCCAAATCCCAAAAGTAGAATAGAGAAGGGATTGAAGCCCTCAGGGGGTGGTTTCTCACTTTTTCTCTGTCTGTGTCTCCAGGGAGCACACATACCCTATAGCAAAAAAAACCAAACAACAACAACAACAAAAAACCCTCTAAAAAACCCCAAAAAGAATAGCTGCATGTTTTATTATAGTTATGATTCCAAGCATATTACATGTATATATGCACATAGATATACATATGTACATATGTATATATATATATTGCCTCACAACTCTTTTCATTTAATTTTATAAAATAGGGATTTTTTTCTATGTCATTACAAACTTTAGTAAACATTCTAATAGTTGTATAATGTCCCAATTACCCCTATTATCAATCCTTATAGTAATTTCTTACTTTCTACCTTTCTATTTACTATAGTTTAATAATAAACATCTTTGTGCCAAAAGGTTTCTCTGGTAATATCTCTTATTTCCTCCTCTTTTTTGTCTTTTCCTCCTCAAAACCAAAATGGCAACTGCCAAATATTTTCCTAAAATGCATGCTTTACCCTACTGCAAATTTACCATACTATCAAAACAAATTTAAATGTTTAGCTCAGAATTCAGTGTCTTTCATACTCTGATTCAGTCTACATTTCAAGTCTCATCATTGAATTCTCCTATGTTCTAAATGCTAGTCATTCTTGTGGCTTGGGTAAAACCATGCACACTTGCAATTCTGCATAATTGTTGATGCCATTCCTTCTATCTTGAGTGCTCTCCTTTCCACCTTTATCTGAGAGTCTCCACCCTTTAGCCAATCTTCGCATCACACTTCATCTTCTCTCTGATGCTCTTCCTAATTATATTAACTTGCTATGTTTCCTTCCTCCTCTGAACTCTGACTACATCATGTTAGACCTTGTCTCTTCTGTTGTTGTATTCCTAGTACCGAGAAGAGAAAGCGTCTGGAACTGTTGGGTCCAAAGAGTTGTTAAAGAAATGGATAAATTGGGTGTCTTATATGTAACTTTCCTATTACCTATTGATAGAGTCAATAATACACTTATCTATATCCACTTTTATTTATCTGTATCCACAATAGAAACAGACTCTAGCAAGTTCCACGCATATGTAAGAACTTAATCATTATACAAATTGATCTGTGCTGCCCGAATTTCCTTGAGCGCAGGAAAATGAGTTGTAATATAGGATGAAGTTAGAATGATAATCTTTGGACTCTTGAGTGTATAATGTTTTCAAACTGATGGTATGAAGGACTTCGGAAAAACCAGAGTATTTTCTGAACTATATTACCATGCTAAAGACACAGACTTTCTAAAATCAGATTATGGTAGAATTGTGCAGGATCTTATCCATCTTTGGATTTGATCATTTAACTTGGTGGGTAAGAAAACTGGGCCAAGAAGGCACTTAATGTATCAGCCATTACTATTAGCGCAGGGTTTGAGGTGATCATCTTTGGAGTCTAAACCTCTTTTGCTACAATTTGCTACCTCTACTTTTCTAAGGCAGTCCCCTAGTCTGGTAAAGTTAAAAGGAAAATTAGGTTAAAAAAAATTCTCTTCCTATATTTAAATTTGCCTATGGCTTTGGAAAATTGAGCCCAATGCTCAGCAAATGTAGTTTTCTTAATTTTGTGTTACTTGCATTAAATATTAAAGAAAGTATTTGTATCTAAAAACAAGTTCCTGATTCTTCAGGGCACATCAAAGATCAAATTTCACTACTAAGCTACACTTCTCTCAAAATACACTTTAAGGTGCCAAAGATTCCTTTTAGCTGAGTAATGAACATTTCTTTGGTATTAAATAATTACAGTCATTGGAAGTTAAAAGGAATCATAAAGCTATCAATCCCAATGATCTTATTTAGTATTCAAGAAAGCTGAAGTTAAGAGAGGTCACGACTTTCTGAAGGATCCCGTGCATGTTAATTAGAAAGAGAACAGAAAGTCATAATCCTGTTTTTTTTCAAGATGACAAGCAGGTACCATCATCATCTTTGAGTAAAAGATAAATAGAAATAAAGGATCTCTGGGTCTTGACCTCATGGGGATTATATAATAATGCTACAAGTACTAGCTATTTCATTTGCTCAGTGTAAAGGAGACATTTACAAAGGGAAAATGAGCAGGATTCAGACATTGACTTGACCTGGATGATTCAAAGATGAGTGTTAGAGACATCAAGGAGAATGATGATGGAGAAGTGAGCTGTTATTAAAATAACCCCATGTTTTGTCATAGCCACAGCCTCCAGTTAGTGAGCTCACAAATGTCTGGCATCTTCTTTCTAGCATTAAGAACACTATCTAGTTCACATTAGCAAATGTGTGTTGAATGACTGAGTGGTCTGATGAGAAAGTAATGGCTAAAAGAGTGGCCCAGCAGTGATGGTACAGTGCCACTGGGCAATACTGGAGCCATATGAAAAGGCCCAGGGTTCAGATCTTGGGTCAACCTAAACATACTGTGTGGCCTCATGGGTGTAACCCTGATCCTAGCTGGCTGGAAGGCCTGGGGGAAGATTGTGGTGAGACAAGACTCTGTCTGGGCTCCCTGTCTCTTTCTTTCTCCCTCTTTCTCTCTAAATAAATAAAAACTTTAAAAAAATACTGAAAGAGAGAGAAAGAGAGAAATTCATAAAGCAAACTCCAAATATACTTCTAATAGGGTTATAAGCATTTAAGGTATAATTAAGGCTTATTAAGTAAATCTGGCTTGAGAAATTAGACTTTAATCACTTAGATATAACAAAGGGAAGAAAAATAAACCACACAGTAGAAACCACAAAGTGTGTGAGATCAGACACGATTTACCCAAAGCTGACCTCTTGGGGATGCGTTTGTTCATTTATTTATCCAATACTTACATAAATGCCATTTGGTGGAATCCCAAAATGAGTCTTTAAGGTGCTCACATATCTACTCCAAGTCTATTCAGCTAATTCTCCCTTTCCCACTTTAGATTTGTAATGTTCTATGGTATAAAATAAAGTGAGAAAATATTGGTGTTATTCTTTACATGTTAATAGGAACTTAAGGATGTTGTCCACTTAATTTGTGATTTTTTTGTCCCCTGACCTGGGGATTTGAAAATGAATCTGGAATGTCTTCCAAACAGGATACCTTTCCTCCAAAGGCATTTGTACATCTCTGGAATGTAATGAGCAGCGGCTGGCCCTGCAGCAGGTCCGATGTCATAAACCCTGCAGGAATCCTCCCCGTGGTTGGGCACATCCAGGGCTTGCAGTGAGTCCTTACATGGGCATAAGCTTGTTTGTTCTGTGCCTGCATTACCCTCAGATCAGTTAAACCTACAAACACAATGGCTTGAGTATGAGATATCATTCTACTTAAAGTGACATAAGATTTCTAAAAATGTCCATAGCAAGCAACTTGGAATGACTTCCCAAAATGCAGACAAAATAAGAGAGAGATGTGTTCTCGCTAAAATCAACCAATAATCAGAAAATTGGTAACCCATGCATGGTGCTCTAAATTTAATGTTCTGTTTTCTTTTATATTTCATTGTATTTGGTGACTTCTACTGAAAAGCAAAGAAATTTTATACGACTACATGTGAAGATTAAGATGATGTCATGAATAATTTTGAACAGGGGTGATAATCAAAATATGTAACTGGAATTACATCAAGCAGGCAGGACAGGTATTGACTACAGACAACTGCTATGTTTATATTGGTTATGTGCCAATTAGGCATCAGCCTTGCTTCTGTGGTGCGCTCACTGATCTGTGTTACATAAAACAATACCTAAATTGTTTCTTTATACCTTGTACAGGTGCAGCTCGACATCCTATATAACACCTAAATTATACTTAATATTCCCTTTTCAGATGATTATAGCTTCAAATACAGAGTATCAATTCTTTGTCTCAATCGATTTTTCCTTCTATACTAGATTTCTGTTAATATGAAAGAATACTGGGACTAGCACATGACGTAATGGCTACATTGCTGCTCCCATGTAGTTAACCGTGGTTTGAGTCCTGGACACAGTGGCCTAAACTCACGCCAGGTGCCTGTGCGTGTGTGCCCAAGATCCCGAGAGGAGAATGGAGGAGAAGGGATTGCGGCGTGGCCATCCCATTTGGGGGGTAATTTCTCACTTTCTGTCTCTCTGTCTCTCTTTGTCTTTCTGGAGAGTGCATGCAACCCATAGCAAAAACCTCTCAAAAAAAAAAAAAATATATATATATATACACACATGTATATATATATATATGTATATATATATATATATGTATATATATATATATATATATATACAAGAATATTGTGGGATTCTTACTACTTAAATAACAAATGAAAGACTTCCTTACACTCCATATTCTTTTATCTACCTTTTAAAAATTAAATATATATTAATTAAATATATATGATATATATTTAATTTTATATATGTATAAATTTAAAAATTAAATATATATACTACATATGTGTGTGTATATATACATAGTATATGTGTGTGTGTGTGTGTGTGTATAATATACATATTTTTTCTTTATAGCAGAATTCCCAAAAAGAGTTTTTCTACATTCATATGTATATATATATATCATATATACTATATATATATATATATAAAGATATATATATATATACTACATATATATGTATCTTTATATAATGTGTATATATATATGTGTGTGTGTATATATACACACACACATATGTATATATATCTTTTCTTTATAGCAGAATTTCCAGAAAGAGTTTTTCTACATTCAGTCCTCTTCTCTCACTTGCTTTTGAATCCCCTTCAGCCAGGCTTTCTTCTCTCTTCTGAAAATGCTCTTGTCAAAGTCTCAAAGGACATGCTCTTTGCTACATCTGATGGGCACCCCTTAGACCACTCTACATGAACAATAGTATTCAACAAAGTGGGTCCCATTCCCCTTACTGCAGTGCTTTATTTTACCATCCTCAATATTTGCTGAATCTTTCATGTGTCAGTTTTGAAGTGTTGGGGGCACTTCAGGGCTCAATGCTTAGACATCTTCTCTTTTCAGATGGTATACGGCTTCTTGGAGATCTAGCCCAACTCCTGACTTCAGTGACAACTTCTCTGCAAACTTCCCCAACAGGAAGTCCTTCCTTGAATACTCTCTCCAGTAGCATCCACCGTCTGACTTTGTCTCCTTGTCCTGCTCTGATTTTCCTCATAGCACTGATCATCATGTAATATCCTATTGAATATCTAGTCTACCTCTGTTGTTCATTGATTTCCTATCTCTTCCACTAAAATAAAGGTCCAGGAAGATAGAAACTATCTAGCTTTCTGAGGTTACTTTAGTGCCTAAAGATGTACCTGGCACAAAGTAAGGACTCAATATATATCCGCTGAATAAATGAATGAAAGAGTGCAAATGGAAACTAAAAAGATCAACAAATAAGGTCCTTTCATACTATAAACATATGAAAACAGTTGGTTAGGCTAACTAGCCATGGGTCACATCCAGCCACGATCATTTAATTTTTTTCAGTGTGTCTGTGACTGCTTTCACATTACAACGACACAGTGGAACAGTAGAGATGGAGATAGTGTCTGGACTTGCAAAGCTGAACATACTGTTAGGACTTTTTCCAAAAAAGTATGCTGGCTCTTGGTTTACTGCACACATTAGGGAAGCAGCGTGATGTAAGCTAACAGTAGAACTCTGGAGCCAGATAGTTCAAATGTCAAGCCTTCCCCTGATCAACTACAGCCTTGGTTAAGTCATCTATCCTCTCTCTGCCTCAGGTTTTTCAGCTACTTAATGGAGATTATACCAATACCAACCACATAGAGTGGTTGTGAATATAAAATTAGTTAGCACATGTCAAGTACTTAAAATTGTTCTGAAACACACCCATTAACATTATTGTGTGGTACGAAAATAATTGAAACTTGTTGGAGAGAATTGAGGACAGGTTCATCTAAGCATAGGGACATATGTTAAATTTATTCTAAAGGATTCATTCTAAATGACGAAGTGCATGTCCTTTTTTCACTGGTTCATGTTGCATCTTGGGTTGGTTGGTATGAACTGACACACTTTCCTTCTGTTGCAGATGGAAAAGTTTACATTCAGACAGTCTTTGCTTAACTAATATTTGTGGACTACATAGAAAAAGCAAATGATTGGTGTGTGTCATCTACGTTCTGTTTTGATGGAATTCAGGAACTCAATTTTAATCAGTCACACAGGCATTTGTGTGATCATTTGTCTTATGCTCCTCTTTTCATTTGATTTTATGCTATCATGTGGATAGCATGAAAGACTTCCGGGATGACTCTGCATGCATCCTTGTGGAATGCCTCCCTGATCTCGGTCCTTACACTTGGAACCTCTGTGTGATCTGTCTTCTTTTCAGTGTTTACATCAGTCTCTTTCTCTTTTGGGATGACTTCCAGTATGCTCTCCATTCTTTCAATAATTAAATAATTATGACCCATTCGTGGGTCCTTAGTAGAAGGTAATTGGCAACTCTTTTTTTTTTTTTTTTTATGAAAGAATCATGTAAAAAGAAAGTCTTATTTTAACAAACTGGAGTTCTATTTGACTGAAAAGAGAAACTAAGTCTTTCTTTTGGGTATGTTCAGCTCATAGGAGAGTGCCCTCCACAAAGTATTATTTAGCAGCTGGGCATTCTCGATGGCAATTCTCAATATGGCTTCTAAAGATCTGCAGGGAAGAGCCTCTGCTAAGATCTGCAATGTCTCCTACATTTCTTTCTCACATTCTGTGCTCTGGCTTACCGGTAAACTCTCCAACCTCCATGTTCTGTTCTAATTCCCTATGTCTGAATTGCTCCTTTCTCATCTTTGACTTACTATTAATCATACTCATCTTTCAGATATTAGCTCAATGGTCTCCATTTTAAAGAAGCTTCTGGTACAAACTTTTTCAACACTGACCACGACTCTCCTCATATTACTCTACATTTTTCCTCATGGAACTAACATGTCATTGTTTACAATTATACACCACATTTTTATATGGTTATCTGGCTAACGCTGATCTTTTCTACTAGAGCAAACTACCCATTAAGAGGAACATCTGCTTAGATGACATGTTATCCCAGTGTCTAGTTTAGTGATTGACTCATAGTTTTCAAATACATGACTAGTGGATAACAGGTAAAATGAAAAAGATAGAAGAAATGATTACATTCCTATAGTGTGTACATGTATTCAATGAAATTTTGTTGATTATGCATTATGTTCTGATGCTGGGCTAGGTACTAGGGATAGAGCAGAGAATAAGGCAGCATGGGACGAGGTAAAATTTGCGCAGACAATGTTCCACCCCATATCTCTGCTTGGCCCACTGAATCTCCAGGTTTCTCTTTCAGAGAGCCTGGTCTGGTTTCCAGGTGGGGAGAAAGGGACTATTTTCATCCAGAATCTCCTGTTGTGGTATCCCAATATGATCATTAGTGAGAAAATATTAAATCTATAAAACCAAAATTTTATACCAAAACGAAAATTTATCCCTGTAAGTTACTAGAGCCAAATGAATAGCTTTTTTAGAAGGATGTTTTCTAATTGTTTTGCATCTTTCATCTCTCCCTATTGCTAATATAAATAATATTAAATACTAACAATCTTGCTATCTTTTTTTTGTTTGTTTGTTAGTCACACTTCACTATTTCTTTGCCTTTATGCACTGTTAACTATAAGTTTTACTTCTTTATTGTTTTGTTTGATTTTGTATATATAGTAATCTTGATTTTTTTCCCCCTGGACTACCAGATCATTAAAACATGATCCATTTAATCATAATAAGAGCTATTGACTTACGGTAGTTAATTTGATTTTCATTTGCTTATTTGTTTTATTGTATTGACTGTCATTATGATTGAAATAAACCTCATGGAAATTAGATCTATACCTCTTATATGCCCAGCAGAGTGTCCTTGAAGAAGACCATCAACATCTTATAATAAAGTCTCATAAGTCACAGAATCCCACAATGGTAAGAGACTCAAGAACAAACTGTACTGCACAGATGAGAAAACTGAGACTACTGAGGTTAGGCAATATATCTTCTGACACTGGGACAAGATACCAGGGCTCCCGATTCCCATTTCATGTGCCTTTCCCTCTTTGTTCTATTCCTTCATACTCCTTCTTGTAATCCTTATGAAGTGACAGATTTCTCCCTTGCTAGCAACAGTAGACCTTTGACCAACAAGAAAAAAAATGCTGTGAAAACCTCCCTCTGTGCTTTTGTGCAGTGAGGCCCTTTTCACATCATTTAGAGAAAGGAGATTGCATTGCAGGTTGCTCCTTTGTGGCATTTAGAAATCATTTCTCTGTGAGAACCAGACCCTCAGTGGAGCCGTTGATTGCCTGGTATAATTGATTGATGGATATCAATTTCCGTTTACATATCTCTGCTCGATGACATCACCCATTTGGAGACAAGCCTTCAAACACATGAAGTTGGCTGAGAGAGAGAAAGATATTTCTCAGCCTGGCTCCCTGACTGCATAGCCATTGCATTCTCCAAACCAAGATGATTTTTCTCCGAGCTTTTTCTCAGGTTGCTGCCCTCAGACGGGGCTGGAGGCACTGTGAGCTCATTTGCTTTACTACTTGAGCATGCCCAGTAGCAGTCTCAGAGTTTCAACTTTCTGGCACAAAGCAAAAGAAAGCCTTCTTGACTGGTGAGCTGGGAAAGCTCAGCACCTGCTCGGGCCTTGCTAGTCCCTCTCTCCAGCCCCCTGAGGATAACTGCTCAGCAGAACAGGAGCTAGTCTGTACTAGCTGCCAAATGGAAAACCCTGATTAGAATAATGCCCAGCAGGTTTGCTTTCTCTTCTCCTTTCCCACCCTTAAACCAACTAGGGGATCTCTGTTGCTAAGGGCCAAAATAACAAGACCTGAGCACTTCTAATTGTTGTCTTAATAACTCAATGAACAGCTTTTTTAAGTGCCATCATCCATGGGAAGGAAAACTCAAGATACTATTAATATTATAATCTATTGAACTTAATGAACAAGAACAATTTTATTCAAAGGGTGAAAAATTTACATTTGGGATGAAATGTTCTTTATTTTAATTAAATTTGGTCAGATCAGGCTATGGTGAGTGTGATCAGTTGATCCAGTTGGAACAGATGAGTTAGGGGCAGGTAAAAACCAGTTTACATAAGACTTGCCTTTGAAACTAAGCAACTTTGATTCTTTTTGTGTCTTTCATTTTGTTCTATATATATAGATTAGAACTGTTTCTCCAATTTCCTTTTTCCTTCTTTTTCTTTAAATTTTTATTACGATTTCTGGTGTACATATAACAAATGCATATCTTTGTATGGCCTCTTCCTTCTTTTCCCCTCCCATTTCTTTTATACGCTCTTCTCTCTCTCTCTTGAAGTATATAAGTAGATTCTAAATTGGATGGTGAAGAATTGTACTGAAATTCTCACTGTGTCCCTACCTTCAGTTCTGCATAAAAGCCATGAAGGTGGTTCTCCATCAAAACACTTTTCTCGCTGATGTGACATCATCTACATGAGTTTAAATGGATGACATGTGTCAAATGAGGTTGGTTCTTACCTGAATATCCCATTGACAGAGACATTAAGAATACTGAACATTATTATCTCTACCATCTTGGATTTTCTTTCTTGGGAACACATTTTGACAAGAAAATGTGACCTTAAAGGTAAAAATAAAACACAAGTAAGTTAAGAGAATTAGACATGTAAAGAAAATCAAAAGAGAAGCAACATGGAGTCTATATCTTTTATAGGTACTAAACTAACAAGAAAGCTCAAGTAAAAATCTAAAAAATCAAATGGCATAGCATCTTTATCAACCAATGTGACCAAACTGTCATTCTGGCCAAAGAGTTAAAGTGTTATTAGATAGACTATTATGTTATTTTGTCTATAAATTTGGCTTCTATCTTTAAAAAAAAAAGAAAAAAACTCTTCTTTAGAACACAATTCTATAAGTCTAGTTATAAGAGAATGGAATGGAGAATTGGTGGGTGATAGGATGTTGGAATCATTACAGGGCGCTGGAGCTTTAAAAGTTCTTAAGCTTTACTCACTTCTATTAAAAAAGCAAAAGCAAAAGAGGGAAGGAGATGAGCTCATTTGATCCTGTGAAGGACTGCTACTCAGTAAGGAAGAAGTCCTGGGCAGTGTGAATCAGTTCGAGTCAACATCAGTGATGACTTAAGCTCTGAGCATTTAGGGGAGGTTAAAATTCCACGCAGTCCCACTGGTAGCTTTGGGAGGCTATGCTCATAGTGACTGCATATGCTAAGGCAGATTAGACTAAGATTGTAGATGGAGTCATGAGGAGGATACACGGAAGTCACTACGCTTTGCCCTTTGAAAAGAGAGCCTGGAGTTGGTGGTACAGGAAGCTGTTGATTATTAAATGACCTAATAATCTTCTTTTGGGATCTTAAGAGGAGAAGAAAACAGGATGTGTCCCCTTCCATTTCTTTTATATGTGTCTTCAATACATCCTCTGATCTGTGGAGCACTGATACTTATTGCAAGAAAGAGAAAATATAAGGTCGGCTCAGGGGCACAGCAGTAACACACTGTTCAGCAATTCCAGGTCTGGATGCATGAACTCAAGTTTGGGTTCACAATCGATCTGTACACACCAGAGATTGCACCCATGATTCTGGCTGGCTGGGAAGGCTGGTGGGGACTGCGGTGAGACCTGGTTGAGGGTGTTGTTCTTCTTTCTCTTGTTTTCTCTCTGGGCCTCTTGCTCTCATGAAACAAAAAAAAAAAATAGCTTGAGAAATTAAATAAAAGAAAATATAGATTTATACATATTCACTCATGTGTAATACCTATATATGTATATAATATGTGTGTATACATTTATATGCTTGCGTGTGTACATGTAAATATCTTTGGTAAAATTTATTAAGTTCATATATATATATATATATATATATAAAATGATTAGAGCATTTTCTCTTCATAAAACCATTTTTTTCTTCACAAAATGATTCTTCACAAGCTTATAAATAAATGAACTAATAAGATCTCTTAGGTATCTTAAAATAGGATTTGGTGTGATATTATTAAATATAATGGGACCAGCAGATGGCGTAATGGTTATTTCACTGGACTCCCACGTAGTCGATTGTGGTTCAAGTCCCAGATCCTGAGTCTTAAATATAATAATAATTAGCATGTATAAACTTTATTTCTTGTACTAAGTACTAAACTAAGAACTTTATATGAAATATCTCATTGAAATCTCCTAATCTCCCTAGGAGATAAGGTACTATTATTTCCCCTTGCTTTCTAGAACTCGAGGTTTAGAAACCTTAGTAACTTGGGGCCAGCAGATGGCGTAGCAGTTACGTTACTGGACTCCTACATGGCTGACCGCAGTTTGAGTTCCAGATTCGGTGGCTTGAAGTTCATGTTGAGCACGTGTGCATGTGTGTCCAAGATCCTGAAAGAAGAATGGAGGAGAAAGGATTGCAGTGTGGCCATCCTCCCCTCACTCCTTGGGAATGATTTCTCACTTTCCCTCTCACTGCCTGTCTCTCTCTTTGGCAAGAGCATGTGCCCTAAGGCAAAAACTTCTTACACACACACACACACACACAAGTTCAGTAACCTTTCTAAAGTCACACCAAAATAAAAGGTATAGCTGAAATTTGGTCTCACACAGTCTAACCCTACAATCTCTACCTACTGCTTCCCAACAATAATTCTACATTTTAGGATGCCATGGTTTATATGCAAAATGACACATCAGTTCCAATAGTTTGGGATGAAGCAATGTACACCCCTAAGGTGTGAATATAAATGAAAATATTAATCCTTGGTTTGGATCCAAATGTCATTCATTTTGGCCAATGTTTTTCTATCTTTAAGCATTTGACTTTTTTAAGTTTTGGAAAATTAAATAACTTTATTGAATTCTTTTAAAAATAATTCATTTATTTACTATTATTATTTTAAAAAGTTTATTTCTTATATGAGAGAAGGTGACAGAGAGAGAGAAGGGGAGAGACAGATACCACCCTACAGTCTCTATGCAGTGGTCTATGCTGTCTCAGCCTGTCCGATCATGGATGTGTATACACACCTGGCATACTCAGGGAGGTCCTGGAATGTGAATCTAGAACCTTCACATGTGAGCCTAGTTGCATTACAGCTTTGTCATTATCTGGCCCAATTTACTGAATGTTTGCTGTATAATCATGCAGCAATGACAATGTTGGGCATGGAATGACAGCCATAGTGTGTAAAGATAACATTCAGAGAAACTGCCAATCTAGACTTTGTGCAAGAAAGTATAGTGCTCTTGCTATAAAGTGAACTAAATGGGGACTAAAGCATTTGACTCCTGGACAAAAAACTGTTGACATCACTGTGGTGAATCATCCAATCATCCCTCATACACAAATTTGATGGGGGCTAAGGCCAATTCCAGCTGCTCATTATCTTGCCCAAAGATAACCCAGTCTAACACCTGAGTGTTTGGTATCTACTGCCTCCCTCCTCCACTCCCATCTCCACTTCCTTCATGCACACTTTTCATATAGAAACAGACATGAATGAGTGATAGAACTGGAGAAATGACCAGTATTTTTTAGGTAATAAAATACAGAATTGTTTTTCTAGAAATACTAGCAAAGCAAAGGAAGATGGAAAGAGGAATATTGATCCTATCAGAGAGATGAATGGGTGTGAGAAAATGCCAGGGAGACGTTTTACATAAACATAACAGGGGTTAAAGATCACCATAGCCTTAGCCAGGCTAAAACATGTGCCGGGCTGGGCAAGCATGGTGCTATCAGGTGAGGTGAGGAGTGGGTAGGAAAAGGGGTCTTGGGCCTGTGCTTATACATTAGCCAAAGTTTTGATCTCATGCTGGGAAAGACATGGCCAGAAATAAATGTTTAGGGCATGGCATTCTTTCCATGTTAGGACATCACATTCTTGCTATTTGGTGACAAATGACTGAACAGTGAGCTTGGTCCCATGTATGATCTAATTCCATAAAAATGAAAGCCCTGGGCATTGGATCCAGAGCATTCCAGGAAAGAGTTAAAGCTGAATGTTGCTGTCTCACTCCGTTCTTCCTTTTTGGTGAACTATAGGCTGGGACGTGAACTTGCTGCTTTCCGGAGGTGCTTTGTCTCTCTGTGGATTCTGTTTTCTGCCTTCTATGGGAAAAAAAACAGCTCTCTCACCTCTGGACTTGAAAACTCTCCTAACAAACACACACCTTCCATCTAAGATTACAGATAGAAGGTTGAAGTAATAGACAATCAGTTCTACTTTTTTTTAAAAAAACAGAGAGTGAGTGAGTCTGTGTCTGAGGGTGCGTGTTCTGAGTAGGAGTGTCTGAAGAGAAGCCCCGCTAGCACTTGCTGCAATAGTTCTCTGACAGACTGAACAAAGCTTCCAATAATAAATGGTGACATTTACACAAATATTTGTGGTTGTGCTTTCCATTTCTTCTTATAGGAAACAAGTAAGATTTTTAAATGCTTTTGCGATGTGATCAGTAGACAGTAGTGGGAAAGAATTTCCCTGAAACTTGACTTGCAATCAAAATAAGGAAGGAAGATCTGAAAGGACTGAGAATATTTCAGCTAATCAGGATACGGCACTTTCCGACATCTGGATGTCCAAACAAGTGTGTTGAACTCAATACTATTAACATGTGTCACTTTAATGAATATTTTCCTTTGGAGTCGTTGGGGTGGTTGCATTTTTGGCAATAATCTCATGGTCTGTTGCTCACATTACCTGACCCACAGTCCTTTTTCCTTGTGTTGGCTGTGGGAAAGAAAAAAAGTGGAAAATATCTCAGAACCTGGAAAACAGTATGAGCATACGACTCATCGTTTAATTGAACCACTTCAAATAGAAGCTCTCGAAGGATTGTCTCCTCACTGTCTATGGTATCATGTGTAACAATGATAAGAAATTCTCTTTGTATCACAAAGATAAGGGGGAAAATTTCACAAAGTGGGATCAGTTAGTTTTCTTTTTAGCTTGAAATGACTCTGCATTCATCCTCTTGGCTTTTTGTTTGTTTGTTTTTTAGTTTATTTCTTTCATGAAAGAGAGAGAGGGAAAAAGAGCAAGAGGCAGAGTCCCAGTCACTCTCTACAGAGTGTTTACGCTGCAATCCACCCCCAGCCTTACCCAGTCAGGATCACAGGCCCATGCTCATGTGCCCAGTGCATGCAGGAATATCTTGGGACTTGAACCTGGGACTTTCCCACGTGGCTTCAGCATCATGGAGTGTTGTGTTACTGCTATGCCACCCTGGCTAGCCCTTTTGACTTTTAACAAAACCAATGATAGTCAAGCAACTTCCTTAGATCAAAAAGTGTTTTCCAGAGGGTCATAATGAGATGTTTCTAATCAGTCATCTCTCTGTCTCTCTCTGTCTTTCTGGTGAGTGCACACACCCTATAGCAAAAACCTCTCCAAAATAAATAAAGAAAGAAATGTCCATGCAGGAATATCACTGTATGCTCCGAAAGTCTTCTTAGGCCTCTGCTGTTTGCAGAACCTTAGACACATGGTAAAGGAGGTTTTTGGATATCTCCAAAGACCCTATGAAGAGCAGGTGGGGAGGGAGAAGGCGTGGAGCTCTATGGAGGAGCCAGTATCAGATGCTGCAAAATGTTCTCTCAAGTCAGCAAGTAACTGGAGGGTGTCTCTGAGTGAGCAGCCCAAGGCTGGATCTTGTTTATGTGTGTGTGAGAGAGAGGTAGAGAGAAACAGAGAGGAGAGAGAGCATAGGTATGAATTTGTTCTGTGTACATGTCCACGTGTGAGTATACATGTATGAATATGTGAAAGCAAGGATGTGTACACATGATATGCATGTGAACATCATAGTATGTGTATGTGAGTATGTGAGTGTATGTATATATGAATGTGTGTGTGCTTATGTGACCATGTTTCTCATTAGACCCTAGGCCTTTGGAGACAGTTAGTTATATTCTTCATGGTTCCTGAAGCAGATTTTAACTTCTTCCTCCTTCTTTTCCTTCCTCCTTCCCTCTCTCTCTCCTTCCTACCTTCTTTTTTTTCTTTTAAGTAATTATTTATTTAATTTGTTACTATTACTATTTTTTAATTTGCTAAGGGCATGTGCACTTACCAGACACGGAGACACAGAGAGAAAGTGAGAAAGCAAGCCGCCAGGTCTGGAACTCGAACTACGGCCAGCCCTGTGTGAGTCCAGCCCCTTAAACATCACACTACCTGCTGGTCCCTTCCTCCTATCTTCTTTCCTCCTCTCCCCTCACAACCTCTTCACTCCCTCTTCTCTTTTTCTCTCTTTCTTTTTTGAAAATATTTGATGTCCATGTATATTGTTGATTCTGTGACTCACAGCAACATGTGGGCTCTTGTTTCAGAGAGCTGTCCACTCACAGCCATTGAGAAAAGCATGGGCCCTCTCCCTGTTGGTCTGTACTACCTCCCACTTCAAGGATCTGGGTGTACACAGCACACAGCTCTGCAACCCTGGCCCTGGAGTTGTCTCTGTGGAGAATGGAATTTTTCCTCCCTACACGCCACCCAGTCCAGGGCACAGAGTCCCTCACAGATGAGAAAGAAAGACGACAAATCCAAAAAAAAATGCAGTAGACTCTAGTTCCAGGTATTATTTTGTTTCTAACTGATTTTTTAATATCATTGAATAGCCTCCAAATTCCTATGCGTTGCCCTAAGGCAAAATAGGTGAGAACAGAGAAGGCACATTGCCCTCCCACCCAAGATGCATTACCACAGTAGGTGTCACCCCCATCCTAGGTGAAAAAAAAGTATAATCTGTTGGTTTACATCACACATATTTAATAAATTTATACTCAACTTGTGAAATGATTGTAAATAAAATTTGATATGTACTTCAAATAATTCTCATTATTTCTATACTAATTTTTATTTATTTATTTATTTTTTTGCTATAGGGCACATGCACTTGCCAGAGAGAGAAAACAGGAAAGTAGTTTAGGGAAATACTTGTGGGTGGAATAAATTCTCTCTGTCTGCTCATGACCATCACTTTCCAGTAATATTTTTTAAAAAATAATAATTTAATTTAATTTTTATTTCTTCTTATTATTATTCTTAAATTCACCAGAGAGGGGCATAGAGAGAAAAGGAAAGAGAGAAAGCAAGCCTCCAGGTCAGTAACTTGAACTGTGGTCAGCCATGTGGGCGTTCAGCACCTTGACCACCATGCCACCTGCCAGCCTCTCCAGTAACATTTTATGTCTTCAAATTCTTTTTTTTCTACATTTCTTTTATAGGGAAATGCCGTATTTGGGAAACCAATGAGTTATTTATAGTATCAGAATTTTTTGCTTATTCATTCAACAACTATTTATTGAATATTCTCTAGGCAGTAGGTACCATGCTAGATATTGGAAAAAGAAAATTGTTTAAGAAATTGCTCCTAATATCAAAATGCCCACAGCACAGTTGAAGAGAAAAACAACTAAATCTGATTACAGTGTGTTGTGGTAAGTGCTATGATGATTGGGATAGCACAGGGTTTAAGAAAGAGAGAGAAGAGAGAGGAAAGGGTAAGTAATTCATCCAGGTCACAAAGCTTGCAAGGGGTTGATGCAGGAGCCGTGCCCAGTTGGGCATGAAAATAATACTCCAATTAACTTCATGTGGGCTCTGCCAGTAAAATTGTGATATTATGCATTATTTTATTATTTTTTTAAAGTTTATTTCTTCCATGAGATAGAAAGAGACAGAGAGAGAGAGGGGAGAGGAAGATATAGAGAGAAAGAGGGAGAGAGAGAAAGAGAGAATAAAGAAAGAGGGAGGGCAGAGACAGGCATCCCCAACAAAGCCTTCATGTCATGATCTTCTCCAGCCTCAGTCAGTCAGGATCATGGGCATTTGTTTGCTCAGGATCTTCAGGGAAGCTTCGGGACACAAACCTGGAACCTCTCCAGGTGCTTCCAGCATCATGGAGCAATGTGCCCATTATTTTTAGAAGCAGAAGTTTACAATTAATAGTGGTGGAAACCAGGCTAATGGAGCAGTAGAGGCTAATACATACAACCAGATAGAAGAGAAGAACATTTTATGAGTCTATATTACATTGCACATGGCTAGGGCCTTCAGAAATCTCTTCTATTAATTTTGCTAAGTCATTTATGACAAAAACCTGATTGTAGTGGATTCAACAAGGTCTGGGATGATAGCTCAGGGCTGGTGCAGACACCCAAGGAAGGCATCAAGGCCATACACTTTTTCTAGCTTTCTAGCCCACCATTCTCTTTGTGTGATTTTTCAAACTCATGGTTGTAAAATGACTGTTTCACCTCCAGGTATTACCTCTATATTCCAGATGGAGAAAAAAGGAGAAGGGTAAGGGTAAGAGGTGCCTGCCAGCTGACTTTAGCCTTGATATTAGGAAAATATTTTTATTACGTTCTACTTTAATATCATTGTATGGTGTTCACATCTTAAGCTGCAAAGATTCTGGCAAAGTGAATGCTTTTTATTTATTTATTTTTTTAAGAGAGAGTTTTGCAATAGGGTGCATATGCTCACTGGAGAAACAGAGTGAGACAGAGAGACAGAAAGCTGCATTCTTTTCTTGGGACTTTGGGCATGCATGCCTATGCGCCCAGTGTGAGTTTAAACCACCAGGTGTGGGACTCAAACAGCCATTGACTACGTGGGAGTCCAGTAATGTAACCATTATGCCATCTGCTGGTCCCAAGGTGAATTCTTTCACTGAACTAAACTGCTGCCCTAAACAAAATCTGAATGCTTTTAGTAGTAAGAAATGAAAGAATCCATACTGAGTAGGCAGCCATCACTGTCAGCCGCATTTCCTGAAGTAGGTGAAATATTGGCTTAAACTCTTGTTCACATCATTCACCTTCTCTTAAAACTCATTAAAATTTGTGTATACACACACACACATAAAACATACACACACATATATACACACAAATGCATATATATTGGGTGATTGGAAATGTCATGATGCACTTTTGCATACAAAAATATAGAAAAAAATATGTCATGCCTTTTCTGACAATGATATATATATATATATATATATATATATATATATATATAAATCTCACTTTAATTTAGGCTTTGAATTAGCACATAGTCTAAATAAGTGAAATTTGATTATATAAGCAGAACAGATGATCTTTTTTGTGTTGCTGTAGCCACAGGATACTCTTTCTGGTGAGAGTGAATCAGTTTCCTAGTTACTTTATGCTTTCAAATGAGATATTACTATGCTTCTTTATTACTTGATGTACTGTTAGGTATTTTCATTGGGTTGTAATAAAAATTTTTATAAACATGTCTTGGATTTTGAATCAAAATGAACAGAAAAACTGATAGAATTGTGAGCACAGAAACCAAAGCGTTCACTAATGAATCAATCAACAAATATTTACTGAGTGTCTTTTGCGGTCAGGGCAATTACATTATTACACAAACCTTGATTATGTCTTTCAGTGTATGGCGTACTGTACCACACATGTTGGTCAATACATGTTCTGATTCACAGCTTGGAATCTGCCAGAGGTGTTAAATAAGTGGGCATAGAAAAAAAAAATGTAATTTCACCTATCATCATCAACATCATCATCATCGCCTTTATTAGTGGAAAATTGCAGAATGTTAGTTTTAAAGTGAAGCAGTCATGACCTGGGATAGTCATGAGCTGGGATAGTTTAGGGGCAGAAGTGAAAGTTTTGCGTTAGTCGGAAGACTTGTAAAAGAGTGAAAGTGAAATTGTCCCCCCCACCACGAGGGGCCCAGAAGAGAATCTTCTAGACATTGGAGTGCTGACACTTTCACTGATGATTACTTTTGATTATTTTGTTTCGAAAGATGCTGATCCATTGCTTTTTACAGAAAAATTAATTGAACACTTACTATCTTGCATTGAGGCATTACTAAGGACTGATTATGTGTGACCCCCGCCCCCCTCCCCATGCAGGAACTTTGTCACCAATATGATATTAAGAGGTGATATTTTGGGATTGTGATTTGGGACCTTATAAAAGAGGCTCTATGGGGCCTTCCCTTCCATCATGTGTGACACAAATGAAGGTGCCATCTATAACCAGGAAGTGGTCTTCACCAGATATCTTGATCTTGGACTTGCCAGTTTTCTAGAACTGTGAGAAACACATTTCTGTTGTTTATAAGCTTCTTACATTATGCTCCTTTTTAAATAAAGCAGGCATGAACAAAAGTCTAACTATCAACATATTTGTTATAGTCCATACAGAAACACTACTATTTGAAGATAGGTACACCTAACTCTGAATGTCTGTGTGAACCCAGCCCTAATTTAGACATGTGCTTGAGAGTATTTAAGGCAACTGAAATGTCAACATACATTGGAAGAAGACCTTATCACACAAATATCAACTGACCTATTCATTCACTCATACCTTTATCCATTCCAGAAATATTTATTGATGGCCTGCACTTGCCTGGCATTTTGCTATAAACTCTGAAGATAGTAATAAACTAAAACCAAGTCCCTGTAGTCATGGAGCTTCCACTCTGGTGAAATGAGTGAGACAATTAACAAATAAATGAATAGATACACACACACACACACACATCAGGTAGTGCTAAGTGTCAGAAAAATGAAACAGGGACAGGGGATGGAAAGTTCAGGGAAAGTAGTGGGAATAATAGTGCATTTCAGACAGGGTAATTAGGGAAGGTTTCTGATCAAGGGACATTGGAACAGAGACCTGAAGGAATTTAGGGAGTGAAGTATGTGACTTTCTGGGGAAAAAGGTTTCTGTGTTGGAACACAAAAGAGACAGAGCTGTTTGGCTTGCTTGAGAAGCAGTGCATGGAGAAGAGACTGCAAGGGTGGATTAGAGGGCTGCTGTAAGAGTATGGTTAGGAGAGGATGGTGGCTGGGGCCAGAGTGGGAGCCATGGACATAGGTGACATCAGTGATAATCTCTGTATTAAGATTATAAGCTATTTTCCTGCTTCTTTATCCATTTCTTGATCCATTTCTTTGCACGTTTTCTACAAAGAATTCATTACTTGTGTAATCATAGGAAATAAACTCGGCCTTTCTCTCTTACCCCCACCTCCTCTTAAATCTGGCATAATTGAAAAAGGATGCCTTAGGGAAAGGAGGTCACTCAGCATCAGACTTTAGAACTTAAATTTAATAAGATCTGTTTGTGATTCATGGTAGATTTTGTCAAGCACTTTCACCAAGTTTTAGCAGCAAGTTTGAATAACACACAGGATAATGAAAAGTGGAAAAATGGTGTGAAGGGGAGAATGAAAAGTTAATAGGGAGAGAAATTTAAAACAAAATTTAGAAAAGAATGGCATTTTAAATAGCAACATTACATTAACAGGCTGCCAAAGCACAAAACTACTGTGTGAGAGGATGCTTTTATTTTTAAAAGTTTATTTGATGTGTTTCTTGAAAGAGACATAGAAAAGTATCCTTGACACGGTCTTGCTATGCCATGATCCTCTCCCTGGCATCCAGCCAGGAAAACAAACATGCACAGGCTTGCCTAGAGTGATCTGGTCAGCTTAGAATCAAACCTGAGGCCTCCCATGTGGCTCCAGAACTTTGTAACAGTGCCTTACCACTTGCGACACCATGGCTGGATTGAGAGGATACATTTTTATCTGGAAATTTTTTCTTTAACAAGCTTCTCTTAAAGCTTTATTTAAAAATAGAAAAAATATAAGAATTTAAGGAATGCCTTGTCTTTAGGGTGCTTTGATACCGTATAAGAAATCTCTCATATGAAAATTTGGGAGGAAAAAAGAAAACAATAAAGTGAACAATTTTTTTTTAAAAAATATTATTTATTTAATTTAGTTTATTATGAGCATTATTTTTAACTTGGTATCATCATTAGTGAGAGACAGGGGAGGGAGGGAGTGAGAAAGGAAGCCTCCAGGTCTGGGACTCAAACAATGGTCAGTCATGTTGGAGTTCAGCATCCTAACCACCATACTACCTGCTGGCCCTGAAGTGTGAAAATTTGTGATTGAGTCATTTTACAAATTCTGGAACATAAAGAATAAGGTAGAGCATGTTACAAAACAGGCAGTGGCCACACACTGCTCAACTTTGTAGGTCATGTTAGGGATTTTTGTTCTTTATCCTAAAAGCAATGGGAAACTTGTGAAGTATTTTATGTTCGTTTGTGTGTGTGTGTGTGTGTGTGTGTGTTAGAATTATTTGTTTAACTTTGTTTATTATCATTAATTTTTTACCTTGACCAGAGAGAGACAGAGAAAGAGAGAGAGAGAGAGAGAGAGAGAGAGAGAGAGAGAGATAGCCAAGCAGGGTCTTCACACTGGGATCCATCTATAGACTTAGCCAGCTTTAGATCATGGGCACAAGTGTGCTTGGTGTATTCAAGGAGATCTCTGGATGTGAACCTTGAACCTTCCCCTGTTGGTTAGTCTAACAGAGAAAGGATAATTTTTTACCACTGTATCACCAGCTGGCCCCAGAGGGTCTCTTTTTGAGATTTTCAAGTTTTAAAAATTTTGTTTTGATGCCGAGAGGTAGGGGGAAAAAATCAGAAACATTATTCTTATTTTTTAGTATCTAGGACAAGTCAGTTTATTCTCTTCCATTCAAACCGAATAACTTCAGTGGATATTTATTATCCTAGATATTCTCAATGCTTGGGCCTATTACTCCTCAGTAAGCCATACCTGAGTTACCTGTACAGTTAGCAGCAGGCTCATTTCAGGCAGGAGGACAGTCAGCATAAAACAGAGCAGAGACTGAGGAATATACCCTCGGGAGTGAGGTGAGAGATGAAAAGGTAGGAAAGCATTTCTTCTTCTCTTGGGAAGCCTTTCACTGAGAAAAATTGAAAGACAAAGTTGGGATACCACTTGGCAAGCCTAAATTCATTAGAAGGAAAGAAAGAGAGGTCAGATGGCACTGCAGTGCTAATGCAACTGGACCCACCTGGGGAGGTCCCTTGAGCATGTTCTGGGGCCTCCTTGGATTATGGTATGAATACCCTGTTGGGGCTCTCTCTCTCTTTCTCTGAATAAATAAATAAATGAATAAACTTTTAAATGGAGTGGGGGGAGGAAAAGAATAATACAGAAGATTAGAATCCGCTTTTTTTTTTGGGGCGGGGGAGAAGTTTTTTCTATAGTGCGTGCGCTCACCACACAGACAGAGAGAGACAGTGAGACAGAAAACGAGAAATCACCCCCCTGGGGGGATGGCCAGGCCACAATCCCTTCTCCTCCTTTCTCCTCTTGGGATCTTGGGCACGCATGCACACATGCCCGGAGTGGGTTTTAAGCCACTGGGTCCGAGACTCAGACTGCGGTCGACTACCTGGGAGTCCAGTGACATAGCCATTACGCTAAGTGCTGGTCCCAGAATCCAGTTTTGACGAGGGGCCTTTTCATCACATATCACGGTTCAAGGTCCAATCTGCCTGATTTTGGTTCTCTGACCTCGCATTTCTGTAACTCCAAAACTACTCCACTTTTCTTGTAAACCATGGAAGCAATGGTTCACAAATCTCCATGCTGGCTTTTCGGTCCTTCCTGCAGTCTCTTCGAAGTGTACCTGCTGTCTATGTATTCATGATGGGAAAATTCATTTGGTAAGACACAATAATACACAGTGATTGAGTATAAACATAAAATTAAAATGAACAATAATAATAAAAAGAAATACCTGCTTACACAGCTTTAACGATTTCCCTATAAGTTAATAACTTCTACTTTCTCACCCTGAACATTTTTATTATCCTCTCCCTACAAATAAACTATCTGGAAAGAACTTGCCCTCAACTTACTAAACATATGAAATCAGAGACTCCTAATATGTTCCTTTATCACTTTCCTAGGTTTCAATATTCTAGGCTAGTAGATCTTAACTGTCTGCAAAATAGAAATGTTAGAGGAGTTGTTTCAAAGCACCAGTATCCTGTCAGCTGGAGATACTAGAATTAGATTTGTCTGGGCTGGTTATCTGGCAATTCTGCAGTTCAGCCAGGGTGGGAAAACCTAACTAAGTCCTGTTGCCCACTGCTCTTCCACTCAGCTCATTCACTATTTTCCATACTGGCTTCTCAGTGTCACCTCCTTTTCCTCTACTCCAGCAGCCCAAAGCAAGGGGACCCTTTGGCTTTCAGCTCTTGTGCAGATTCCTTTACAGCGATGGGCTGTTTTCTCTTATAGCAATGGGAAGTCATCCTCAGATGTAATTTCTCTCATGCCATTATTTTATACAGAATTCTGTGTTGACTTCTGATTGTCTACTTGAAAGAAACATAATTAAGTTTCTAGGCAATAGATTCCAAAACCTCCTACTCACTTACCTTCCCAGGCCTTTTCCCATCTCCTTACAACTCGGTCTATGTTTTCTTTTATTCTCAGGCAACGTGATGTGCTTGATCCTCTTATCCTTTGTCCTTCTTGCCACCGACCATTGTTCATTCTATTTTTCTTTCCTTAAAATTATATCTTCACCTTCAATTTTCCATACTTTAGTTGTATTTTCCTTCACTAACATAATCTGGCTCTAGTCGCTCTACTCAAGTAAGACAGTTTAACCTACATTTAACAGGTTTCTGACTTTTCTGCTTTTTGATTATTTGTTGCTTTTGGCATCTGGATGACATTTTTGGGCTTCTCAAAAGTGAGCCATTTCAACTACCTCCTATGTCCAATCAGTGTTCTATATACAGAAGGCACACAATATATGGTGAATTGACAGCCAGTTCTCTGTTGACAAAGGGTAGCACTTCAATCTTTTCTGCCAAATCCAAGCTAGAGCTTTCTTATCTATTATACTAGCTAGTCTGCATAGCCATCTGTCCAAACGTTGTGATTGGAATCATTTAATGTGCAGATCATTATCTGAGGGCATAAGCATGGTTTGATGCATGACCAAAAGTACTTTCCATGCTGAGCACGCAAGCCTTTGGTTTATAGCCAAAAGCAATTCTGGGTAGAATCTATAGCTGTTTGTGATTCTAAATTTTATGTTCTTTATGTTTCTGTCCAAGAGTCACCCCATTTCAAAGGGATTCGCATCAGGCCAGGCTTTGGCTGCCATAGTTGTTTAGCAATCCATAGATCTTTTCATAGTTTGAAGTGTTTGATTATACACCTTATTAAAGGTACAGTAGTACTACATTTCCGTGGTACAGGAACTGTAGCCCAGAAAAGTGTTTTTGCTTCTGGCTATTGACAGGGCCATCAATGGGAGGAATTGGAAGTCCTCCAAATTTGTCTTCAGTGCTCCTGACCATCCCCCCCCCCCATGCTAGGGTTCCTTTCTCCTAATGTCCATCCCCCTAGCAAATGCTGTTTTCTCAAAAGGTACCAGTATCAGCTATTCTTAAAGCCTTCTGTTCCCTTATCATTAACTTCGTGAGAATAACTGCCATCATGAATCTCTGTTGTGCTGGTGTATGTCACATTCTTCAGCTGTACTGAGGTGGAAAAAGACCAGGTGGAGAACCACTATTTTAGCCAAGGTATTAATTCGTGTTGCCAATTGCAGATTGAAAGGCTCTCTCCTCTACTGACTGATCTTCAAACATCAACGAGCAGGTAAGATCAAAATGTCTTGGGTAGGTACCCAGTCTGTGTATAGATAAGATCTATTCTGGGTTCAGATTAATACCAAAAGTATTTATAGTTCCTAGTATTGATACGTAGCATCAGAAAAATAAACACACACACACACACCTCACACAACTTCTATTTGAGACCCACTTCTCCCATTATGGGAAACTACTATAGGAACAACCCCTAACAGCCTACTTTAATAGGACATAGAGTTTAGTTAGGATAAAAATGTTCTTGGAGCCCCTGTTAAAGGAAATAACTCCTTTGGATTCTTGATATGGACCTCAGAAAAGAAACTGAAAACACCTTAGAAAAGAAGTGGGGCCCCTTCAGCTCCCCTGGGAATCAACAGTGTGGCTCCAGCATGTCTAGGGATTTTGAACCTGATGCTAAGACTATTGAGCAAGAAGGAACAAATATCAGTCCCATGATAAGGAGGAAGCTTAAAATAGCAGGAACAAAGGAGAGCTTAGACAGTCCATAGAATATGAAGTGATGACAAGTAGAACAAAATGAAGTTGAGAGTGAAAAGGAAATTGCAGAAGAGGGCAGGATAAAGAAATCCTAAATACCCCTAGTTTCAGTTTCTAGGAGGGGAAAAAATTCAAAGAATATCCTTACCTTTCAAAGGTGTTTGTTCACACACAATGGTCCCCACTTAGCCAATGTTAGTTCTTTATCTCAGCTATCTAACGCTCTTAGATTTGCTCATGTGAGCTGAAAATCTCAGAGGCTTTCCTCCCGAGGTTTTCAAAAGACCTCGCTGTAGGCTTCAGAGAAAGATCATACTTCTCTGTTCATTTGCCACTAGGATGGGTGACCAAGTGCCATGTTATTTCTTTTTGCTTTTCTGTAAAAAGGGGCTTCTTAGACACGCTTTTGTCAGCAGTATTATGAAGAAAGATCCTCAGGAGGAAAGACAGAGACAGCTGCACCATATTTGGTGACTCTGAACCATCTAGGGTGTTTATTTTAGATAAACAGAAAAACGTTTTCCATGCTTTATGCAGATAACATCCTCTATTCTCTGCTTAGCTTTATCTTTATGGGTACTTTGGGGAAGCATCTTTAAATTTGTAAGTGACAGAGCTAGGATTCAAACCAAGACCTCTCTGTATGAGCTACTATGCTAGCAGCTGTATACAATTAACTCATTACATACTCATAGAAATGGAAGAGAGTAGCTATTTTTGGTCCTGTTTTGAAGTGAAAGAATTGAAGCAGAAAGAAATTAACTTGTTTAGCTCCCAGTCACGAACTTCACAAGCAGCACGAGTCATAGGATGGTATGTAAGACAACTTGCCTTCGTTTTTCTGTTTCAGTGAGATACAGGCAATGCAATTATCCAAAGGAATTGAGAGCAAACTGAAATTAGATGCTTGTTGAGATTTGATAATTAATCATACCCATGTCTTTCTCTCTCTAAATTCTAAGCCAGATAGACAATGGGATAAGATAAATGAATATCAGTTTATTGCAGTGGAAATAGCCATGGAAAACATGGCTTGGAGGAGCAGTTGTAATCAGGTTTCCTAATTGCATCCGTAGGAGATGAAACGAGCTGCACAGCACAGTAAAAATGCTACAGGTGGGGCCTGGCAGGGCAAATTCTGCCCACATTTGCTTGCTAGAAAGAGGAGAGGGACAGGGATGGGGGATTGTTTGAATCTGTTGGAATGGGCTGGATTACATGTGTTCACTTCCTTTTTCCATCCTTACCAACCTGATAGTTCACTCTTTTGCTCTCAGGGAGGGAAAGAAGGATAGAAAAGACAAAAGCATTTTCCCTATTTTTTTTTTTCTTGGAAGTGAAATGGAATTTTCCTTCCTTCCAAGGAAATTTGAAAAGCTAGAGCTTAAGTGTCCCCCTAAAAGCAATGAAACTATTTTCTTAGAGGTTTCTGTTTTGAATTTGAAAGAAAGATTCCAGATTGTTTCTGGTTGAGCTGAGTTTTCAAGTCTATAAATTTTGTAATCAGAGGCATCACATTAACTTCAGAATTGCAAAATTGACATTAACTCAACAGCCCAAAGTGAGAGAACTCTACCATTTGGGTGAGCCAGTGAAAAACCTAGTCATGTCAGTGGAGAAAAGGAGGGAAGATAATTGTTCAAATGAATTGGAAAAAAAAATAAAAGGAAAAGAAATGACAAAGAGAGATTTCAAATATGTCTTACAATTCTCTTTCCAAGGTAGAAAAATCAATCGGAACATTTGAGATAAGGATCTGAGTATTAATTTAGGTTAAACAAAGGGATGACAAAGGAGAAAAACATAAATCAAAAAGACAATATGATAGCTGCAGATTAATACACAAGTTATAGAGGACTCTGATGTTGGTGGAGAATGTTGACTGACTTGGTTGGGTCCTTGATGCAAAGCCCGCATCAGAAACACTTGGCACTTTGCTGAGGGATGAATTCATCCATTCAGATTTCATAGAACTTCGTGTGTGAGCCAGCTGCATCGTCTTTGCATTTAACATAGAAGTTGCTAATTGAGAGAAGAGATTATGGTCCAATCCTAGTCTGATGCTTTTTGAGGCACATCATGGCTAATATTTAGATAACATGATGTTTTCCATGTTGGAGCTGCAGTTTCCATTAGGAAAAGTTCAAGAGGGCTACTTTTGGACATTGTGAATAGTTTGGTGCTATCTCTGAGATTTTAGTAAATTTTAGCGTACTGATTAATGGTTACTGAATTCTTCACATACTCTGAATTATAAAGGATGTTGTTCAGAACGTCCTTTGAAGTGTTCACACCTCTCTTTAATCTCGAAAACACATGAATCAGTCAACTACACGAACAACTGTTCATTTACTGGAACCAGAAACCTGGATTCTGAGACTGATATTCACCTTTCTGTGAGCCTGGGAAAGTCACTTTGTTTATTATTTCAACAATTTTTTTTTTTTTGGAACCTACACCTTTTTAGCACATGCCTAATTTCTGCCTCATGGGATATAAAACTGAGTGGAGAAGATAGACCATCGGAGAAGTCATTATGACCAAGTGCAATAAGTGTTATTATAGACAACATGCAGAAAGGAGCCTGTGGTAACGGAGAAAAAGAGATGTACCTATTCTAAAGGGTTAGATAAAGGTTTCTCATGCTTTAAACTGAGACTTCAAAGGTTAAATAAATTTTTTCTTAAGAATTATTTATTGACTTAATTCCATTTTTTATTATTTTTAAATTTTACCAGAAAGAGAGAGAAAGGAAAAGGGAGAAAGCAAGCCACCAGATCTAGGACTCAAATAGTGGTCAACCATGTGGGGAATCCAGTGTCTTTAACCACCACACCACCTGCCAGCCCCAAAGGTTAAATGAATATTCGAAGGACAAATGTCTTGCAAAGAAGGAACTGAATTTTAGCAGGGAGACAGGAGAGCTGCTAACATAGCACTTATTTAATTTAAAGGATTTCAATTTGCTGAGAACATGAAGTGTGAGGAAGGCTGGTCAGAGCTTGAAAAGATTAGGGAGACGATATGAAACGATTATGATGGGAAATGAGTCTGACATGTGGGTGATCTTTGGTTTCTTCAAACAAAAAACAGAGACAATAATGTCCACTTCACACCGAAAGAGAAAAATGTACACAAAACAATTTCATAATCAAGATAGCACAGTGTGAAGGTAAGATGTTATTACTGGTATGTTGGTTGTAGACTTTGACTTACTTTTTCAGGAGTAGAAACTGTTATGCATAATCTATTATCTGGTTATCTCTTTGACCAACGTTTCAAGGTAACAAGAAATTTTCTGTTTTTGTGTTTGTTTATAAGCCAGAGTGCAGGTGTGCTCACTAGAGAGAAGAAAGAGAGAGGCAAAAACCCTCCCCAGTGGGGCATGGTCACACTGCATCCCATTCTCCATTTCTCCATCTCATGAAGATTTTTGAACATGCATGCACATGCTCCAGGTGTGTTTTTCAAACCACCAGGTCTGGGACTTGAACTGAGTGGTCAGCTGTGTGGGACCTGGCTCCCATAAGTACTAGGCCATGTAAATGGCCCAAGAATTTTGAGCGAAGATATAAATTGCAATGATTTAGTATATAAGGGGTCTTCAAAAACTTCATGGAAACCATGTTATGAAAAACTGTACATGCATTTTAACTTTTTTGCACCAAATGAAACCCATATTTCTTTAGTCCTCTAATATTTATGCATATTTCCTATCCTTACATGTATATATTCATAAATGTACTTAGATATTTTTTTAATCCATGGTAGAGTGTGTGCAAGAGAGAGTCACCCTCTATAGAGTCTGGTCATGCCGCAATTCCCTTCTTCCAGTTCTCTAGCCCTCCAGCCCATCAGACTTGAATATTGTGCATGCACCTGGCATTTTTCAGGCTTACTTGGCTGGAGACTGTAACCACAGTTGCCATGTGGGATCTGACTTCTTTTGAGCAGCACATCACCTCTGCACCACAGAGTCACGATAGATGTCTGCATTAATTAATATTGGGTATGTCTGGCACACCTGGTTGACCAACGTAAGAGAGATTTCCCAGAACCCTCTAATCATATTATTGTGGGCAATTGTTTCACATAGAGGTGGTCTTGAAACTTCCCTGGGCAATAGCTCTCTGCTCTGTCACCATAAATTTTAGGCTCTCTCAGTGGAGAGTTGAATCAGGCTTAAGATTTTTTTTCTTTAAGTCTCAATTAGATTAGCTTTTTCTGGTTTTGTTCCCAAGAAGGATAAATTTTAGTAATGCATTGGGAGTAATCTTCAGAATAGCCAGCCAGTATTTCTCCTCTTCGGGATAAATGCAAAGCCTAGGTTTTTGCACCCATCATGTGTCTCAGGCCACTGTGTAAACTTATGATTCATTATTTTATTTTATTTTTTTAGAGGTTTTTGCTATAGGGCACGTGCGCTCACCAGACAGAGACAGAGAGACAGAGAGACAGAAAGCGAGAAATCACGCCTCAATCCCTTCTCCTCCATTCTCCTCTTGGGATCTTGGGCACGCACGCACACGCGCCCAGCGTGAGTTTTAAGTCACCGGGTCCGGGACACGAACCGCGGTTGGCTACGTGGGAGTCCAGCAACATAGCCATTACGTTAACTGCTGGTCCCCATGATTCATTATTTTCATATTTTGTTCCTCAGATAAAAGACACACAGGACAGATAAGTGTTCAATCTATCTAAACATTTCACTCTGACTTCAAAGATATTTCTGTTTTTTTTTTTTTTTCTTTTTTTTGGAGAGGTTTTTGCTATAGGGCGCGTGCGCTCGCCAGACAGACAGAGAGAGACAGAGAGATAGAAAGCAGGAAATCACCCCCCAGGGGGGATGGCCACGCCGCAATCCCTTCTCCTCCATTCTCCTCTCGGGATCTTGGGCACGCACGCACATGCGCCCGGCGTGAGTTTAAGCCACCGGGTCCGGGACTCGAACCACGGTCGACTACGTGGGAGTCCAGCGACATAGCCATTACGCTAACTGCTGGTCCCCGATATTTCTGTTTTTTAAAGAAAGCTATGTGTAGCAGGCTTCTCATACTGTCAGTTTCTAGTTTCCAGACTGTCAAGCTTCTTGGAGAAAGAATGGGAGTGAAGTTTGAAACGGAGGAGGATGTGAAGAGATTATTGGTTTTTTGACTCTATTACTTAAAATTCTCTTATTTCTTTTATGGATGCAGAGAAAGAAAGGGTTCAAAAAAGAAAATATTATGCTCAGAATTGATACTAGGGTATTTGCTAAGATTTAACTGTATATATTGGGTTGTTGGAAAAGTCATGATGCATTTCTGCATAGAAAAACAGAAAAGCACATAATGACTTTTCTGATGATACAATATATTTGTCATTACTACTGGTAGCATTGGGGGAATCATGAGTGTCTTTAACTTGGAATTGTTTCACTGTATACCTGGAAGATTGGAAGTGGGTAGGAGAAGCTCTGTGAAGTCTGAGTTTGGGGAGATAGTTACACTGGAAGACAAGTTGGGTAAAGCAATACAGAATATGGAGTCAGCTACTTTGGGAAGTTAGGGTATGTACGAATGAGTTTTTTGTTTTTGTTTTTGTTTTTTTTTTCTTTTCTTTTCCCAGTTATCTTAGGAATTTGTGAACAACACTCTAGACATTTGTGCATGTCTGTATGTGGTCACTACAAAGGAGGCACACCTAAAAAAGGGTCTTTGCATTGAGCTCTATCACCAGAATTGTTAGAATTTCAAATATCCATTCTCCCTTTTTTGATGGGATATCTTGGATACTTAGATGTCCTTCTTGGAAGCAGTAAAATTCTTCCTTTGGGGTCAGTCCGGTAGTTAAAGCTGCCAAAAGAGGTTAGAGTCCCTGACCAGGTGGCTTGGGAGCTATGGTCTGGGAGATGTGCCAGGAGTGTTTGCTTGCAAAATCCTGAGAAGAGAATGGAGGAGAAGGGATTTCAGTGGCCATCACTCCTGGGGAAGGGGGGGTGTGCTTTCTCACTTTCCCTGTCCTCTTCTTTCTCCATCTCTCTCCAGTGAGTGCATGCACCCTGTAGCAAATTAAAACAAACAAACAAAAAAAAAAAACAAAGAAAACTTCTTTTGCAGTTGTTGAGACCAGTGTCTGTTCAACCACTTTGTAGCCATAGCTGGTCCGGTCACCCTGGCTCCTGGATTGGAGCTTCCCTGGCTGCCAGTTGCTGGTGACTTGGCCTGGTTGACTGTGTCCTGTGCTGGGTTATGTTGCTCTGATGGTTACTCCTCCCCCAGTGGTGTCTCTCCTGTCCTCATGTGGTCCTTATTGCTCTTTGCTACATGGCGAGGAGTTGATCTTCTAATTCCCATGATCCTCCCTCTTGGTTTCTTATAGCGCCCCCTAGTGTTTCCACACTGTCATTTGATTGACCCTTCTCACTTTTTGGCTCAAGCTTCTACAGATTCATGTAAAGTTGTCAGATTTAACAAATAAAAATAAAAATAGCCCAGTTAAATTTGAGTTTCAGATAAACAACTTCAGCATAAATGTGTCTCAAATGTTATAGGGAAGATGCTTATAATAAAATATTTTCCTTGGTTAGCTAATATTAAAATTTAACTGAGTGTCCTGTATTTTATCTGGTAACACTGTAAGTATTGAGTCCAAATTAGTGATATTTCCACTTCTGGACCCGTCATCGCACTTATAGTGTAACAGATCACACAAGTGAATGAAAAAATCGCTCCTTTTCTTAGACACCTTCACTAGGGAGTGCACCCTGGATAATACGAGGGTAGACCAGGGCTGAGTTAATGTACTTTTATAAGTTTTCCTTAAAATTCAACATTCAAAAGCTTTCTGGGTAATATTGCAGCCTGAAGTTCCAGATGCATGGACCTTAAGTTTGGCCTCAAAATGAATCCTTAGGGTTTCAATCACTTTATTTACATCCAATGGGTGATAATTTATACACCTGAATTTCAAAAAGTCGAAATATTTATATATTGTTTGGATCATACAAGAGAGTTTTGTGGAAAATGTAGTGTGAGCAATTATTTCCCATTTTCTATTTCTGATACAAAAATACAATTTATTTTAGGGGAACTGCAAGCCTATTGCTTTGATAATTTAAATATATAAAAAGGAAAAGTTTTTGGGCTTATAATTTTGAAAAAATCAGAGTAATAAGGGAGATGCATGAATAAAGCTCCCTGGCAGCTTTGGGGTGAACAAATTTGACTCACTATCTTAAAAAAAGCTGCATGAAATGTATTTGTGTATTCTTTTTTGTGTATCCCCTGATTAAATTTACATGTATTGTTCTTGCAATACAAAACCACAAGACTATTAAACTTCTAATGGAGAAAAGAAAAAATGAGGACAATCAGACTCCAAATGAAATGCTCATTCAGAGCAATGATAAAACAGTATTTAAAATTAATCAATAAATCACTTATCATTTTTATAGATTAATAGGGTACCTTCTTTGTTTGGGGAGAGGTTTTTGCTATAGGGCGCGTGCGCTCACCAGACAGACAGAGAGAGACAGAGAGATAGAAAGTGAGAAATCAACCCCCCAGGGGGATGGTCACACCGTAATCCCTTCTCCTCCGTTCTCCTGTCAGGATCTTGGGCACGCATGCACACGTGCCCGGCGTGAGTTTAAGCCACCGGGTCTGGGACTCAAACCGCGGTAGACTACGTGGGAGTCCAGCGACAGAATCATTATGCTAACTGCTGGTCCCAATAGGGTACTTTCTTAAATGCTGTCCTTAACAAAGTTTAAGGAATGTTTAAGGAAGCTTTAGTAAATTGTTCATTAAATAATTCCTACCTAATATTTTTCTCTAAAAGGTCATATTAGCCTCTTGAAAAATTTTGACTGTTTTTGCAACCAAAAGACAGGGAATTCCTTGGCTAGCACTATAATTTTAAGAAGCGGTTTGCTTTCACTAGAACTCAGTAGTGTAAAGCATGAGTTTCCAAATACCTGGCAACTTCTGGGCTCTTGTGTATAATATTTGGGAAAGAAATGTAAAATGTTTAATTTAAAATATCTCAGTTCAGATGCTGAGGTATTATAGATTTAGGCAAAGTGAAGACGAGAGCAAAATTTACTAATTTAGTCCTTCACTCACTGGGCAATATGAACCAAATCTTTACTATGTCAGTCCATATTTTGAATTTGACTTTGATAGCTAAGCAATCAAGATATATTTTGAGGGAACCAGCAGTTAGCATAATGGCTATGTCGCTGGACTCCCACGTAGTCGACCGTGGTTCGCATCCCGGACCCAGTGGCTTAAAACTCACGCCGGGCGTGTGTGCGTGCGTGCCCAAGATCCCAAGAGGAGAATGGAGGAGAAGGGATTGCGGCGTGACCATCCCCCCTGGGGGGTGATTTCTCGCTTTCTGTCTCTATGTCTCTCTCTGTCTGTCTGGCGAGCGCACGCACCCTATAGCGAAAACCTCTCCAAAAAAAAAAGATATATTTTGAATGGAAATCCTATGAAGTTTTCATGTCCCTAGTAGTTTTTATTTGGTATGAGTTATCTAGAAAATTGTTTCGACTTTTGTATTAACCTTGCCTATACAGTGAAGCAGACAGCCTTACTCTGGACTAATACTTAAGTGCGCTGAAAAGAAAGAGTGATGTTACTGGTCCTTCATGCAACAGTAGCCTCCCCACAAGAGTCACGGCATTGGTTACGTGTCACAATCCCACTGCATATTTATGGGCACGGCCCCTAGAGTCCTCTCCATGTGTTTTCTGCCTGGGTGCCAAACTCCCTGCAAACCAACGTGATCGCACAGCTAGCCTGGCCATCCTTGCCTTCATCTGGACGGAGAAGGGCTTTGCCTTTTAAGATTTAGTATTTCTTTTCAGATTTTCTACTTAACAATTGTGGTAAATGTATTTATTCTTCTTCCCATATTTTCTCTAAACAAACTCTTCTGGAATGCTGTTACAATTCTGACAGTAATGGCAAAGCTATTGGAACAGGAATGGGTGAGCAGGGAGGATATATCCGGACAGGAAAAGCTATACCACTGCCTGGGCAATAAACTGAAGTGAACAGTGGGAAGCAACTGACCTGCCATGTTGGACAAATGAGAGAAACAACCCACTGTATGCCAGAAACAGGAAATAATGTCCATAAAAAAAGAACTGCTTCCCGTTTTGTTTCACCAGTAATAAAATCTCATCACATGAGTTGGGATCAGCCTGTCTGGTACTTTATCCACGTGATACTTTGGCCTTTGTTCTCTTTCTTTTTCTCTGCCTGGGGTTTGCCTGGGAAGACTTCATGGTTCCACTGGGAGAGAGGGGGAGAAAAGATCTGCTTGGTGCTCTTACAGCTTTTAAAGAACATTTACTTCCCCTCCCCACTTTCCCTACAAACCACAGCCAATTGCTGTTCCTCCCCTTTGAAAGAAACCCTGGCTGTACCTGTTCTTTCATCTCCTGTGTGGAAAATGTCTATCGGCTAGAAGCCCTAAGAGTCTTAATTTTCAAGGATTTTAGTTGTAAGCTGTTCAGGGCATGAGCTAAAGTTTCAGGCAAAGGTAACTTTAGTAGCTGAGCCTGATTTCTGCCCCCACTCTGTCTTCCAGTGAGTGTTCTATGGGCGTCTGTGTGTGTGTGTGTGTGTGTGTGTGTGTGGATAAGCTCTTTAGCTAAGATGTACGCTTATGTTCCCTAGTATTTGATAAACTTTGCTGAAGATTGACATGTTAAAAGAAAAAAATAATTTTAAAGAAAGAAGAAAAAAATAAAAGGGAAGGATAAAGGGAAAGAGGAAAAAAAGAGCAGAATGAAGAAACAAAGCCACCATGCAGTATGTTGTGGATGGGAAACCACATTTTGTATGCTGTGATGATGCTTAGGGGACAAATGTAAATTAATTAATTAAAAAAAAGTTTCAGGAAAAAAAAAAAAAAAAAAAGGAAACCAAGAATGAAAAGGAGAAACTGAATCCAAAGGCTTACAAAGGGATTAGAAAGGCACACTCCCCATGGAAAACTTTATAGGAGCTGGAGAAAATGTATAAGTGAAATATCAGTATCATAAAATAACAGGAAATAGTGTAATCTAGCTGATGGAGAAAATTGTCACTTAAAAAAAAATCTCTCCTAATTTCCTTTGAACTTGTTCTTGTTTTGGAGCCAATGCACTGCAGCTAAGCTGACCACGGGTCTTTCTTTTGCCAAACTCGTATTTGCCAATAGAACCTCTGTGTGTTTACTATTGAAACTTTTCCATCTTATTTTGTTTCTAATTAAAGAGAAAAAAAAAAACCCACCGGGGCAAGCAAAAATCACATACTAAGGAAAGAAAATTGCTAATGATCTGGATGAATTATGATCCAGAAGTTCAGAGGAAAATCAAAGTGAGTGTTAGTGCAATGGATTCGAAGTGAATTTGGGGTTGACTGAGGAAATGTATGAGGGGGAAATCCTGTGTTTTCCTTTAATAAGTAATAATAATAATATAATTTATTTTAAGTAGGTGATTGGTAGAAGATAAATCAGCAAATGAATGCCTAAGGCACTTGTTCTGGAGAAATGTGATTTTGATGTAATTTTTACCAGTGTTTTTTTTCCTCCTTTCTTCAAACCCTTAGGAAGGATTACATGACTTAGTGAGCTATTACTGAGCATGAAGCAAAAAATGTGTTCAGTTGCTTAGACAAAGGTATTATCAGGATTAATTTCCTGTTACCTATGCAGATTATTTTGACTTGAATAATTATGGGATTCCCAAAAGTAATGGTTTGAACTGTTTTCTTAATACATCTCTCACTCGTGCGCATGTGCACACACACACACACACACACACACACACACAATAACCTATGTAACAGCATGAGACTTGTCTAGTTCTTATGCTAAGTTCAGTAAAGAATAAGAAGATAAACTGGAATTCAAAGGTGTAGGTATAAATATAAGAATGATTCAAAGGTAGGAAGTGACACGTCACAAAATAGGGGCAGAGAAAACATTCTGGAAGTTCAAAGGATAGAGGCAGGCCTTCAAGATGGGGTGGAGTCCATTAACATCTCAGCGGGATAGCATTTGCCTTACATTGTTACAATTTGACAGGATTGAGACATAATTTTAGACAGGTTTACATGAATTTTAAAGAAAACTCTGCACATGTTTGATTCCTCCATCCATTTAGCAAATATTTATTGTACTCCAGGTATTTATTGTATAGGTATGCGTTGTACTACAGACACTGAAGACAGAGCAATGAACCCAACGGGCAGAGAAGTCCACAGTCCCCTGATGCATTGCAAATAACTTCCAAGTTCTTTGTCTTAATCCTTGAATCTACCCAGGAAGATCAACTATAGGGGTGGGGGGAAGATAATAGCTTCTATATAATCTATGAAGTTAGGACAAGCCTATGAATTTGCTCATTTGAAGTTGTGTAACCACTAGAAAATAGTTTGTTGTCATTTAAATTATTTTTGTTTAATATATTAAAATGTAGACAAGATTTCAAAGAAAAAAATAATATTGTTTCTTTTCTTTCTTTTTCTATTTATTTATTTATTTATTTATTTATTTATTTATTTTTCTGTAGGGCGCATGCATTCACCAGAGAGAGACAGAGACGAAGAGAGGGAAAATGAGAAATCATCTCCTA
The DNA here is from genome assembly GCA_026018925.1 of Tupaia tana. Lineage (NCBI taxonomy): Eukaryota > Metazoa > Chordata > Mammalia > Scandentia > Tupaiidae > Tupaia > Tupaia tana. The sequence continues at coordinate 139,442,589 of JAKSZU010000007.1, read as the reverse complement.
GAGGGATGGGATTTCCACACTATAATCCCTTTTCCTCCATTCTCCTTTTCAGGTTTTGGGCACACATGCACATACACCAGGCATGATTTTCAAGATAGTGAAGGGATGTTCAGAAGATACACAAGGTGTGTATCCAATGTATCAAATGAGAGATATTAATGAAAATCCTTCTGCATGGGGGCCAGCAGTTAGCATAATGGCTATGTCGCTGGACTCCCACGTAGTCGACCGCGGTTCACGTCCGGACCCGGTGGCTTAAAACTCACGCCGGGCGCGTGTGCTTGCGTGCCCAAGATCCCGAGAGGAGAATGGAGGAGAAGGGATTGCAGCGTGGCCATCCCCCCTGGGGGGTGATTTCTCGCTTTCTGTCTCTCTGTCTCTCTCTCTGTCTGGTGAGCGCACGCGCCCTATAGCAAAAACCTCTAAAAAAAAAAAAAATCCTTCTGCATGAATTTGCCTCTTCCATTTGAATCTTTTGGCTCTAGTTTTAATTAGGGCATTCCAGTGACACATTATTACTCTCTCTCTGTCCCTCTCTATATATGTATCTGTGTGTGTGTGTGTGTGTGTATATATATAAATATATATATATGTGTGTGTATGTATATATGTATATATATATATATATAAAATCCCCCCGCCCCCAGTGGCAGGAACAAAGTCTAAATCATTTTCTCCATCTCTCGAACTCCATACAGGTCTTGACATATATAGCTCCTTCAAAAATAACAGAATGAAAAGAACAGTAGATGTAAAGAAAAAAAGGAATGTACTTTGAGTGTCTGAAAATATTGGGTTGCAGGAAAATCATAGTGCATTTTTACATAGAAAAATATGTCATGGCCTTTCTGACGACCTAATGCTATTTTCCTTTTCTTTCTTTCCATTGAATGTGTAAAAACAACCCAGTGAATACTTTCTTGGTACTTTGTAAATCAGTGGAAGTGAGCAGGAAGGATGGGGAAAGTGGCAGTATATTTGGAGAATTCTCCAGATGATTGTGATATATCCTTCCTTTTCTCCATACAGATGAAAACCAATGTAACACACAAACCCATCCTCAGAAGAATTGGACTAACATTTCTAGTATGGAGAATAGTGTGTCTATAGGCATGGGAGAGGAAAAAGTATAGCATTTTGAGAAAATCGATAAACTTCATTTTGGTGAAGTATAGTATTTTGGCTTGCCTGGCTCTTCATCATTTCTTTACTCCTAAACTCTTAGTCATCTTAATTGGATTGACTGTCAGAATATGGCAGAAAAGGTCTGGGTGGCATCTGGTTTTCTCTATCACCTGGAATTTTTTTTATAGTGGTTAGGTGCATTTCCATTATAAGAGAAATGAATGTCTATGGCCAGACTAGCCCTGAATGCACCGGATCTCGATCTTGTCTGATTTTATGAAGCTAAGCAGGGTCGGGCCTGGTTAGTACTTGGTTGGTAGAAATGAAAAAGCCAGGTAGGATCTCTTTCCCCCTCATCATTTTAGAAAGAATCTGAAAAGAAACTATTACTTCCCTAAATTGGAAATTGCAATATATAACCCATAAGCGACTTGCCAAAAATATATACTGCACTAGTGCTAGAAATAAGATTTGCTCTTATATTATAGTCAAGTTGTGGATTTTCCTCCCTGACCTGGTCACCGTTTTCAGCTTTCTTGTGGTTAAACACAGCCCAGAAACATGTTGCTACAAAACAGAATGGAAAACACCATTCCCAGTTTAACTTGATTTCTCTGGATCAGGGTGGGTCACTGTTATCCTGAAATAGCATGTGAACAGCACAATTTTCTCAAACTCCTTTTCCCATATTAAATTACCAAAAATAAACAGCAGCTATATTTTATCTGCAGTATCAGCAAGATCATATAACACAACGTAGGCTGGTATCACTTAACAAGCTGAACTTAAAAAAAAAAAAAAAAAAAAAAAACCATGGTGGAATATTGGAAAGAGCTGGGCGCTAATGCTTACCACAGCATGTCTTGCTGATTACTGTATTATGATGAATTAAAGCTGTAGATCTGACTAATTGACTCAGAATTCCTGTGCTCTGCAATGTGATGCCCTCACTCATAAACCCAACTGAACTGATTTCTACAATGTAGGGTGGCAAAGTGGGCTCTCCTGGTGGAATGAACATAGCACCCTGGGTTGGCATAAGATGCCAACAGCTCCCTACTTTAGAACTTAAAGGAGAATAAAATAAATATAGTTGCTTCTTTACCAGGTAAACCAAGAAAGGATTGAGAATAGCCCTAAATAGAAGATGCAAATGTTTCATGACTGATCAAAACACTGGTAGATTTCAATACGCACTCCATAACTAGAAATTTTGAACTCGCTGTTAAGGGACACATCTAATTTAGTAATAAATATGGAGTCACTGAGTATAAAATCCTTTTATTACTTTTCAGAAAAAATGTTACTTAAACTATTAGGTCATTGGGAAAGTCATGACATATTTTTCTATGCAAAAATGCACCATGACTTTCCAGACAACCCAATAAATGGCAGTGAAGTGCTTCCCAGTTCTAGCAGGCCTGATAACTAGGCACTTATTTTGGTTTCTGTTAGTCTATTAAACAGTTCATGCTTTAAAAATTATTTACTTTAAAGTTTAAGAGCCCTAGTAATCTTGTTTATAATATAATAGTCTAAGTTGACTGATTTGGAAATCTAGCAAATGAGTTTAAGTTTTTATATGATAGATGAGAATAAAAGAAGCAACTGTAGATATTAGAGACAGTGCTGGTGTCATAGGGGGTAGGTAATAGGAGGTGGGAGGGAGGGGATTGGGAAAAAAAATAAAACACAGTTAATAGAAACTAAAATGAAAAGACATCTGCTGATGATAAAGTATGTGATAATGTCTTTCACTTGACTAGTATGCGCTGTAATCACACTGGGAAAAACCATGTTGTGTACTGTAAAGGTGTGCAATGATTAAATGTAAAACAAAACAAAACAAAACAAAACAAAACCAAAAAACCAAAAGAATAAAAGAAGCAAAAAAAAAAACCCCAAAACAACAAAAAAACCCAAACAGCTACAATCTCTTGATCAGGTGAAATAAAATGCTATTTTTAAAGGTATTTGTATTCTCATTTACAAAGTAGTTGATAGCAAATGAGTGGTAACATATTTTTAAAAGAAATGACTATCACCCCATGGTCACAAAAGCAAAGATTCATGGCAGTTCAGAGGTAATTCCGAGTCATCCAGTAAAAGCCAGGACCAAAATCCTTTCGTTCTACAACTTCCAAACTGTTGACCATTTGCACTCTTGAGCTCTGCCAATGGAGGAGATCTCACTACCTTAAGACAACCCTTTCTATCTTTGAGTATTTAAGAGAGTTAAAAACTTCTTTCTTAGGATAAGCTAAAGTCTGCCAACCTGTAACTTTCCATCTGCTTGCCCTACTTTTTTCCTTCTGGAAAAACATAAACTAAACATGATTCCTTTTCTATACAGTAATTGTTCAGATATTTGAAGATAGCTATCACATTCCCCTTGCATTTTTTCATCTTCCTTTTCATACACTCTGCTGTCAGGCCAAGTTTCCCTGTTTTACAATTGCATTATTGAGATTTTGAAAAATAAATGTAAAACTTCATATTTACATGTGTTAAATTTCATTTTGTCAGAAGAAATACAAATAACTGATAAAATGTAAGAAATAATGTAACCTCAATAGCAATGGAAAAAAAGATAAGTTAAAACAAAGAGATACCACTTGCAATCCATAAATTACCAAAAGATAAAACCAAAGATTTTGGTGAAAGAACAAGAAAACAGGGACCCTTGCATACCATGGGTGGGAGATTAAATCTACATGAACTTCTTGGAAAGCAAGTTAGTGTTATATATGTCAACAATCACATTTTAAAGATTAAGGAATTATGGTTTGGGGCAAACATTCAGTTATAAGAATGTTCATGGCACAATGTGCAAAACAACAAAATTGGAAATGATCTTATAATGGTTAAAAATTTTAATAATGTCCACTGTGTTTTTGGAATATGATATTAGAGATAAATATTTAATGATGTGGCATTAATTAGAAAAAGATTTCACAGCAATATGCAGTAAATTATTCTTCTTCTCTAAAATGTCAAAATGTGTACATATTTGTCTCTTCCTAACAGATATATATTTATATGAGAATAGGGAGGGAGATAAAGGTGGCCAAACACTTCCAAAGGGATTTTCACTGAGATGAAATCAGTTTCCTTTAAATGATGCCCCTTTTTGGTTTTATGTAATCATTTTCCTTCACTATTTCAGATCGCTCTGAAGAATTTTTCTGATATATATATATATATATATATATATATATATATATATACTCTATTAGCTCCCTCTACACTTCTTAAGCTTTCATCATCTTTAAACTTGACAAACACACTGTCTTTGCACCTATCCACATCATTTTTGTAGTTTCAATAGGACAAGGTCCTGAAAGGAAAGTGTTTTTTATTTTTTATTTTATTTTATCTTTGCCATCAAGATTGCTCTGTTTCCTCCAATGGATCAAGGCATGCCAATTTGTGTGCTGATATAAAAAAAAATGAAAGGTTATTAATTTCATGATGTATTCTTTTATCAAATGCTTATGAAACACCCAGGAAGTATCAGGCCTGTGATAGATAATGGACTTCTCTTTTCTTTTTTTGAGAGGTTTTTGCTATAGGGCATGTGAGCTTGCCAGAAAGACAGAGAAAGAGAAACAGAAAGTGAGAAATTACCTCCCAAGGGGGAATGGTAGGCATGTGTGCGTTTGCGCCAAAGTCTGGAGAGGAGAATGGAGGAGAAGGGATTGCAGCCTAGCCATCCCCCCGGGAGTGATTTCTTGTTCTGTGTTTCTCTGTCTTGCTCTGTCTCTCCTGTGAGACCCTCACCCTATAGCAAAAATCTCTTTTGAAAAAAAAAGAAAAAGAGGGACCAGCAGTTAGCCTAATGGCTATGTCACTGGACTCCCATGTAGTCGACTGCAGTTCGAGTCCCGGACCCGGTGGCTTAAACTCACGCTGGGCGCATGTGCGTGCGTGCCCAAGATCCCGAGAGGAGAATGGAGGAGAAGGGATTGCAGCGTGACCATCCCTCCTGGGGGGTGATTTCTCGCTTTCTGTCTCTCTGTCTCTCTCTGTCTGTCTGGCAAGCACACACACCCTATAGCGAAAACCTCTTCAAAAAAAAAAAAAAAAAAAAAGAAAAAGAATGTTTATTTTATCAACATATACATTAAAAATGTCAGGATAGAAGTGACTGTATTATTTCTACATGACTGAACAAGCAGAATCTCAGCAGATTGCTTCTCCAAAGTCCAAGGGTTACCTAGCCGGAGGGCAGGAGAAGAGCATGGTCTCATTAGTTTCAGTCATGTGATATCTGACTACCTGAATCACTAGATTATTACTTTCTTTCTTTTTTTTTTAGTTCATTTCTTAATTTCCAGAAAGAGAGAGAAAAAAACAGGGTCTCACGCCACGATCCTTCCCCAGCACTGTAGCCAACCAGAATCACAGGTATGCCCATGGGTATGACCAGCATACTGAGGCAGACTGGAATACGAACCCAGGGCCTTCCTATATGGCATCCAGCCTCACACAGCAGTACCTCCTACTGCCTGAGTCACCACAGCTAAGCCTGGAGCACATTTTCTTTAAAGTAAGTAGAGACGATTATTAATCAGAAGCAACCACAGCAAACATGATTGTAGGCTCCTCTAGATTCCTAAGAGCTTGAGGAAAGTACCAACTTCAGGTGACAGAAAAGTACTTCACCTTCCCTCTAATATAGCAATGCCTAAGCTAACAAAAGTTTGACTTCTGTTTAGGACTAATGTGGAGCTTATTTCAAGTTGTTCAAGTGTATAGCAAGTGATACAATAATATAATCTGTGCTCAAGGTGGAATTGAATTTTGAATCAGACACTAGTCATATTTGCATGCATAGTGATCTTTCCTTGGTCCAGTTCAGTGAATTGACTGAGTCTTAAGTTAACAGAGTGTTAGATTAGGTTTATACTCAAGTTTCAGCCTATTGGATTGACCCTAATTCATTACCATAGACTATATGCTTACTTTTAATTTGCACATAATACACTATATGCTTAATCTTATTTACATAATTCACTGAAGTTTAATATGATAGGAAAGGAAAAAAAAAGTCAACTTTTTCTGTAGCCTCTTTGGTCACTGTCTAGAGCCTATGAATTGAACTAAAAACATGTTAGTAGGAGAAAAGGCATATACATTTTATTTTATTTATTTATTTTTACATAGAGATCGTCAATGAAAAAGTGAAGGCCCACTTATGATGGCACGTGCTGCTAAAACGTTGTCCTCCACAGGCTGAAACCACAAGGGAAGACCAGGTTTGATTCCTGGCCCAATGTATTGTGCTGTTGGAAAAGTCACAACGTATTTCTGTTTCCTATGCAAAAATTCGTCATGACTTTCTGGAAACCCAATAAATACTGTATATGGTGGTGTGTATCTGTAGCCTCAGTGACTTGGGAGGCTAAGGCAGGAGACTCATGAATTTGAGGCTAACTTGGGTAACACAGTAAGACTGGACATAGTGGTATGCACCCATACCACTATGGGTCCCAGCTGGGAGACTAAGGCAGAAGGATTGTGATGCAACAAAAATGTGTCCTCAGAAAAGAGAAAAGAAAAGAAAAAGAAAAAAAAAAACAGAAAAGTGAAAACTCAAAGACAAGGGTACACTTAGGGGCGTATATATCATTTTAACAAAGGGTGATACATTTCTGAGAAATGACAAGACAAAGGAAAAGGTTTTTGTGCTTCTAATGGGGTAAACTGTGGGAAGGTAAGTAAATGAGAGAGACTAATGGAAGATAAGGGTTATTTTAGTAAGGTATGCTTGTGTGGAGTCATCTTGGTATGTAACTAGCAATAATTTAAAAATGCATGGAAGTGTCTGTGATCCACACAAATGTAATTCACTAAAAACAAACTAAATTTGTATTGAACTGGGGCTGGCTTTGTGGTCTGATGGTTAAAGTGGTTGGACTCCACATGGTTGACTACATGGTTCCAATCCAGGCCCCAGTTGCTTGAAAACCATTCTGAGTATGTATGTATACCTAAAATCCCAACCAGGTGTAAAAATGGAGGAGTATGATCATGAGGGTCGTTGAGAGCAATGCATTTTCCCTCTCCTTTCTCTCTGCTTCTCTGTCTCTCTTGGTAGTCACACATGTCTTATGGCAATAAAAGAAAATTGTCTCAAACTCAACTTAGTAAGATTTCAAAAATGCCTTTTGCCACTTAATAGCCACCTGATATAAAGGGAATATGTCAGTAAATAAATTATTCAATTTTACAAAAATATTTGTCTACATAAAAAATTTTGTTAGAGACCCTCACAAGCCTTGTAAGGGCTTCAGGCAAGTGAGAGGTCTCAGAGTTTAAGCTTCACAAGTCTCATGGTAAATCATCTATGTAGTAAATCACCAATTAGAAGAGTAGAACTCTCTCCTATGAGAACAAGAATTTGTCTCAGGGGTGTTATCCTTCTTATATAACTTTTACATCTATTAAATAGATTTTTAGGGTTTTGTTTGTTTGTTTTGTTTGTTTATTTATTTATTTAGCTATAGGATGTATGTGCTATCCAGAAAGAAGAAGTGACAAAGAGATGAGGAAAGTGAAAAATCACCCCTTTGGAGAATGGCTGCACCACAATCCCTTTTCCTCCCTTCTCCTCTTGAGATTTTGGGAATGCATGCATATCTGCCCAGTCTGATTTTCAAGTCACTGGGTACAGGACTTGAACTATGGATTTGGCTATGTGGAATCTAGCACATTACCCACCACACCACCTGTTGGCCCCACAGGAAACAACTATTATCAAACACAAAACAAAATGCAGTGGTCTTAAAAAAAAAAAAGAATTATTTTATTTAATTAATTAATTAATTTATTTATTTTAATTTGACCAAAGAAGGACAGAGAGAGAGAGAAAGAAAGTGAGAAAACAAGCCACCAGTTTCGGGACTCAAACTGCAGTTGGCTATGTGAGAGTCCAGCATCCTTAACCACCATGCCACCTACCACCCTCTCACAGTGGTCTCAAGTGGCTGCTACATCTAATGTTTGTGTCCCTCCAAAATTTTATATGTTAAAATCAAATCCTCGATGTGTTGGTATTAAGAAGTTGGGCCTTGGGGCCACCAGGTGAGGAGAATGGAGAAAAAGGGATTGCAATGTGGACATCCCCCTGGGGTGTGATTTCTCTTTCCCTCTCACTGTCTCTCTCTTACTACCTCTATGTCGAGAGCACATGCCCTGTGACAAAAACATAAAAAGAAAATATTGGTGGGCTTTTGAGAAGTCATGAGAGTAGAGCCTTCATGAATGGATTTAGTGCTCTTCTTTTTTTTTTTTTTTTGAGAGGTTTTCGCTATAGGGCGCGTGCGCTCACCAGACAGAGAGAGACAGAGAGACAGAAAGCGAGAAATCACCCCCCAGGGGGGATGGTCACACCGCAATCCCTTCTCCTCCATTCTCCTCTCGGGATCTTGGGCACGCACGCACACGCGCCCGGCGTGAGTTTTAAGCCACCGGGTCTGGGACACGAACCGCGGTCGACTATGTGGGAATCCAGCGACATAGCCATTACGCTAACTGCTGGTTCCCCTGGATTTAGTGCTCTTAAATGAGGATTGAGGGAGATCATTTGCCCCTTTGCTCTTCTGCCATGTAACGACATGTAGAAGATTCCCTCTACGTGGCACGATCCCTCACCAGACATCAAATCTGTTGACACCTTGATCTTGGACTTTCTAGCCTTCCAAACTCTATGAAATAAATGTCTGTTGCTCATAAATTTCCCAATTTAAAGTTTTTTGTTATTTACAGCAATTTGAATGAACTAGACAGTGACTTCTGGCATCTTTTCTGAAGCAGCTAAATTTGGGGCAATAGCACAGAAACCTTTCAAGAAAGAGCTGAACTAAGAATTTTACAAATAGTCAAAATGACATTCTTATATTTTCAACGTTTTATGCAATTTAACCTCTGACTACCACAAAAACTCCTCAAAAACATAGTCCAGATAATCAAAAAATGAGTTAAAATAAAAATGAAATTATAAGAAATATATGGTAGGGGCCAGCAGATGGTGTGGTGGTTATGGTGTTGAACTCCCACATGGCTAACTGCTGGCTTGCTTTCTCACTTTCCCTTTTGTCTGTCTCTGGCCAAATTAAAAAAAAATATAGAAAGAAAAAAAAGTATAATAATAACAAATAAGGTAAAATAAAAATAACTTTGGAAAAAAAAAAGAAATAGAAATACATGGTAAAACACTTCTGTGCTTCATGGCATGAAATTCTGAGGTTCCAATATTTGAGCAGTATTATCAATTTTGTATTTTCTTATTTTTTTCTAAATGTATTCAAAATAATACTTTGAGATTATTGCTTCATAGTATAGCTTTTTGAGTTAAGGAATATTGAATATAAACCATTAAGGAAGCAATATTCTTTTGCTTGAAATTTTACCCATTGGTTTGTGTGTCTATGCATGGGCATGTGTGCATTTGTGTATGTGTGTATATTGAAGACGTAAGTATGAATTTGTCAATAGAATTAAATTTTTTCTGAGCTAGATAAGCATAGTTTTACTTATTTCATTAAAGCAAGTAACATATTTGATCTGAATGATAATTAAAATATAACTACAAATGTGGGTAGATCCTAAGTAAATAATGATGGTTATTTTAATACTAATTTAAATGCTTATCATTTAAATTCTGCTTCAGTGTGATTACAAATAGACCAGATACTATGTGAATCAATAAAAAGCTTTATTTGTACCTCTTTTCTCAAATAACATAAATCCCACTATTTCTCATTTAAGTTTTTAAAAATAACCCTGTACAAATTTACCTAATTTGTATGTCCTAATTTGTAATTATAACTGAAATATTTTGTAAGAAACTAAATTGAGAACTTAATGTAATTGTGGTTTTTGAATTGTTGTTGTTTCAAAATACAATGAACCCATGCCTCTCTTTAAAAAACTAACAATTAAATTAATAAATTATGTTTGTAATACCATTTTAAAGTTAGCCAGATTCACTGTTAAGTAAATCACAGTTAGTAAATGTCACATAATGCATGATAAGTCAATTGAACATGAATTTCAAATTATACATAAATATTAACTACCTAAACCAAATATGAATTGCTTTATTTTTATTACTCTATTCCCTTATGTGACTATAAGAACCCAAAAAGTGATAGTGCCAATTTTAAAAGTAAAATTTCTGACAAATACTGTAGTTGAGAGCAACACAAGAAGAGATTAGAAGAATATTCGATTAGAAGCAGGAAAGGATCTCTGGTAGAAGTTAAGCCTTTTCCGGGTTAATAAAAATAAGTCTTATTTTTTAAAATAAAGGGTTTTTTTTGTTTCTTTTTTTCTCAAGAGGACATAATTAAGGAAGAAGTTTACCTGTTTGAGAATTGAAACCTTAATGTTTAAGAAAGTAATCCAAATGTTCCTTCAGGGTCACTCAGTGGACCCTAGCACTCTTTCAGCTTCATCAATGCCCATTGGTCATTCAAAATCTGCCCAGACTCTAAAACGGTCCTCATTAACATTAGACCAGAGTGAATCCACATACATACAAGCAGGACTGAAGGGAACCTTTGCCGAAAATGCAAATCTGACCTAAATTGCCACCCTGTTTTTTAGGTTAAAGAATTCTGGCGGGTTCTTTTTTTTTCCAAATTAATTTTGGATCATAAGATTCTATTAGCTGGTTTTTACTGGCACCACATTGCTGAAAGGATGACAAGAAATAGGGAGTCTTGGAAATTTTGCATGTCTGCCTTAAGAATTCCAGTTCCATTTTATAACCCAGAAAGTCTTAGATCATTTGGATCTGGTTTAGATAAGCTGACTAGAATGAAACCAAATCAGTGAACCTTCTAAGCTTCTCCCAGCCATCTTTCATTAAGGGAAGAGTCATCTTTGCCTTTTATGAAAAGGCAGAGCCAAAAGACCAGTATTCACTGGCTTTCCTTCCATCCAAAACTTTTCCCACAACTCTGCTGCCAGCTCATGAGTAGAAGCTTCAGTTTTTGCATTGCTGTTTTTTAAATGCAGGAAAGTTATGTGGGGACATTCCTTATAGCCTTGTTGGCCATGTACTTCCCTTTGACTCTGTGTCCCCAAACTGTGTACATGGGTGTATTTGAGAGTTTAGATACTAGTATGTCTGCCATTGAAGACCACCATGCCAGATATTTGCTGCTGAGAGCTCAAAGAAAAACACCTTAAAAGGTTGCTATAAAGTGTTATGAGCTCTTTCAGATCTTCAATTTCTTGCTGGAGGGGCACCATGGGACATCTTGGGACCCTTTAAGAAGTTGTGGAAAGGAGACCATGTACTCACATTCTTATCAGGGTATTCAAACCATCTCTATCAAATTTTGTCTCTGCCAAACTATCAAACTTGATAGAGTGAAACATATTGTAGTGAAGAAAGCACAGTCTTCTGCCCTTGATAGATGAACACTGCCCTGACTTCCTGGGAAATTTCATCCTCAGGAGGGTCTTAGGGCTCCATATAAACTTCCTATGGGTGGGATACAGACAAAGCAGCCTTGTATTAAACTCTGGTACATAGAAATTACAGATGCTCCTTGGAGTACAATGGGGTTATATTCCAATAAACTTCATCATAAATTGAAAAAATTATAAGTTGAAAATGCATTTAATATATGCAACCTACTAAACATTAGAGCCTAGCTTAGCCTAACTAAAACGGCTCAGAGCACTTATACTACCCTACAGCTGGATGAGATAAACTCACACAAAGCCTATTTTAAAATAAAGAGTTGACATTTTATGTCATTTATCAAATACTATACTGAAAGTGAAAAACAGAGTGGTTGTATGGGTACTGGAATTGTATATTTCTTTTGCACCACAGTAAAGTTGAAATATTGTAAATAGAACTGTTGTAAATTGGGGATCATCTGTATAGATTCTCAGAACGTTAAAAGTTGAAGTTGTCTTGGGACCAGCAGTTAGCGTAATGGCTATGTTGCTGGACTCCCATGTAGTCAACCACGGTTCGCGTCCCGGACTCGGTGGCTTAAAACCCAGGCTGGGCGTGTGTGCATGCGTGCCTAATTGCAGGGTGGCCATTCCCCCTGGGGGTGATTTCTCGCTTTCTGTCTTTCTGTCTTTCTCTGTCTGTCTGGAGAGTGCACGCACCCTATAGCAAAAACCTCTTCCAAAAAAAAAAATGTAGAAGTTGTCTTTGAGATGATCTAGTCAGTGTCTTCATTTTATATAGAAAGAAAAATGTGACTCAGACATATTAGGTGACTCTCTTAGGGTCTCATGGCCAGTTTAGGTTAAGGTATGATGAAAATCTAGGTTTTTCTACAAAAGTCTTTTGGGAAGCTTCAGATATGTTCTTGAAGCCAAATGTGTTTTTTTAGTTCTCACAGGTTGGAAAAGTGTTGAATAGCAATCAACTTGTTACAGTTGCTTCTTTATACCATTATATTGCAAACGTTGGTCTAAACCCTTAAGGATTTTATAAAACTGGCATAAACTCTCTTTCTCATAACGATTGTGGATGTCTGAATACACAACTTGATTAAACTCAGAGGTATTCTTGGAGAGCTTGTGAAACTCTAGAGCACATATTGTCACAAGGTCCCCCATTAGATTGTGAGTTCCATAAATGAGATTCATTCTGGCTATCTTGTTTAGAACCTAAAGTAGTATCTGTACATAGTAAACACTCAGCAAATGTTTTGCAGTGAATTCTTCACATTGTCTAACTTTCCCAATGTAACAGCTCAAGTGATACAGTCCTTTTAGCAGAAATTCACTTTCAAAAGTTTCTATAGTCAGTTCATAAGCCTTATAACTACTTCACTTGTTTCCTACTCTGTGTTCTGTGTCTTCGTATTTCTTCCATTGGAGTGGACTGATGTTTTCATTACTTACCATAAGTTGTATGCACTCTGTTTTGTTAAATCATTTATTGAATTATACACACAAAAAGATGCTTATAAGTGAGCCACTTTCTGAATTGTCTTAAAATCAGCATCATCTGGTGTTTGATTAAAAAAACATGCAAACACTAGTAAGTGTGCCCCTATCGTTGAGAACATTATAGTCTGTTTAAAAGAAATACGTACATAAAATATTCATTCTGCAAAAGGGATGTGCTAAATGTGTGGACTGTGGGATATTTGTTGGAAGAAATTCAGAGGGGAAAGAATATTTAAGCTGAAGTAGTCTGGGATGTTTTCATGGAAGAGACAGATTTAGATTGGGACTTAGAGAATAGATATAAATTGGAAGAAGATAAGAAGAGGGAGGAAAGTTTGCATTGAGGGACAGAGTGATCAAGTGTTATTGTGTTTAATGTGAGGCCAGAAGGTGAACAGTAAATGGAGCTATATGGAATGAAAGGATTGATATTTTGTATTATAGAAATTCTTTTTGGAAAAGAAGGGCCTTACAGTTTATACACTATACACACATTTTACTGGAGGGTTGAATTTTTATACTATAAACATATTGTAATAGAAGATTAAATTTTAATTTTTTTTGGAAGGGGAGATTTTTGCCAGAGGGTGTGTGTTCACTGGAGAGATGGAGAGACAGAAAGTGAGAATCACCCCCAACTCGGGGGGATTGGTTATGCCACAATCCCTTCTCCTCCATTCTCTTGGTATTTGGGCACTCATGCACATGCGCCCTACTTGAGTTTCAAGCCTCCTTCTCTGGGACTCAAACCACAATCAGCCACGTGGGAGTTCCGCAATGTAACCATTATGCCATCTGCTGCTCCCAGTTTTTTGTTTTGTTTTGACTACAAAGAATGAGAGGAGAAGGAAAGGCTGTTTGGAAATGCAGATGCTTTGTTGTCTAAGGAAGTGGCACACCCTGGAGATTTTCAGTGTTCCACTTGCACCAACTTGCATGCTGGCCCTCATGGGGCCTGACCTTGCATGACAGCAGCATGAATGAGAAGGAAGGGAAGATGTGTGAGAGACTGAAACATAATTGAAGTGTTATTGAACATAGCTTAATAGGTTGAAAGGAATGAAAGGCCAACCATGGTTTAATATGTCATTTCCCTAATAACATTTTAGGCTGAACTCTTGATGTTTTAATTCCAAAAAAATAACTTGTGAATTTCACTATGCAGTTGGCCCAGAAGGTGATATATTTTTGGTCAAAGGCTTTTTTGATGAGCCTTAAGAAACAACATCTCCATACTTCTTTCATTTGTAAGCCTGACCCCATGTGGAGGTATGGGCTAGGCAAATAAATAACAAGAATAAGAACGTCTTTATTCCTCTCATAGTTCCTTGACTTTGTCCTTTGTACCATGCAAACTGGAAGGGGACATTGGAACATTAATATGGTTGCATGAGGCTCTCACAGTGGTTTTTGAGGAACAATTTTCAATATGTTACATTGTTATTCTTTTTTTAATGTTTGTTTATTTCTTCCATGAGAGAGAGACAGATAGGCAGGTATCCTAAGCAGGGTCTTTACAGTGACATCTAACTCCAGTCTCAGTTGGCCTTCATGGGCATGCATGCATACCTAATATGTTCAGGAGCGTCTTGGGATTTGAACCTAGACCTTGCCTATGTGAGTCTAGTTACATTACCACTGCAGCACCTCCTGGCTCTGTTGTGCTGTTAGGCTAAGAAAGTGTGAAACCAGATCATTTAACTCAATCTACCTCTAGTAAGAATAAGCAATGTCAAATTGCTCAAATAATAGTCACTACATTTAAATATGAAAATTTCACAAATTTGTCACAAAGACTTATTGAAAAACTCTTGTATGACTACCACTCTGGAGTGTTTTCCTGGCATGTAGGTGGGGACACAAGAAATCATTTTAGGATGAAAAATTAATGAATTTTGTGAAAACTTATGTGTTAGGCTAGTGGGTTAGATTCAAGAGGAAGAAGGCTGGAGTTAGTGAGAACATTTGAAATTTTGTTACAATCAAAACCTTAGATTATGAAGGTTTAAATGAAAATTCAGAGGAAAGGATGGGGAAGACATTTTATGGGAAGTATTGATGGTACTCTGTGGCTCATTAGCTACAGATAAACAATTAAGATGAAAGAAAGGAAGACTGGAGGAGAGTGGGATTTCTTGATCTATGGTAAGTGAGCAGGAATGGTATTATTTTTAGACAGATTTCTTTTTAAAAGGGGGGGGTGGTCATGGGAGAAACCTTTGCATGGAGAAATCTCAAAAGTAGTACTCTCTAACTAATATCTGGGCCAGAAACCTGAGCTAAAAATTCTCAATTCATCTATCAGTGAAAGTATACATGACAGCCATTATGATAGATTGACAAATCACAATGCAAAATCAACCACTTTAGGTTAAAAAAACCTTGTTTGTTTCATCGAAACTCAATAA